>JAXLNO010004140.1:0-50000 GCA_038087875.1 Malacoraja senta | reverse complement strand
CAATTTTAACATTACATCCCAACTTCTATATTCAATGCTCTGATTTATAAAAGCCAGCACACCAAAAGCTTTCTTTACCACCCTATCTACATGAGATTCCACTTTCAGGGAACTGTGCACAGTTATTCCAAGATCCCTCTGTTCACCTGCATTCTTCAATTCCCTACCATTTACCATGTACGTCATATTTTGATTTGTCCTGCCAAGATGTAGCACCTCACACTTATCAGCATTAAACTCCATCTGCCATCTTTCAGCCCACTCTTCCAACCGGCATACATCTCTCTGTAGACTTTGAAAATCTACTTCATTATCCACAACACCACCTATCTTAGTATCATCTGCATACTTCCTAATCCAATTTACCACACCATCATCCAGATCATTGATGTACATGACAAACAACAGTGGACCCAACACAGATCCCTGTGGCACCCCACTAGTCACCGGCCTCCAACCTGACAAACAACCATCCACCATTACTCTCTGGCATCTCCCATTCAGCCACTGTTGAATCCATCTTGCTACTCCACCATTAATACCCAACAATTGAATCTTCTTAACCAACCTTCCGTGAGGAACCTTGTCAAAGGCCTTACTGAAGTCCATATATACAACATCCACGGCTTTACCCTCATCAATTTCCCGAGTAACCTCTTCAAAAAATTCTAGAAGATTAGTCAAACATGACCTTCCAGGCACAAATCCATGTTGACTGTTCCTAATCAGCCCCTGTTTATCCAGATGCTTATATATATTATCTCTAAGTATCCTTTCCATTAATTTGCCCACCACTGACGTCAAACTAACAGGTCTATAATTGCTAGGTTTACTCTTAGACCCCTTTTTAAACAATGGAACAACATGCGCAGTACGCCAATCCTCCGGCACTATTGCCGTTTCCAGTGACATTTGAAATATTTCTGTCATAGCCCCTGCTATTTCTACACTAACTTCCCTCAATGTCCTAGGGAATATCCTGTCCGGACCTGGAGACTTATCCACTTTTATATTTCTCAAAAGTGTCTGCACCTCCTCTTCTTTGAATCTCATAGTTTCCATAGCTACTCTACTTGTTTCCCTTACCTCACATAATTCAATATCCTTCTCCTTGGTGAATACCGAAGAAAAGAAATTGTTCAATATCTCCCCCATCTCTTTTGGCTCTGCAGATACCTGTCCACTCTGACTCTCTAATGGACCAATTTTATCCCCTCGTTATCCTTTTGCTATTAATATAGCTGTAGAAACCCTTTGGATTTACTTTCACCTTACTTGCCAAAGCAACCTCATATCTTCTTTTAGCTTTTCTAATTTCTTTCTTAAGACACTTTTTCATTTTCTATACTCCTCAAGCACCTCATTTACTCCATGCTGCCCATAATTATTGTAGATCTCTCTCTTTTTCCGAACTGTGTCCAATTTCCCTTGAAAACCATGGCTCTTTCCAATTTTTACTATTTCCTTTCAACCGAACAGGGACATAAAGATTCTGTACTCTTAAAATTTCACCTTTAAATGTCCTCCATTTCTCTTCCACATCTTTCCCATAAAACAAACTGTCCCAATTTACTCCTTTTAAATCCTTTCGCATCTCCTCAAAGTTAGCCTTTCTCCAATCAAAAATCTCAACCCTAGGTCCAGTTCTCACCCTCTCCATAATTATATTGAAACTAATGGTATTGTGATCACTGGTCCCGAACTGTTCCCCAACGCATACCTCTGCCACCTGACCCGTCTCATTTCCTAACAGGAGGTCCAGCACCGCCCCTTCTCTAGTAGGTACTTCTATGTATTGCTGCAAAAAACTATCCTGCACACATTTTACAAACTCCAAACCATCCAGCCCATTTACAGAATGTGTTTCCCAGTCTATGTGTGGAAAATTGAAATCTCCCACAATCACTACCTTGTGCTTACTACTAATATCTGCAATCTCCTTACATATTTGCTCCTCCAATTCTCGCTCCCCATTTGGCGGTCTATAATACACCCCTATAAGTGTTGCTACACCTTTCCCATTTCTCAGTTCCACCCAAATAGCCTCCCTAGATGAGCCCTCTAATCTATCCTGCCAAAGCACTGCTGTAATATCTTCCTTGACAAGCAATGCAACACCCCCACCTCTTGCCCCTCCAATTCTATCACCCCTGAAGCAACGAAATCCTGGAATATTTATTTGCCAATCACAGCCCTCCTGCAACCATGTTTCACTGATCACCACAACATCATACTTCCAGGTGTCAATCCAGGCTCTAAGCTCATCCACCTTTCTTACAATGCTCCTAGCATTAAAATATACACATTTAAGAAACCCACCACCACTTATTCTCTGTTTATTATCTTTTTCTTCTTTCTCCCCTACATTTTGGGTCCGAGTGCTTCCCTTCTCTGCCTCCTGCCTCCCACATTTTCCACTAGCTTTCTCTATTTGAGTCCCTCCCCCCAACCGTTCTAGTTTAAAGTCTCCCCTGTAGCCTTTGCAAATCTCCCCGCCAGGATATTGGTCCCCCTCGGGTTCAAGTGCAACCCGTCCTTTCTGTACAGGTCACTCCTTCCCCAAAAGAAGTCCCAATGATCCAGAAATTTGAATCCCTGCCCGCTGCACCAGTTCCTCAGCCACGCATTTATCCTCCACCTCACTCCATTCCTACTCTCACCGTCACGTGGCACAGGCAGTAATCCTGAGATTGTTACCTTTGTAAACCTTCTCCTTAACTCTCCTCCCAACTCCCTAAATTCTCCTTTCAAGACCTCTTCTCTTTTTCTACCTATGTCATTGGTACCTATATGTACCACAACCTCAGGCTCCTCTCCCTCCGATTTCAGGATGTCTTGGACCTGTTCAGACACATCCCTGACCCTGGCACCAGGGAGGCAAACTACCATCCGGGTCTCCTGACTGCGTCCACAGAATCGCCTATCCGACCCCCTAACCATAGAGTCCCCTATTACTATTGCCCTCCTCTTCTTTTCCCTACCCTTCTGAGCAATAGGGCTGGTCTCTGTGCCGGAGGCCCGGCCGCTGTTGCTACCCCCAGGAAGGCTGTCCCACCCAACAGTACTCAAACAGGAGTACTTATTTTCAAGGTGTACAGCCACCGGGGTACTCACTAGTCCCTGCCTCTGCCCCTTGCCCTTCCTAACCGTGACCCACTTGTCTGCCTCCCTATAACTCTTGTGGCCACCTCCCTATAACTCTTTTCTATGACCTCCTCACTCTCCCTGATCAGACAGAGGTCATCGAGCTGCTGCTCCAGGTTCCTAACACGGTCCTAACACGGGTTCCTAACACGGTCCCTTAGGAACCCCATCTCTACGCACCTGACACAGATGTGAACGTCTGGAGGGGTATCAGACTCCATGACCTCCCACATCTGACATCCAGAACAGTAAACTGCCCTGGCCCTCATACTCCCCCCTTACCCTGGATACAATACAAAACTGGTGGAGGAAATCAGACATGGAACGAAATCCAGGGAGAACACCAGGATCTTTCTTGTCTGAAAACTGCACACAAAACGCTTTCAACACCAACCCGACACACACACACACACACACACACACACACACACACGCACGCACGCACGCACGCACGCACGCACGCACGCACGCACGCACGCACACACACACACACACACACACACACACACACACACACACACACACACACACACACACACACACACACACGCACTCACAAGGCCCCTCTCTCCCCATCCCCCCCTTTACATCGGGGACCTGCGGTGGAGAGCGTTGCGCAGAGCTGTGGCGTGTAACAGATATTTGACAATAGACAATACACAATCTATCTATCTATCTATATCTATTATAATATTAAAACTCTGTGTGTGGTGGCTGGCTGCCACTTGCTTGACTTGTGCCAGCCAGCCCCTTTGATAACACCTCACGCCCCAGGTAGCCAGCCCCTACGCCAACACCGCACGCAGAAACGCCGAGATTTTTTCCATTTCGGTAGAGATTTCATTTTTCTTTACGATTAGCCACTCCTGATTACATTTCGTCGTATTTATGTACACATTTTTAAATAAAATCCATCACCCCCCCCCCCCCACTCACTCATTTTGTCTCCTCCTGCTGGTCAGCCACCATAACGGCTGCTGTCGACCGCCTCTGCTCCGAAAACGACGCCATCTTTTTTTCCCTAGTGATTTTCACCCCGGGATATGAATCACGTTCGGACTCTAAAACCCCGGGTTCTGAAGCACGTTCAGTGTCCAGGGATCTGAAGCACGTTCTGGATTTTCACCCCGGGGTCTGAAACATGTTCTGGGTTTTTTTCGCTAATGATTTTCACCCAGGGTTCTGAAGCACGTTCGGGATCTCACACCCCGGGGTCTGAAGCACGTTCGGTGTCCAGACCCAACGGGTCTGCACTTGGTCTAGTATATATAACTAAAAGTCTCATCTTGACCACTTCCTGTCTGCGCTGTATATAGATTTTAGAAAAAACGAGGGAGAGGCCGCAACTGTCATTCTAAGCTGTGAATCAACTGAACTGTGAGTCTGCAATGTACTTGCAATAAATGATTTGTTGGTCCTTAATGACAATGCAATGAGTTGTTTGGCAATTTGGTGGCCTGCACTCTGCTTGAAATGCTATGAAATTGAATGAGGTGGCCTGCACTCAGCTTGAAACGCTATGAAATTGAATTTGGTGGCCTGCACTCTGCTTGAAGTGGAATTTCAAGGAATAGCCGTGAGTGAACTGCCAATCCACCAGCCCTGAGTGACTGATCTGCCAGCCCACCAGCCCTGAGTGACTGAGCTGCCAGCCCACCAGGCCTGAGTGACTGACCTGCCACCCCAAAAATCCATTCGGCCCACAATATCCATACTAATCTTCTGGAAACCAGTCCCTTCGGCCCACAACACCCATACTAGCACTCCAAACCCCCCCCCCCCGCCTCCCCCCCACACTGGACACCAATATTGGAATTGGTGGAGAGGTGGAATATTGCGTTGGGGGACCAGCCCTCCCATGTGAACATGGGACCCAACGGGTCCAACTTAGTCTAGTAGACAATAGGTGCAGGAGTAGAGGCCATTCGGCCCTTCGAACAAGCACCGCCATTCACTGTGATCACGGCTGATCATCCTCAATCAGTACCCCGTTCCTGCCGTCTCCCCATATCCCCTGACTCCGCTATCTTTAAGAGCCCTATCTAGCTGTCCCTTGAAAGTATCCAGAGAACCGGCCTCCACCGCCCTCTGAGGCAGAGAATTCCACAGACTCACAACTCTGGGTGAAAAAGTGTTTCCGCGTCTCCGTTCTAAATGGCCGACCCCTTATTCTTAAACTGTGTGTGTGGCCCCTGGTTCTGGACTCCCCCAACATCGGGAACATGTTTCCTGCCTCTAGCGTGTGTCCAAACCCTTAATAATCTTATATGTTTCAATGAGATCCCCTCTCATCCTTCTAAACTCCAGAGTGTACAAGCCCAGCCGCTCCATTCTCTCAGCATATGACAGTCCCGCCATCCCGGGAATTAACCTGGTGAACCTACGCTGGGCTCCCTCAATAGCAAGAATGTCCTTCCTCAAATTAGGGGATCAAAACTGTACACAATACTCCAGGTGTGGTCTCACCAGGGCCCTGTACAACTGCAGAAGGACCTCTTTGCTCCTGTACTCAACTCCTCTTGTTATGAAGGCCAACAGGCCAAAACTGCACCCAATACTCCAGGTGTGGTCTCACCAGGGCCCTGTACAACTGCAGAAGGACCTCTTTGCTCCTATATTCGATTGTTTGTGTCTTCCTTAGTGAAGACAGATCCGAAGTACACCCACCAGGGACAATTTTTACATTTTCACACCAAGCCAATTAACCTACAAACCTGCACGTCTTTGGAGTGTGGGAGGAAACCGGAGATCTCGAAGAAAGCGTCACGGCGAGAACGTACAAGCTCCGTCGGGATGGAACCCAGGTCTCCGGCGCCATGAGGCGGCAACTCACCTCCACGACAGGCCTGGATGATGAAGACTTTGGGCTTGGTCTGCAGATGGCACACTCTTCATTATCGAACGTGTCAAAGACGTCTTCCAGATCAACGACTGCGTCATCAGATCCGAGAATCTCTCCCTCTTCCCCGTGAGCGAGGATGAAGACAAAGGAGCAACAGGCTTCAGGATTCATCTTGTCCCGATACTTCTCCAGAGAGTCCAGGATATCCTGACAACACAGTGTGAGGGGGAAGGCACATAAATATCGTCAACGTTTGGTTTAGAGATACAGCGTGGAAACAGGCCCTTCGGCCCCACCGGGTCCGTGCTAGCCGACCAGCGATCGCCCGTTCACACACTAGTTTAGTTTAGAGATACAGGGCGGAAACAGGAGGCAAAAGTCGGCCATCTTGAACCAGGCCCCAAACTCTCGCCCTCCGCTCCCAGCTTCAACTATTCCCTTTTTACTTCAGAGATACAGCGCGGAAACAGGCCCTTCGGCCCCACCGGGTCCGTGCCGACCAGCGATCGCCCGTTCATACACTAGTTTAGAGATACAGCGCGGAAACAGGCCCTTCGGCCCCACCGATGAATAAGCAGGAATGGGGAACTCACCTTTCCAGGCAGATCGATGCACTCGGTCACTTGGAACTTTAATTCCCTCAGGCAATTTGTGAGAATTGTCAGTTCATTCTCAGCTCCAGGCCTACCTTTTTTAATGCAGAGAATGTAGGCCTTTCTCGGTCCAGACATATCATACTCTTCCTCCTGTTACACAGACCAAGATGTTCGCACAGTCAGTACAGACTTCCGGAGCCCGTGGTCAGTTCAGTTTACAGAGAAAGAGTTTAGTTTAGTTTGGAGATACAGTGCGGAAACAGGCAACAGTTGTGTGCAGTTTTGGTCCCCTAATTTGAGGAAGGACATTCTTGCTATTGAGGGAGCCCAGCATAGGTTCACCAGGTTAATTCCCGGGATGGCGGGACTGTCATATGCTGAGAGAATGGAGCGGCTGGGCTTGTACACTCTGGAGTTTAGAAGGATGAGAGGATATCTTATTGAAACATACAAGATTGTTAAGGGTTTGGACACGCTCGAGGCAGGAAACATGTTCCCCATGTTGGGGGAGTCCAGAACCAGGGGCCACACACACAGTTTAAGAATAAGTGGTCGGCCATTTAGAACGGAGACGAGGAAACACTTTTTCTCACATCTTGACGGTTTTCTCTTTATTTTTCAATTAAAAATTAAATTTATAGATTTAGCGAAGATATTAATATGGTATGTAGAGAATAATAACGTTGTGAATTCATGCTGTTTTCGGACTTTTCTGCAGGGATATGTGCTTATATATGTATGCATATGGGTATATATATATATATATATATATATATATATATATATATATATGTGTACATATGTATGTATGTGTGTGTGTATGTATGGGTATATATATATGTTTGCTACTCCCAGAGAAGTTATTTGATTGTCAGAAATATTCTTCTTTTTTTTTCGGGCACGGAGCTGGGAATTTTTTTTTACAAAGGCTACGGAAGTCTTTAGAATTCTATCCACGTTAGTGTGGCTATCACTAACTACACTAATTGTAGATGTAGTTTTTTTTCTTTCACCCTATACTAACCAATTCTAACACTTTTTTCACTTTAAATATTTTTATAACTTAATGTTTGAATGGAACTACAAGACTAATTCAAGGAGATGTGTTCGGAAGAGCGATGTATATGATTTTAAATTCATCTATTTGAGGTTCGGGAGCAGGGTCAGGTTTTATGTGTTGCACCTTCTGCTCGGTTATAGACCACCTTAGAAACAATATGCACGATGTTAATATGACAAGAGGGGGTCAGGGAATAACATTTTGTAGTTGGAATGTCAAGGGAATCAATGAACCAATTAAGAGAGGTAAAGTTTTGGCACATCTAAATTCAATCAAAACAGATATAATATTCCTTCAAGAAACACACCTTAAAAAGGAATCTCAACATAGACTTAAAGCTAAGTGGATCGCTGAATCATATCATTCCTCTTTTTCCCATAAGTCCAGAGGAGTTGCAATATTAATTCGTAAAGGAATACCTTTTACGAATTCATCAACAATAGCGGATATTGATGGTAGATATATTATATTAGTTGGAGAGTTAAATGGAGAAAAAGTGATTCTTCTTAATGTATATGGGCCTAATTTTGATAACCCTATGTTTTTTAATAAAACATTTAATATAATTCCTGAATTTACACAATATAAATTAATAATTGGAGGAGACTTCAATTGTACATTAGATTCATACTTAGATAGATCATCAAGGCAAAAAAAAGTAAAATCTCAATCAAGTGTATTTTTAAATTCATTTATTAATACCACTAATATTAAGGATGTCTGGAGAATAGAAAACCCAACTGGACGGGAATATTCATTTTACTCACCAGTACATAAAACATACTCAAGAATAGATTATTTTTTAGTTGACTCCACGTTTATCCCATTTACTTATAACTCAAAATACCATAATATTATAATCTCAGATCACGCACCTGTAACATTCATGATTAAATTAAATGGAATGTCCGAGAAACAAACATATTGGAGATTTAACCCACAAATTTTGAACGAAAGATCATGCCAGGAATATATTACTAAACAGATTCAAATATTTTTTGAGGTAAATGATAACCCTGACACACCTACTTCTCTTATGTGGGAAACGTTTAAAGCGTTTGTTCGAGGTGCATTAATTTCTGCTCAAGTATTTTATAATAAAGAGAACAGGATTAAACAACAAACATTGGAAAGTGAAATCAAGCAACTAGATATAGAAAATGCGAGAATGCCATCTATTTCAAAACATAATAAAATTGCTGTATTGAAATATAAATTAAACAAAATGTATTCAGAACAAGTAATAAAACTTTATCAAAAAACCAAACAATTACATTTTGAATTTGGAGACAAACCACAAAAACTATTAGCACGTCAGTTACGAAAAATGGAAGGGGAAAAAATAATTCATAAAATTAGAACAGAGACAGGAGAATTATTAAAAATGCCTAAGGACATAAATGAAAGATTTCTCCAATACTATCATAACCTTTATTCAACTAAAACTGTAACACAAACAGAAGGAATAGCAGATTTTTTACTAAAATGTAATTTAAAAGGTTTAGATTCAAATGATAGAGAATTATTAGAAAGGGAGATTACGATAAAGGATATTGAGGAGTCTATTGGCTCTTTAAAAAATGGTAAAGCAGTAGGACCAGATGGTTTAGGCTCTGAATTCTATAAAACATTTTATGACTTGCTCTCCCCACGTTTACAAAGGCTGTATGAGCATATCTATACTCAACAGAAACTTCCAGATACTTTAAATGAATCTATAATAACACTTATTCCTAAAGTTGATAAAGATCCGGAAGATCCGGGATCATATAGAGCAATTGCACTTTTTAATACAGATCCGAAAATATTAACTAAAATACTAGCGCATAGATTAAGTACAGTGATGAATAAATTAATACACCCTGACCAAACAGGCTTTATTCAGAAACGGTACTCATATTATAATCTAAGAAGATTATTTAATATTATTTATTCTAAGAGAATTATTAATGAAGATCTAGCAATAATCTCACTTGACGCTGAAAAAGCATTTGATCAGGTTGAATGGTCTTATTTATTTTCGGTGATGGAAAATATGCAGCTAGGGGAGAAATTCTGCACATGGATAAAACTGTTATATACAAACCCTACGGCTAGAATATTAACAAACCAAAGGTTGTCATCTAAATTCAGCCTATCTAGAGGTTGTAGACAAGGATGCCCGTTATCTCCATTATTATTTGCGCTTGCTATTGAGCCACTCGCAGAAAGAGTTAGGGGTCATCCGGAAATACATGGGTATAACACAAAGGACACAGTGAATACAATTTCTCTATACGCAGATGATGTACTAATTTACATTACAAAACCAGAAATTAGTATTCCAAACTTATTAGAGCTAATAACCCAATTTGGTTCACTCTCAGGATACAGAATAAATTGGAATAAAAGTGAAATTATGCCAATAAGGGAACATAACAAGCACATAATACAACAATTTCCATTTAAAATAGTAAACGAAAAATTCAAATACCTAGGCATTTACGTAACTAAGATATATACATCATTATTTAAAGCAAATTTTCCCCCATTACTGAATAAACTACATAAGAATATTCAATATTGGAAAACACCTCCTATCTCAATGGTTGGCAAAATTAATGCCATAAAAATGATTTTTTTACCGCAAATATTATACCTTTTTCAGACAATTCCGATATATTTGTCAAAAAACTTTTTTTTTAAATTGGATTCCATTGTTAATGATTTTATCTGGGATTATAAGAATCATAGGATAAACAAAAGACATTTGTGTAAATCAAAAATAAATGGAGGTTTGGTTTTACCAAACTTTCTGTTTTATTTTTGGGCAGTTAACATTAAAAATATGAATTTCTGGTTGGAAGAAATAGATCAACAACCAGATTGGTTAAAAATGGAAAAGGAAGATTGTTTGCCTTTTGATATCGGTTCGATATTATTTGCTACATCTAAATTAAACAAAAACATTTATAGGGAAAACCCTATAATATTTAGTGCTATATGAATTTGGAAACAATTAAAAAAGACATTAAAATTAGATAACTTATCACTTTTTCTCCCAATTGTGAATAACCCTTTGTTTAAGCCCTCATGGTTGGACGGGGGTTTTACACAATGGAAGAATTATGGAATTGAAAATATGGGACGACTTTACAAGGAAGGCACTTTTCTGACATTTCAGGAGATGCAACAGACTTATGGACTTCGAGGAAATGATTATTTCAGATATCTTGAACTCAGAGATTATGTAAAATCGAATACTCAAAATTTTCGAATTAGAAATTCAGAAATTCTTGACGAATGTTGGAATAAACATCCTAATACAGAAAAATTAATATCTTATATATATAATATCTTATTAGACAGTGACATTCCATCGACGGACTTACACAGACAAACATGGGAAAAAGAATTCAATCAAATAATAACGAAAGATACTTGGGAAGAAAGTTTACAACATATACATCAATGTTCATTAAATGCCAGACATTCTTTAATACAATTTAAAGTAATACATAGATTACATTATTCAAAAACAAAATTACATAAAATCTTTCAACATATCTCACCTATATGTGATAAATGTCAACATTTAGAAGCTACCTTATCTCATATGTTTGCAAACTGTATAAAAATTAAAAAATTCTAGGTAAATATTTTTAGTATAATATCTAAAGTGACCAGCACACAAGTGGACCCGGATCCAAAATTTATAATACTCGGAACATCAGAATTAAATCAAACATTTACAACAACACAAAGAAACTTTATTGATTATAGTATAATAACAGGAAAAAAATTAATTCTAAAATTTTGGAAAGGCCCTACGGCCCCCACAATCAAAATGTGGATTATAGAAATGACGGAGACCTTAAACGTGGAAAGAATCAGATTTTCCCTGTTGGACAAACAGGAATTATTCGTTGGAACATGGTCTCCCTTTATTGATTATTTAAAGGGTCAGAATGGTTCAGCACGGGAACCTGACTAATGCTCGGGCTAAAAAATGGATGAAATGCTATATTCTGAAATGTACGAATATATCTCGAATGAAGTTTTTTATTTTAATAAATTTTTCCATTCTTCTTTAACTATGTCTCTTTTTTTTTTTTTTCTTTTTTTTTTCTCTTTTTCTTCTCTCTCTTTTCTTTCTTTACCTCATCTATCTTTTTAGTTCTATCTAGTTTAAAATTTAAAAAAAGGCAAAAGGTATTGGAGACAATGTAATAATAATTGATAATATTATCAATTTAAAAATGTAAGACTGTAATGATGTTAATAGGTTATGTACTTATCTCCAATAAAAAATATTTTCAAAAAAAAGAAAATGGAAAAGGTGGATTGCTTTGAAAATGCCAAAAGGTTTGCTTTGAAAATGCAAAACGTGGTTTGCTTTGAAAATGGAAAACGTGATTTGCTTTGAAAATGCAAAAGGTGGTTTGCTTTGAAAAAGCAAAAGGTGGTTTGCTTTGAAAAAGCAAAAGGTGGTTTGCTTTGAAAATGCAAAAAGGTTTTCTTTAAAAATGCAGTAGATGGTTTGCTTTGAAATTTGAAAAGGTGGTTTGCTTTGAAAATGCAAAAGGTGGTTTGCTTTTAAATTGCAAAAAAGTGGTTTGCTTTGAAAATGCAAAAGGTGGTTTGGTATAAAAATGCCAAAAAGTGGTTTGCTTTGGAAATGCAAAAGGTGGTTTGCTTTGAAAATGCAAAAGGTCGTTTGCTTTGAAAATGCAAAAGGTCATTTGCTTTGAAAATGCAAAAGGTGGTTTGCTGGTTTGCATTGAAAATGCAAAAGCTGCTTTTCAATGAAAATGCAAAAGGTGGTTTGCTTTGAAAATGAAAAAGGTGGTTTGCTTTGAAAATGCAAAAGGTGGTTTGCTTTGAAAATGCAAAAGGTCGTTTGCTGGTTTGCGTTGAAAATGCAAAAGCTGGTTTGCTTTGAAAATGCAAAATGTGGTGTGCTTTGAAAATGCAAAAGGTGGTCTGCTTTGAAAATCCAAAAAAGGTTTGCTTTATAATGTAGTAGATAGTTTGCTTTGAAAAAGGAAAAAGTGGTTTGCTTTGAAAATACAGAAGGTGGTTTGCTTTGAAATTGCAAAAAAAACTGGTTTGCTTTGAAAATGCAAAAGGTGGTTTGCTTTGAAAATACAAAAGGTGGTTTGCTTTGAAAATGCCATAGGTGGCTTTCTTTTAATATGGAAATGGTGGTTTGCTTTGAAAATGCAAAAGGTTGTTTGTCTTTACTATGTAAAAGGTGGTTTGCTTTGAAAATGCAAATGGTGGTTTGCTTTGAAAATGCAAAGGGTTTGCTTTGAAAATGCAAATAGTGGTTTGCTTTGAAGGGCAAATGGTGGTTTGCTTTGAAAATGCAAAAGGTGGTTTTCTTTGAAAATGAAAAAAAGGTTGTTTGCTTTTAAAATCAAAAGGTTTGCTTTGAAATGCAAAGGGTTTACTTTGAAAATGCAAAAGGTTTGCTTTGAAAATGCAAAAAGTGGTTTGCTTTGAAGGGAAAATGGTGGTTTGCTTTGAAAAAGCAAAAGGTGGTTGCTTAGAAGATGCAAAAGGTGGTTTGCTTTGAAAATGCAAAAGGTGGTTTGCTTTTAAAATGCAAAAGGTGGTTTGCTATAAAAACGCCAAAAGGAGGTTTGCTTTGAAAATGCAAAAGTTGGTCTGCTTTGAAAATGCAAAAGGAGGTTTACTTTGAAAATGCTAAAGGTGGTTTGCTTTGAAAATGCAAATGGTGGTTTGCTTTGAAAATGAAAAAGTGGTTTGCTTTCAAAATGCAAAGTGTTTACTTTGAAAATGCAAAAGGCGGTTTGCTTTGAAGGGCATATGGTGGTTTGCTTTGAAAACGCAAAAGGTGGTTTGATTTGAAAATGAAAAAAAGGTGGTTTGCTTTTAAAATCAAAAGGTTTGCTTTGAAAATGCAAAGGGTTTACTTTGAAAATGCAAAAGGTTTGTTTTTGAAAATGCGAATAGTGGTTTGCTTTGAAAAAGCAAAAGGTGGTTGCTTTGAAGATGCAAAAGGTGGTTTGCTTTGAAAATGCAAAAGGTGTTAGCTTTTAAAATGCAAAAGGTGGATTGCTGGTTTGCATTGAAAATGCAAAAGGGAGTTTGCTTTGAAAATGTAAAAGGTGGTGTGCTTTGAAAATGCAAAAGGTGGTTTGCTTTGAAAATGATATAGGTGGTTTGCTTTGAAAATGCAAAAAGGTTTGCTTTAAAAAAGCAGTAGATGGTTTGCTTTGAAAATGGAAAAGGTGGTTTGAAAATGCAAAAGGTGGTTTCCTTTGAAAATGCAAAAAGGTTTGCTTTAAAAATGCAGTAGATGGTTTGCTTTGAAAATGCAGTAGATGGTTTGCTTTGAAAATGCAAAAGGTGGTTTGCTTTGAAAATGCAAAAGGTCGTTTGCTTTGAAAATACAAAAGTCGTTTGCTTTTAAAATGCAAAAGGTGGTTTGCTGGTTTGCATTGAAAATGCAAAAGCTGCGTTTTAATGGAAATGCAAAATGTGGTTTGCTTTGAAAATGCAAAAGATGGTAAGCTTTGAAAATGCAAAAAGGTTTGCTTTAAAAAAGCAGTAGATGGTTTGCTTTGAAAATGGAAAAGGTGGATTGAAAATGCAAAATGTGGTTTCCTTTGAAAATGCAAAAAGGTTTGCTTTAAAAATGCAATAGATGGTTTGCTTTGAAAATGGAAAAGGTGGTTTTCTTTGAAAATGCAAAAGGTGGTTTCCTTTGAAAATGAAAAAGGTGGTTTGCTTTGAAAATTCAAAAAGGTTTGCTTTAAAAAAGCAGTAGATGGTTTGCTTTGAAAATGGAAAAGGTGGTTTGAAAATGCAAAAGGTGGTTTCCTTTGAAAATGCAAAAGGAGGTTTGCTTTGAAAATACAAAAGGTCGTTTGCTCTGAAAATGCAAAAGGTCGTTTGCTTTTAATATGCAAAAGGTCGTTTGCTTTGAAAATGCAAAAGATTGTTTGCTTTCAAATTGCAAAAAAAGTGGTTTGCTTTGAAAATGCAAAAGTGGTTTGCTTTGAAAATACAAAACGTGGTTTGATTTGAAAATGCAAAAAGTGGCTTTGTTTTAATATGCAAATGGTGGTTTGCTTTGAAAATGCAAAAGGTGGTTTGCTTTTAAAATGCAAAAGGTGGTTTGGTTTGAAAATGCAAATGTTGGTTTTCAATGAAAATGTAAAAGGTGGTTTGCTTTGAAAATGCAAAAGGTGGTTTGGTATAAAAATGCCAAAATGTGGTTTGCTTTGAAATGTAAAAGGTGGTTTGCTTTGAAAATGCAAACGATCGTTTGCTTTGAAAATGCAAAAGGTGGTTTGCTGGATTGCATTGAAAATGCAAAAGCTGCGTTTTAATGGAAATGCAAAATGTGGTTTGCTTTGAAAATGCAAAAGATGGTAAGCTTTGAAAATGCAAAAAGGTTTGCTTTAAAAAAGCAGTAGATGGTTTGCTTTGAAAATGGAAAAGGTGGATTGAAAATGCAAAATGTGGTTTCCTTTGAAAATGCAAAAAGGTTTGCTTTAAAAATGCAATAGATGGTTTGCTTTGAAAATGGAAAAGGTGGTTTTCTTTGAAAATGCAAAAGGTGGTTTCCTTTGAAAATGAAAAAGGTGGTTTGCTTTGAAAATTCAAAAAGGTTTGTTTTAAAAAAGCAGTAGATGGTTTGCTTTGAAAATGGAAAAGGTGGTTTGAAAATGCAAAAGGTGGTTTCCTTTGAAAATGCAAAAGGAGGTTTGCTTTGAAAATACAAAAGGTCGTTTGCTCTGAAAATGCAAAAGGTCGTTTGCTTTTAATATGCAAAAGGTCGTTTGCTTTGAAAATGCAAAAGATTGTTTGCTTTCAAATTGCAAAAAAAAGTGGTTTGCTTTGAAAATGCAAAAGTGGTTTGCTTTGAAAATACAAAACGTGGTTTGATTTGAAAATGCAAAAAGTGGCTTTGTTTTAATATGCAAATGGTGGTTTGCTTTGAAAATGCAAAAGGTGGTTTGCTTTTAAAATGCAAAAGGTGGTTTGGTTTGAAAATGCAAATGTTGGTTTTCAATGAAAATGTAAAAGGTGGTTTGCTTTGAAAATGCAAAAGGTGGTTTGGTATAAAAATGCCAAAATGTGGTTTGCTTTGAAATGTAAAAGGTGGTTTGCTTTGAAAATGCAAACGATCGTTTGCTTTGAAAATGCAAAAGGTGGTTTGCTGGATTGCATTGAAAATGCAAAAGCTGCGTTTTAATGGAAATGCAAAATGTGGTTTGCTTTGAAAATGCAAAAGATGGTATGCTTTGAAAATGCAAAAAGGTTTGCTTTAAAAAAGCAGTAGATGGTTTGCTTTGAAAATGGAAAAGGTGAATTGAAAATGCAAAATGTGGTTTCCTTTGAAAATGCAAAAAGGTTTGCTTTAAAAATGCAATAGATGGTTTGCTTTGAAAATGGAAAAGGTGGTTTTCTTTGAAAATGCAAAAGGTGGTTTGATTTGAAATTGCAAATGTGTAGTTTGCTTTGAACATGCAAAAAGGTGGTCTGCTTTGAAAATGCTAAAGGTGGTTTGCTTTGAAAATACAAAAGGTGGTTTGCTTTGAAAATGCAAAAGGTGGTTTGCTTTGAAAATGCAAAATGAGGTTTGCTTTAAAAATGCAGTAGATGGTTTGCTTTGAAAATAGAAAAGGTGGTTTGCTTTGAAAATGCAAAAGATGGTTTGCTATGAAATTGCAAAAAAGTGGTTTGCTTTGAAAATGCAAAAGGTGGTTTGCTTTGAAAATACAAAACGTTGTTTGATTTGAAAATGCAAAAAGTGGCTTTCTTTTAATATGCAAATGGTGGTTTGCTTTGAGAATGCAAAAAGTGGTTTGCTTTTAAAATGCCAAAGTTGGTTTGGTTTGAAAATGCAAATGTTGGTTTTCAATGAAAATGTAAAAGGTGGTTTGCTTTGAAAATGCAAAAGGGGTTTGGTATAAAAATGCCAAAATGTGGTTTGCTTTGAAAATGTAAAAGGTGGTTTGCTTTGAAAATGCAAACAGTCGTTTGCTTTGAAAATGCAAAAGGTGGTTTGCTGGTTTGCATTGAAAATGCAAAAGCTGCGTTTTAATGGAAATGCAAAATGTGGTTTGCTTTGAAAATGCAAAAGATGGTATGCTTTGAAAATGCAAAAAGGTTTGCTTTAAAAAAGCAGTAGATGGTTTGCTTTGAAAATCGAAAAGGTGGATTGAAAATGCAAAATGTGGTTTCCTTTGAAAATGCAAAAAGGTTTGCTTTAAAAATGCAATAGATGGTTTGCTTTGAAAATGGAAAAGGTGGTTTTCTTTGAAAATGCAAAAAGTGGTTTGATTTGAAATTGCAAATGTGTAGTTTGCTTTGAACATGCAAAAAGGTGGTCTGCTTTGAAAATGCTAAAGGTGGTTTGCTTTGAAAATACAAAAGGTGGTTTGCTTTGAAAATGCAAAAGGTGGTTTGCTTTGAAAATGCAAAATGAGGTTTGCTTTAAAAATGCAGTAGATGGTTTGCTTTGAAAATAGAAAAGGTGGTTTGCTTTGAAAATGCAAAAGATGGTTTGCTATGAAATTGCAAAAAAAGTGGTTTGCTTTGAAAATGCAAAAGGTGGTTTGCTTTGAAAATACAAAACGTTGTTTGATTTGAAAATGCAAAAAGTGGCTTTCTTTTAATATGCAAATGGTGGTTTGCTTTGAAAATGCAAAAGGTGGTTTGCTTTGAAAATGCAAAAGGTGGTTTGCTTTGAAAATGCAAATGTTGGTTTTCATTGAAAATGTAAAAGGGGGTATGCTTTGAAAATGCAAATGGTGGTTTGCTTTGAAAATGCAAAAGGAGGTTTGCTTTGAAAATGCAAACGGTCGTTTGCTTTTAAAATGCAAAAGGTGGTTTGCTGGTTTGCATTGGAAATGCAAAAGCTGTTTTTTAATGGAAATGCAAAAGATGGTTTGCTTTGAAAATGCAAAAGATGGTATGCTTTGAAAATGCAAAAAGGTTTGCTTTAAAAAAGCAGTAGATGGTTTGCTTTGAAAATGGAAAAGGTGGATTGAAATTGCAAAAGGTGGTTTCCTTTGAAAATGCAAAAAGGTTTGCTTTAAAAATGCATTAGATGGTTTGCTTTGAAAATGGAAAAGGTGGTTTGCTTTGAAAATGCAAAAGGTGGTTTGATTTGAAATTGCAAATGTGTGGTTTGCTTTGAACATGCAAAAAAAGGTGGTCTGCTTTGAAAATGCTAAAGGTGGTTTGCTTTGAAAATACATAAGGTGGTTTGCTTTGAAAATGCAAAAGGTGGTTTGCTTTGAAAATGCAAAAGGAGGTTTGCTTTGAAAATGCAAAAGGTCGTTTGCTCTGAAAATGCAAAAGGTCGTTTGCTTTTAATATGCAGAAGGTCGTTTGCTTTGAAATTGCAAAACGTGGTTTGCTTTGAAAATGCAAAAAGTGGCTTTGTTTTAATATGCAAATGGTGGTTTGCTTTGAAAATGCAAAAGGTGGTTTACTTTTAAAATGCAAAAGGTGGTTTGGTTTGAAAATGCAAATGTTGGTTTTCAATGAAAATGTAAAAGGTGGTTTGATTTGAAAATGCAAAAGGTGGTTTGGTATAAAAATGCCAAAAAGTGGTTTGCTTTGAAAATGTAAAAGGTGGTTTGCTTTGAAAATGCAAAAGGTGGTTTGCTGGTTTGCATTGAAAATGCAAAAGCTGCTTTTTAATGGATATGTAAAAGGTGGTTTGCTTTGAAAATGCAAAAGGTGGTTTGCTTTGAAATGCAAAAGGTGGTTTGCTTTGAAAATGCAAAAAGGTTTGCTTTAAAAATGCAGTAGATGGTTTGCTTTGAAAATGCAAAAGATGGTTTGCTTTGAAATTGCAAAAAAGTGGTTTGCTTTGAAAATGCAAAAGGTGATTTGCTTTGAAAATACAAAACGTTGTTTGCTTTGAAAATTCAAAAGGTGGTTTGCTTTTAAAATGCAAAAGGTGGTTTGCTTTGAAAATGCAAATGTTGGTTTTCATTGAAAATGTAAAAGGTGGTTTGCTTTGAAAATGCAAAAGGTGGTTTGGTATAAAAATGCCAAAAAGTGGTTTGCTTTGAAAATGCAAAAGGTAGTTTGCTTTGAAAATGCAAACGGTCGTTTGCTTTGAAAATACAAGAGGTCGTTTGCTTTTAAAATGCAAAAGGTCGTTTGCTTTGAAAATGCAAAAGGTGGTTTTCTGGTTTGCATTGAAAATGCAGAAGCTGGTTTTTAATGGAAATGCAACAGGTGGTTTGCTTTGAAAATGCAAAAGATGGTATGCTTTGAAAATGCAAAAGGTGGTTTGCTTTGAAAATGCAAAAGGTCGTTTGCTTTGAAAATGCAAAAGGTGGTTTTCTGGTTTGCAGAAGCTGCTTTTTAATGGAAATGCAACAGGTGGTTTGCTTTGAAAATGCAAAAGGTGGTTTGCTTTGAAAATGGAAAAGGTGTTTTGCTTTGAAAATGCAAAAGGTGGTTTGCTTTGAAAATTCAAAAAGGTTTGCTTTAAAAAAGCAGTAGATGGTTTGCTTTGAAAATGGAAAAGGTGGTTTGAAAATGCAAAAGGTGGTTTCCTTTGAAAATGCAAAAGGAGGTTTGCTTTGAAAATACAAAAGGTCGTTTGCTCTGAAAATGCAAAAGTTCGTTTGCTTTTAATATGCAAAAGGTCGTTTGCTTTGAAAATGCAAAAGATTGTTTGCTTTGAAATTGCAAAAAAGTGGTTTGCTTTGAAAATGCAAAATTGGTTTGCTTTGAAAATACAAAACGTGGTTTGATTTGAAAATGCAAAAAGTGGCTTTGTTTTAATATGCAAATGGTGGTTTGCTTTGAAAATGCAAAAGGTGGTTTGCTTTTAAAATGCAAAAGGTGGTTTCGTTTGAAAATGCAAATGTTGGTTTTCAATGAAAATGTAAAAGGTGGTTTGCTTTGAAAATGCAAAAGGTGGTTTGGTATAAAAATGCCAAAATGTGGTTTGCTTTGAAAATGTAAAAGGTGGTTTGCTTTGAAAATGCAAACGGTCGTTTGCTTTGAAAATGCAAGAGGTGGTTTGCTGGTTTGCATTGAAAATGCAAAAGCTGTGTTTTAATGGAAATGCAAAATGTGGTTTGCTTTGAAAATGCAAAAGATGGTATGCTTTGAAAATGGAAAAGGTGGATTGAAAATGCAAAATGTGGTTTCCTTTGAAAATGCAAAAAAGTTTGCTTTAAAAATGCAATAGATGGTTTGCTTTGAAAATGGAAAAGGTGGTTTTCTTTGAAAATGCAAAAGGTGGTTTCCTTTGAAAATGCAAAAGGTGGTTTGCTTTGAAAATTCAAAAAGGTTTGCTTTAAAAAAGCAGTAGATGGTTTGCTTTGAAAATGGAAAAGGTGGTTTGAAAATGCAAAAGGTGGTTTCCTTTGAAAATGCAAAATGAGGTTTGCTTTGAATATGCAGTAGATGGTTTGCTTTGAAAATAGAAAAGGTGGTTTGCTTTGAAAATGCAAAAGATGGTTTGCTTTGAAATTGCAAAAAGTGGTTTGCTTTGAAAATGCAAAAGGTGGTTTGCTTTGAAAATACAAAACATTGTTTGATTTGAAAATGCAAAAAGTGGCTTTCTTTTAATATGCAAATGGTGGTTTGCTTTGAAAATGCAAAAGGTGGTTTGCTTTGAAAATGCAAAAGGTGGTTTGCTTTGAAAATGCAAATGTTAGTTTTGATTGAAAACGTAAAAGGTGGTTTGCTTTGAAAATGCAAAAGGTGGTTTGGTATAAATATGCCAAAAAGTGGTTTGCTTTGAAAATGTAAAAGGTGGTATGCTTTGAAAATGCAAAAGGTGGTTTGCTGGTTTGCATTGAAAATGCAAAAGCTGCTTTTTAATGGAAATGTAAAAGGTGGTTTGCTTTGAAAATGCAAAAGGTGGTTTGCTTTGAAATGCAAAAGGTGGTTTGCTTTGAAAATGCAAAAAGGTTTGCTTTAAAAATGCAGTAGATGGTTTGCTTTGAAAATGGAAAAGGTGGTTTGCTTTGAAAATGCAAAAGATGGTTTGCTTTGAAATTGCAAAAAAGTGGTTTGCTTTGAAAATGCAAAAGGTGGTTTGCTTTGAAAATACAAAACGTTGTTTGATTTGAAAATGCAAAAAGTGGCTTTCTTTTAATATGCAAATGGTGGTTTGCTTTGAAAATGCAAAAGGTGGTTTGCTTTGAAAATGCAAATGTTGGTTTTGATTGAAAATGTAAAAGGTGGTTTGCTTTGAAAATGCAAAAGGTGGTTTGGTATAAAAATGCAAATGGTGGTTTGCTTTGAAAATGCAAAAGGTGGTTTGCTTTGAAAATGCAAACGGTCGTTTGCTTTTAAAATGCAAAAGGTGGTTTGCTGGTTTGCATTGGAAATGCAAAAGCTGTTTTTTAATGGAAATGCAAAAGGTGGTTTGCTTTGAAAATGAAAAGATGGTATGCTTTGAAAATGCAAAAAGGTTTGCTTTAAAAAAGCAGTAGATGGTTTGCTTTGAAAATGGAAAAGGTGGATTGAAATTGCAAAAGGTGGTTTCCTTTGAAAATGCAAAAAGGTTTGCTTTAAAAATGCATTAGATGGTTTGCTTTGAAAATGGAAAAGGTGGTTTGCTTTGAAAATGCAAAAGGTGGTTTGATTTGAAATTGCAAATGTGTGGTTTGCTTTGAACATGCAAAAAAAGGTGGTCTGCTTTGAAAATGCTAAAGGTGGTTTGCTTTGAAAATGCAAAAGGTGGTTTGCTTTGAAAATGCAAAAGGTGGTTTGCTTTGAAAATGCAAAAGGAGGTTTGCTTTGAAAATGCAAAAGGTCGTTTGCTCTGAAAATGCAAAAGGTCGTTTGCTTTTAATATGCAGAAGGTCGTTTGCTTTGAAAATGCAAAAGATTGTTTGCTTTCAAATTGCAAAAAAGTGGTTTGCTTTGAAAATGCAAAAGGTGGTTTGCTTTGAAAATACAAAACGTGGTTTAATTTGAAAATGCAAAAAGTGGCTTTGTTTTAATATGCAAATGGTGGTTTGCTTTGAAAATGCAAACGGTGGTTTACTTTTAAAATGCAAAAGGTGGTTTGCTTTGAAAATGCAAATGTTGGTTTTCAATGAAAATGTAAAAGTTGGTTTGATTTGAAAATGCAAAAGGTGGTTTGGTATAAAAATGCCAAAAAGTGGTTTGCTTTGAAAATGTAAAAGGTGGTTTGCTTTGAAAATGCAAAAGGTGGTTTTCTGGTTTGCATTGAAAATGCAGAAGCTGCTTTTTAATGGAAATGCAACAGGTGGTTTGCTTTGAAAATGCAAAAGATGGTATGCTTTGAAAATGGAAAAGGTGTTTTGCTTTGAAAATGCAAAAGGTGGTTTGCTTTGAAAATTCAAAAAGGTTTGCTTTAAAAAAGCAGTAGATGGTTTGCATTGAAAATGGAAAAGGTGGTTTGAAAATGCAAAAGGTGGTTTCCTTTGAAAATGAAAAAGGAGGTTTGCTTTGAAAATACAAAAGGTCGTTTGCTCTGAAAATGCAAAAGTTCGTTTGCTTTTAATATGCAAAAGGTCGTTTGCTTTGAAAATGCAAAAGATTGTTTGCTTTGAAATTGCAAAAAAGTGGTTTGCTTTGAAAATGCAAAATTGGTTTGCTTTGAAAATACAAAACGTGGTTTGATTTGAAAATGCAAAAAGTGGCTTTGTTTTAATATGCAAATGGTGGTTTGCTTTGAAAATGCAAAAGGTGGTTTGCTTTTAAAATGCAAAAGGTGGTTTCGTTTGAAAATGCAAATGTTGGTTTTCAATGAAAATGTAAAAGGTGATTTGCTTTGAAAATGCAAAAGGTGGTTTGGTATAAAAATGCCAAAATGTGGTTTGCTTTGAAAATGTAAAAGGTGGTTTGCTTTGAAAATGCAAACGGTCGTTTGCTTTGAAAATGCAAAAGGTGGTTTGCTGGTTTGAATTGAAAATGCAAAAGCTGCGTTTTAATGGAAATGCAAAATGTGGTTTGCTTTGAAAATGCAAAAGATGGTATGCTTTGAAAATGCAAAAAGGTTTGCTTTAAAAAAGCAGTAGATGGTTTGCTTTGAAAATGGAAAAGGTGGATTGAAAATGCAAAATGTGGTTTCCTTTGAAAATGCAAAAGGTGGTTTGCTTTGAAAATTCAAAAAGGTTTGCTTTAAAAAAGCAGTAGATGGTTTGCTTTGAAAATGGAAAAGGTGGTTTGAAAATGCAAAAGGTGGTTTCCTTTGAAAATGCAAAATTAGGTTTGCTTTGAATATGCAGTAGATGGTTTGCTTTGAAAATAGAAAAGGTGGTTTGCTTTGAAAATGCAAAAGATGGTTTGCTTTGAAATTGCAAAAAAGTGGTTTGCTTTGAAAATGCAAAAGGTGGTTTGCTTTGAAAATACAAAACATTGTTTGATTTGAAAATGCAAAAAGTGGCTTTCTTTTAATATGCAAATGGTGGTTTGCTTTGAAAATGCAAAAGGTGGTTTGCTTTGAAAATGCAAAAGGTGGTTTGCTTTGAAAATGCAAATGTTGGTTTTGATTGAAAACGTAAAAGGTGGTTTGCTTTGAAAATGCAAAAGGTGGTTTGGTATAAATATGCCAAAAAGTGGTTTGCTTTGAAAATGTAAAAGGTGGTATGCTTTGAAAATGCAAAAGGTGGTTTGCTGGTTTGCATTGAAAATGCAAAAGCTGCTTTTTAATGGAAATGTAAAAGGTGGTTTGCTTTGAAAATGCAAAAGGTGGTTTGCTTTGAAATGCAAAAGGTGGTTTGCTTTGAAAATGCAAAAAGGTTTGCTTTAAAAATGCAGTAGATGGTTTGCTTTGAAAATGGAAAAGGTGGTTTGCTTTGAAAATGCAAAAGATGGTTTGCTTTGAAATTGCAAAAAAGTGGTTTGCTTTGAAAATGCAAAAGGTGGTTTGCTTTGAAAATACAAAACGTTTGATTTGAAAATGCAAAAAGTGGCTTTCTTTTAATATGCAAATGGTGGTTTGCTTTCAAAATGCAAAAGGTGGTTTGCTTTGAAAATGCAAAAGGTGGTTTGCTTTGAAAATGCAAATGTTGGTTTTGATTGAAAATGTAAAAGGTGGTTTGCTTTGAAAATGCAAAAGGTGGTTTGGTATAAAAATGCAAATGGTGGTTTGCTTTGAAAATGCAAAAGGTGGTTTGCTTTGAAAATGCAAACGGTCGTTTGCTTTTAAAATGCAAAAGGTGGTTTGCTGGTTTGCATTGGAAATGCAAAAGCTGTTTTTTAATGGAAATGCAAAAGGTGGTTTGCTTTGAAAATGCAAAAGATGGTATGCTTTGAAAATGCAAAAAGGTTTGCTTTAAAAAAGCAGTAGATGGTTTGCTTTGAAAATGGAAAAGGTGGATTGAAATTGCAAAAGGTGGTTTCCTTTGAAAATGCAAAAAGGTTTGCTTTAAAAATGCATTAGATGGTTTGGTTTGAAAATGGAAAAGGTGGTTTGCTTTGAAAATGCAAAAGGTGGTTTGATTTGAAATTGCAAATGTGTGGTTTGCTTTGAACATGCAAAAAAAGGTGGTCTGCTTTGAAAATGCTAAAGGTGGTTTGCTTTGAAAATGCAAAAGGTGGTTTGCTTTGAAAATGCAAAAGGTGGTTTGCTTTGAAAATGCAAAAGGAGGTTTGCTTTGAAAATGCAAAAGGTCGTTTGCTCTGAAAATGCAAAAGGTCGTTTGCTTTTAATATGCAGAAGGTCGTTTGCTTTGAAAATGCAAAAGATTGTTTGCTTTCAAATTGCAAAAAAGTGGTTTACTTTGAAAATGCAAAAGGTGGTTTGCTTTGAAAATACAAAACGTGGTTTAATTTGAAAATGCAAAAAGTGGCTTTGTTTTAATATGCAAATGGTGGTTTGCTTTGAAAATGCAAAAGGTGGTTTACTTTTAAAATGCAAAAGGTGGTTTGCTTTGAAAATGCAAATGTTGGTTTTCAATGAAAATGTAAAAGGTGGTTTGATTTGAAAATGCAAAAGGTGGTTTGGTATAAAAATGCCAAAAAGTGGTTTGCTTTGAAAATGTAAAAGGTGGTTTGCTTTGAAAATGCAAAAGGTGGTTTGCTGGTTTGCATTGAAAATGCAAAAGCTGCTTTTTAGTGGAAATGTAAAAGGTGGTTTGCTTTGAAAATGCAAAAGGTGGTTTGCTTTGAAATGCAAAAGGTGGTTTGCTTTGAAAATGCAAAAGATGATTTGCTTTGAAAATGCTAAATGTGGTTTGCTTTGAAAATGCAAAAAGTGGTTTGCTTTGAAAATGCAAAAGGTGGTTTGCTGGTTTGCATTGAAAATGCAAAAGGTGGTTTGGTATAAAAATGCCAAAATGTGGTTTGCTTTGAAAATGTAAAAGGTGGTTTGCTTTGAAAATGCAAACGGTCGTTTGCTTTGAAAATGCAAAAGGTGGTTTGCTGGTTTGCATTGAAAATGCAAAAGCTGCGTTTTAATGGAAATGCAAAATGTGGTTTGCTTTGAAAATGCAAAAGATGGTATGCTTTGAAAATGCAAAAAGGTTTGCTTTAAAAAAGCAGTAGATGGTTTGCTTTGAAAATGGAAAAGGTGGATTGAAAATGCAAAATGTGGTTTCCTTTGAAAATGTAAAAAGGTTTGCTTTAAAAATGCAATAGATGGTTTGCTTTGAAAATGGAAAAGGTGGTTTTCTTTGAAAATGCAAAAGGTGGTTTCCTTTGAAAATGCAAAAGGTGGTTTGCTTTGAAAATTCAAAAAGGTTTGCTTTAAAAAAGCAGTAGATGGTTTGCTTTGAAAATGGAAAAGGTGGTTTGAAAATGCAAAAGGTGGTTTCCTTTGAAAATGCAAAATGAGGTTTGCTTTGAATATGCAGTAGATGGTTTGCTTTGAAAATAGAAAAGGTGGTTTGCTTTGAAAATGCAAAAGATGGTTTGCTTTGAAATTGCAAAAAAGTGGTTTGCTTTGAAAATGCAAAAGGTGGTTTGCTTTGAAAATACAAAACATTGTTTGATTTGAAAATGCAAAAAGTGGCTTTCTTTTAATATGCAAATGGTGGTTTGCTTTGAAAATGCAAAAGGTGGTTTGCTTTGAAAATGCAAATGTTGGTTTTGATTGAAAACGTAAAAGGTGGTTTGCTTTGAAAATGCAAAAGGTGGTTTGGTATAAATATGCCAAAAAGTGGTTTGCTTTGAAAATGTAAAAGGTGGTATGCTTTGAAAATGCAAAAGGTGGTTGGCTGGTTTGCATTGAAAATGCAAAAGCTGCTTTTTAATGGAAATGTAAAAGGTGGTTTGCTTTGAAAATGCAAAAGGTGGTTTGCTTTGAAATGCAAAAGGTGGTTTGCTTTGAAAATGCAAAAAGGTTTGCTTTAAAAATGCAGTAGATGGTTTGCTTTGAAAATGGAAAAGGTGGTTTGCTTTGAAAATGCAAAAGATGGTTTGCTATGAAATTGCAAAAAAGTGGTTTGCTTTGAAAATGCAAAAGGTGGTTTGCTTTGAAAATACAAAACGTTGTTTGATTTGAAAATGCAAAAAGTGGCTTTCTTTTAATATGCAAATGGTGGTTTGCTTTGAAAATGCAAAAGGTGGTTTGCTTTGAAAATGCAAAAGGTGGTTTGATTTGAAAATGCAAATGTTGGTTTTGATTGAAAATGTAAAAGGTGGTTTGCTTTGAAAATGCAAAAGGTGGTTTGGTATAAAAATGCAAATGGTGGTTTGCTTTGAAAATGCAAAAGGTGGTTTGCTTTGAAAATGCAAACGGTCGTTTGCTTTTAAAATGCAAAAGGTGGTTTGCTGGTTTGCATTGGAAATGCAAAGCTGTTTTTTAATGGAAATGCAAAAGGTGGTTTGCTTTGAAAATGCAAAAGATGGTATGCTTTGAAAAAGCAAAAAGGTTTGCTTTAAAAAAGCAGTAGATGGTTTGCTTTGAAAATGGAAAAGGTGGATTGAAATTGCAAAAGGTGGTTTCCTTTGAAAATGCGAAAAGGTTTGCTTTAAAAATGCATTAGATGGTTTGCTTTGAAAATGGAAAAGGTGGTTTGCTTTGAAAATGCAAAAGGTGGTTTGATTTGAAATTGCAAATGTGTGGTTTGCTTTGAACATGCAAAAAAAGGTGGTCTGCTTTGAAAATGCTAAAGGTGGTTTGCTTTGAAAATGCAAAAGGTGGTTTGCTTTGAAAATGCAAAAGGTGGTTTGCTTTGAAAATGCAAAAGGAGGTTTGCTTTGAAAATGCAAAAGGTCGTTTGCTCTGAAAATGCAAAAGGTCGTTTGCTTTTAATATGCAGAAGGTCGTTTGCTTTGAAAATGCAAAAGATTGTTTGCTTTGAAATTGCAAAAAAGTGGTTTGTTTTGAAAATGCAAAAGGTGGTTTGCTTTGAAAATACAAAACGTGGTTTAATTTGAAAATGCAAAAAGTGGCTTTGTTTTAATATGCAAATGGTGGTTTGCTTTGAAAATGCAAAAGGTGGTTTACTTTTAAAATGCAAAAGGTGGTTTGCTTTGAAAATGCAAATGTTGGTTTTCAATGAAAATGTAAAAGGTGGTTTGATTTGAAAATGCAAAAGGTGGTTTGGTATAAAAATGCCAAAAAGTGGTTTGCTTTGAAAATGTAAAAGGTGGTTTGCTTTGAAAATGCAAAAGGTGGTTTGCTGGTTTGCATTGAAAATGCAAAAGCTGCTTTTTAGTGGAAATGTAAAAGGTGGTTTGCTTTGAAAATGCAAAAGGTGGTTTGCTTTGAAATGCAAAAGGTGGTTTGCTTTGAAAATGCAAAAAGGTTTGCTTTAAAAATGCAGTAGATGGTTTGCTTTGAAAATGCAAAAGATGGTTTGCTTTGAAATTGCAAAAAAGTGGTTTGCTTTGAAAATGCAAAAGGTGATTTGCTTTGAAAATACAAAACGTTATTTGATTTGAAAATGCAAAAAGTGGCTTTCTTTTAATATGCAAATGGTTGTTTGCTTTGAAAATTCAAAAGGTGGTTTGCTTTTAAAATGCAAAAGGTAGTTTGCTTTGAAAATGCAAATGTTGGTTTTCATTGAAAATGTAAAAGGTGGTTTGCTTTGAAAATGCAAAAGGTGGTTTGGTATAAAAATGCCAAAAAGTGGTTTGCTTTGAAAATGCAAAAGGTAGTTTGCTTTGAAAATGCAAACGGTCGTTTGCTTTGAAAATTGAAAAGGTGGTTTGCTGATTTACATTGTAAGTGCAAAATCTGCTTTTTAATGGAAATTCAAAAGGTGGTTTGCTTTGAAAATGCAAAAGATGGTATGCTTTGAAAATGCAAAAAGGTTTGCTTTAAAAAAGCAGTAGATGGTTTGCTTTGAAAATGGAAAAGGTGGATTGAAATTGCAAAAGGTGGTTTCCTTTGAAAATGCAAAAAGGTTTGCTTTAAAAATGCAGTAGATGGTTTGCTTTGAAAATGGAAAAGGTGGTTTGCTTTGAAAATGCAAAAGGTGGTTTAATTTGAAATTCTAAATGTTTGGTTTGCTTTGAACATGCAAAAAAAGGTGGTCTGCTTTGAAAATGTTAAAGGTGGTTTGCTTCGAAAATGCAAAAGGTGGTTTGCTTTGAAATTGCAAAAGGTGGTTTGCTTTGAAAATACAAAACGTTATTTGATTTGAAAATGCAAAAAGTGGCTTTCTTTTAATATGCAAATGGTTGTTTGCTTTGAAAATTCAAAAGGTGGTTTGCTTTTAAAATGCAAAAGGTAGTTTGCTTTGAAAATGCAAATGTTGGTTTTCATTGAAAATGTAAAAGGTGGTTTGCTTTGAAAATGCAAAAGGTGGTTTGGTATAAAAATGCCAAAAAGTGGTTTGCTTTGAAAATGCAAAAGGTAGTTTGCTTTGAAAATGCAAACGGTCGTTTGCTTTGAAAATGGAAAAGGTGGTTTGCTGATTTACATTGTAAGTGCAAAATCTGCTTTTTAATGGAAATTCAAAAGGTGGTTTGCTTTGAAAATGCAAAAGATGGTATGCTTTGAAAATGCAAAAAGGTTTGCTTTAAAAAAGCAGTAGATGGTTTGCTTTGAAAATGGAAAAGGTGGATTGAAATTGCAAAAGGTGGTTTCCTTTGAAAATGCAAAAAGGTTTGCTTTAAAAATGCAGTAGATGGTTTGCTTTGAAAATGGAAAAGGTGGTTTGCTTTGAAAATGCAAAAGGTGGTTTAATTTCAAATTCTAAATGTGTGGTTTGCTTTGAACATGCAAAAAAAGGTGGTCTGCTTTGAAAATGTTAAAGGTGGTTTGCTTCGAAAATGCAAAAGGTGGTTTGCTTTGAAATTGCAAAAGGTGGTTTGCTTTGAAAATGCAAAAGGAGGTTTGCTTTGAAAATGCAAATGGTCGTTTGTTCTATAAATGCAAACGGTCGTTTGCTATTAATGTGCGAAAGGTCGTTTGCTTTGAAAATGCAAAAGATTGTTTGCTTTGAATTTGCAAAAAATGTGGTTTGCTTTGAAAATGCAAAAGGTGGTTTGCTTTGAAAATACAAAACGTGGTTTGATTTGAAAATGCAAAAAGTGGCTTTGTTTTAATATGCAAATGGTGGTTTGCTTTGAAAATGCAAAAGGTGGTTTGCTTTTAAAGTGCAAAAGGTGGTTTGCTTTGAAAATGCAAATGTTGGTTTTCAATGAAAATGTAAAAGGTGGTTTGCTTTGAAAATGCAAAAGGTGGTTTGGTATAAAAATGCCAAAAAGTAGTTTGCTTTGAAAATGTAAAAGGTGGTTTGCTTTGAAAATGCAAAAGATGGTATGCTTTGAAAATGCTAAAAGGTTTGCTTTAAAAAAGCAGTAGATGGTTTGCTTTTTAAAATGGAAAAGGTGGATTGAAAATGCAAAAGGTGGTTTCCTTTGAAAATGCAAAAATGTTTGCTTTAAAAATGCAGTAGATGGTTTGCTTTGAAAATGGAAAAGGTGGTTTGCTTTGAAAATGCAAAAGATGGTTTGCTTTGAAATTGCAAAAAAGTGGTTTGCTTTGAAAATGCAAAAGGTGGTTTGCTTTGAAAATACAAAACGTTGTTTTATTTGAAATTGCAAAAGGTGGTTTGCTGATTTGCATTGAAAATGCAAAAGCTGCTTTTTAATGGAAATGCAAAAGGTGGTTTGCTTTGAAAATGCAAAAGATGGTATGCTTTGAAAATGCAAAAAGGTTTGCTTTAAAAAAGCAGTAGATGGTTTACTTTGAAAATGGAAAAGGTGGATTGAAAATGCAAATGGTGGTTTGGTATAAAAATGCGAAAAAGTGGTTTGGTTTGAAAATGCAAAAGGTGGTTTGCTTTGAAAATGGAAACGGTCGTTTGCTTTGAAAATGCAAAAGGTGGTTTGCTGGTTTGCATTGAAAATGCAAAAGCTGCCTTTTAATGGAAATGCAAAAGGTGGTTTGCTTTGAAAATGCAAAGATGGTATGCTTTGAAAATGCAAAAGGTGGTTTGCTTTGAAAATGCAAAAGGTGGTTTGCTTTGAATATGAAAAAGCTGGTTTGCTTTGAAAATGCTAAAGGTTTGCTTTGAAAATGCAAAGGGTTTACTTTGATAATGCAAAAGGTTTGCTTTGAAAATGCAAATGGTGGTTTGCTTTTAAAATGAAAAAGGTGGGTTGCATTGAAAATGCAAACGTTGGTTTGCTTGGAAATTGCAAAAAGTGGTTTCCTTTGAAAATGCAAATGGTGGTTTGCTTTGAAAAGGCAAAAGGTGGTTTGCTATAAAAATGCCAAAAGGAGGTTTGCTTTCAAAATGCTAAATGTGGTTTTCTTTGAAAATGCAAAAGGTCCTTTGCTTTGAAAATGCAAAAGGTTTACTATGAAAATGCAAAAGTTGGTTTGCTGGTTTGAATTGAAAATGAAAAAGGTGGTTTGCTTTGAAAATACACAAGGTGGTTTGCTTTGAAAATGCAAAAGGTGGTTTGCTTTGAAAATACAAAAGGTGGTTTGCTTTGAAAATGCAAAAGGTGGCTTGCTTTTAATATGCAAAAGATGGTTTGCTTTTAAAATGCAAAAGGTGTTTTGGTTTTAAAATGCAAAAGGTGGTTTGGTTTTAAAATGGAAATGTTGGTTTGCTTTGAAAATGCAAAAGGTGGTTTGCTTTGAAAATGCAAAAGATGATTTGCTTTGAAAATGCTAAATGTGGTTTGCTTTGAAAATGCAAAAGGTGGTTTGCTGGTTTGCATTGAAAATGCAAAAGGTGGTTTACTTTGAAAATACAAAAGGTGGTGGGCTTTGAAAATGCAAAAGCTGATTTGCTTTGAAAATGCAAAAGGTCGTTTGCTTTGAAAGTGCAAAAGGTAGATTGCTTTGAAAATGTTAAATGTGGTTTGCTTTGAAAATGCAAAAATGTGGTTTGGTTTGAAAATGGAAAAGGTGGTTTGCTTTGAAAATGCTATAAGTGGTTTGCTTTGAAAATGCAAACGGTGCTTTGCTTTGAAATTGCAAAAGGTGGTTTGCTTTGAAAATGCAAAAGGTGGTTTGCTTTGAAAATGCGTAAAAAATTGCTTTGAAAATGCAAAAGGTGGTTTGCTTTGAAAATGCAAAAGATGGCTTGTTTTGAAAATGCAAAAGGTGGTTTGTTTTGAAAATGCAAAAGGTGGTTTGCTTTGAAAATGCAAAAGGTGGTTTGCTTTGAATAGGTGGTTTGCTTTGAAAATGCAAAAGATGGTTAGCTTTGAAAATGCAAAAGGTTTGCTTTGAAAATGCAAAAGATGGTTTGCTTTGAAAAGGCAAAAGGTGGTTTGCTATAAAAATGCCAAAAGGAGGTTTGCTTTCAAAATGCTAAATGTGGTTTTCCTTTAAAATGCAAAAGGTCCTTTGCTTTGAAAATGCAAAAGGTTTGCTATGAAAATGCAAAAGTTTCTTTGCTGGTTTGCATTGAAAATGAAAAAGGTGGTTTGCTTTGAAAATACACAAGGTGGTTTGCTTTGAAAATGCAAAAGGTGGTTTGCTTTGAAAATACAAAAAGTGGTTTGCTTTGAAAATGCAAAAGGTGTTTTGGTTTTAAAATGCAAAAGGTGGTTTGGTTTTAAAATGGAAATGTTGGTTTGCTTTGAAAATGAAAAAGGTGGTTTGCTTTGAAAATGCAAAAGGTGATTTGCTTTGAAAATGCTAAATGTGGTTTGCTTTGAAAATGCAAAAAGTGGTTTGCTTTGAAAATGCAAAAGGTGGTTTGCTGGTTTGCATTGAAAATGCAAAAGTTGGTTTACTTTGAAAATGCAAAAGGTGGTGGGCTTTGAAAATGCAAACGCTGATTTGCTTTGAAAATGCAAAAGGTCGTTTGCTTTGAAAGTGCAAAAGGTAGTTTGCTTTGAAAATGTTAAATGTGGTTTGCTTTGAAAATGCAAAAAAGTGGTTTGGTTTGAAAATGCAAAAGGTGGTTTGCTTTGAAAATGCTATAAGTGGTTTGCTTTGAAAATGCAAAAGGTGCTTTGCTTTGAAATTGCAAAAGGTGGTTTGCTTTGAAAATGCAAAAGGTGGTTTGCTTTGAAAATGCGAAAAAAAATTGCTTTGAAAATGCAAAAGGTGGTTTGCTTTGAAAATGCAAAAGATGGTTTGTTTTGAAAATGCAAAAGGTGGTTTGATTTGAAAATGCAATAGGTGGTTTGCTTTGAAAATGCAAAAGGTGGTTTGCTTTGAAAAGGTGGTTTGCTTTGAAAATGCATAAGGTGGTTTGCTTTGAAAATGCAAAAGATGGTTAGCTTTGAAAATGCAAAAGGTTTGCTTTGAAAATGCAAAAGATGGTTTGCTTTGAAAATGCAAATGGTGATTCGCTTTGAAAAGGTGGTTTGCTTTGAAAATGCATAAGGTGGTTTGCTTTGAAAATATAAAAGGTGGTTCGCTTTGAAATTGCAAAAAGTAGTTTGCTTTGAAAATGCAAAAGGTGGTTTGCTTTATAATGCAAAAGGTGGTTTGCTTTAAAAATGCAAAAGGTGGTTTGCTTTGAAAATACAATATGTGCTTTGCTTTGAAAATGCAAAAGGTGATTTGTTTTAAAAATGCAAAAGGTGGTTTGCCATGAAAATGCAAAAGGTGGTTTGCTTAGAATAGGTGGTTTGCTTTGAAAATGCATAAGGTGGTTTGCATTGAAAATGCATAACGTTGTTTGCTTTGAAATTGCAAAAAGTGGTTTGCTTTGAAAATGCAAAACGTGGTTTGCATTGAAAATGCAAATGTTGGTTTTCATTGAAAATGTAAACGGTGGTTTGCTTTGAAAATGCAAAAGGTGGTTTGGTATAAAAATGCAAAACGTGGTTTGCTTTGAAAATGCAAAAGGTGGTTTGCTTTGAAAATGCAATAGGTGGTTTGCTTTGAAAATGCAAAAGGTGGTTTGCTTTGAAAAGGTGGTTTGCTTTGAAAATGCATAAGGTGGTTTGCTTTGGAAATGCAAAAGATGGTTAGCTTTGAAAATGCAAAAGGTTTGCTTTGAAAATGCAAAAGATGGTTTGCTTTGAAAATGCAAATGGTGGTTCGCTTTGAAAAGGTGGTTTGCTTTGAAAATGCATAAGGTGGTTTGCTTTAAAAATATAAAAGGTGGTTCGCTTTGAAATTGCAAAAAGTGGTTTGCTTTGAAAATGCAAAAGGTGGTTTGCTTTATAATGCAAAAGGTGGTTTGCTTTAAAAATGCAAAAGGTGGTTTGCTTTGAAAATACAAAATGTGCTTTGCTTTGAAATGCAAAAGGTGATTTGTTTTGAAAATGCAAAAGGTGGTTTGCCATGAAAATGCAAAAGGTGGTTTGCTTAGAATAGGTGGTTTGCTTTTAAAATGCATAAGGTGGTTTGCATTGAAAATGCATAACGTTGTTTGCTTTGAAATTGCAAAAAGTGGTTTGCTTTGAAAATGCAAAACGTGGTTTGCTTTGAAAATGCAAATGTTGGTTTTCATTGAAAATGTAAAAGGTGGTTTGCTTTGAAAATGCAAAAAGTGGTTTGCTTTGAAAATGCAAAAGGTGGTTTGCTGTTTGCATTGAAAATGCAAAAGGTGTTTTAGTTTGAAAATGCAAAATGTGGTTTGCTTTGAAAATGCAAAAGGTGATTTGCTTTGAAAATGCTAAATGTGGTTTGCTTTGAAAATGCAAAAAGTGGTTTGCTTTGAAAATGCAAAAGGTGGTTTGCTGGTTTGCATTGAAAATGCAAAAGGTGGTTTACTTTGAAAATGCAAAAGGTGATGGGCTTTGAAAATGCAAAAGGTGATTTGCTTTGAAAATGCAAAAGGTCGTTTGCTTTGAAAGTGCAAAAGGTAGTTTGCTTTGAAAATGTTAAAGGGGGTTTGCTTTGAAAATGCAAAAATGCGGTTTGCTTGTAAAATGCAAAAGGTGGTTTGCTTTGAAAATGCTAAAACTGGTTTGCTTTGAAAATGCTAAAAGTGGTTTGCTTTGAAAATGCAAAAGGTGGTTTGCTGGTTGGCATTGAAATTGCAAAAGGTGGTTTGCTTTGAAAATGCAAAAGCTGGGTTGTTTTGAAAATGCGAAAAAAAATTGCTTTGAAAATGCAAAATGTGGTTTCTTTGAAAATGCAATAGGTGGTTTGTATTGAAAATACAAAAGGTGGTTTCTTTTGAAAATGCAAAAGGTGGTTTGCTTTGAAAATGCAAAAGTTGGTTTGCTTTGAAAATGCAAAAGGTGGTTTGCTTTGAAAATGCAAAAGCTGGTTTGTTTTGAAAATGCGAAACAAAATTGCTTTGAAAATGCAAAATGTGGTTTCTTTGAAAATGCAAAAGGTGGTTTGTATTGAAAATACAAAAGGTGGTTTGTTTTGAAAATGCAAACGGTGGTTTGCTTTGAAAATGCAAAAGGTGGTTTGCTTTGAAAATGCAAAAGGTGGTTTGCTTTGAAAATGCAAAAGGTGGTTTGCATTGAAAATGCAAAAGGGGGTTTGCTTTGAATAGGTGGTTTGCTTTGAAAATGCAAAATGTTGTTTGTTTTGAAAATGCAAAAGGTGGTTTGTTTTGAAAATGCAAAAGGTGGTTTGCTTTGAAAATGCAAAAGGTGGTTTGCTTTGAAAATGCAAACGGTGGTTTGCTTTGAAAATGCAAAAGATGGTTTGCTTTGAAAATGCGGAAAATGTTTTGCTTTGGAAATGCAAAAGGTGGTTTGTTTTGAAAATGCAGAAGGTGGTTCGTTTTGAAAATGCAGAAGGTGGTTTGTTTTGAAAATGCTAAAGATGGTTTGCTTTGAATATGCAAAAGGTGGTTTGCTTTGAAAATTTAAAAGGTGGTTTGCTTTGAAAATGCAAAAGGTGGTTTGCTTTGAAAAGGTGGTTTGCTTTGAAAATGCATAAGGTGGTTTGCTTTGAAAATGCAAAAGATGGTTTGCTTTGAAAATACATAAAGGTTTGCTTTGAAAATGCAAAAGGTGGTTTGTTTTGAAAATGCAGAGGGTGGTTTGTTTTGAAAATGCAAAAGGTGGTTTGCTTTGAAAATGCAAAACGTGGTTTGCTTTGAAAATGCAAAAGGTGGTTTGCTTTGAAAATGCAAAGGCAAGTGAGGTTGCTTTTAAAATGCAAAGGCAAGTGCGTTTGGTTTGAAAATGCAAAGGCAAGTGCGGTTGCTTTGAAAATGCAAAGGCAAGTGCGGTTGCTTTGAAAATGCATAGGCAAGTGATTCAAAATCAAATCTTGACCACTTCCTGTTTGCACTGTATATTGGTTTTAGAAAAATCACTTCCACTCACGGCTTCGATTTTTGGCCATATTACTCAGTCCCCCTCCAGCTGTCAGGGCCATAGTTGAAAAATATAAGACTTATAAATGTTTAAATAATGTTGAAATTCTCTCTCCTGTCAATCATGCCATGGAGGACACGCCCCATCCGGTGGGAGGGGGGGGGACTATAAACCCGGAAGTGTGGACTTGCCACAGTCGCTGCAAGATGGGGGAGGGAGAGTTCACGACTCTCAGTCTGAGCAGTGAATAAACTGATCACTGAACACATGTCCGCTAAACTGTGAGTGTGGTTTTATGTGCTTTTATGTGGTTTATTTGGAACTGTGTTTGGAAGGAATAAATGTTTTTACGTGCCATTTGAATGTGCCGCTAATTTAAAAGTGTGCCTTTTGACTGTGCCGCTAATTGAAAAGAGTGCCTTTTGACGGTGTCGCTAATTGAAAAGTGTGCCTCTTGACTGTGCCGCTAATTGAAAAGTGTGCCTTTTGACGGTGCCGCTGATTGAAAACTGTGCCTTTTGACGGTGCCGCTAATTGACAACTGTGCCCTTTGACTGTGTCGCTAAGCTGTGCCTATATTTTAAAATGTGATTTGCTTTATAAATGTGGCTTGCGTTTTAATGTGGCTTGCGTTTTAAATGTGGCTTGCTGTGCAACCGTTTTTGGAAGGAAAAACAGTGAATAAACGTTTTATTAGATCAGGACAGTGTTTAATGCAAAATTCCCGCATAATTGCCGCTCATTCCGTGACTTAGTGGAGAGATGGTGCTGAAAATGCAAAAGGTGGATTGTTTTGAAAATGCTAAAGGTGGTTTGCTTTGAAAATGCAAAAGGTGGTTTGCTTTGAAAATGCAAAAGGTGGTTTGGTTTGAAAATGCAAAATGTGGTTTGCTTTGAAAAGGTGGTTTGCTTTGAAAATGCAAAAGATGGTTGGCTTTGAAAATGCAAAAAGGTTTGCTTTGAAAATGCAAAAGATTGTTTGTTTTGAAAATGCAAATGGTGGTTCGCTTTGAAAAGGTGGTTTGCTTTGAAAATGCATAAGGTGGTTTGCTTTGAAAATATAAAAGGTGGTTCGCTTTGAAATTGAAAAAGTGGTTTGCTTTGAAAATGCAAAAGGTGGTTTGCTTTGAAAATGCAAAAGGTGGTTTGCTTTGAAAATGCAAAAGGTGGTTTGCTTTGAAAATACAAAATGTGCTTTGCTTTGAAAATGCAAAAGGTGGTTTGCTTTGAAAATGCAAAAGGTGGTTTGCCATGAAAATGCAAAAGGTGATTTGCTTTGAAAATGCAACGGCAAGTGAGGTTGCTTTTAAAATGTAAAGGCAAGTGCGTTTGGTTTGAAAATGCAAAGGCAAGTGCGGTTGCTTTGAAAATGCAAAGGCAAGTGCGGTTGCTTTGAAAATGCATAGGCAAGTGATTCAAAGTCAAATCTTGACCACTTCCTGTTTGCACTGTATATTGGTTTTAGAAAAATCACTTCCACTCACGGCTTCGATTTTTGGCCATATTACTCAGTCCCCCTCCAGCTGTCAGGGCCATAGATGAAAAATATAAGACTTATAAATGTTTAAATAATGTTGAAATTCTCTCTCCTTTCAATCATGCCATAGAGGACACGCCCCATCCGGTGGGAGGGGGGGGACTATAAACCCGGAAGTGTGGACTTGCCACAGTCGCTGCAAGATGGGGGAGGGAGAGTTCATGACTCTCAGTCTGAGCAGTGAATAAACTGATCACTGAACACATGTCCCCTAAACTGTGAGTGTGGTTTTATGTGCTTTTATGTGGTTTATTTGGAACTGTGTTTGGAAGGAATAAATGTTTTTACGTGCCTTTTGAATGTGCCGCTAATTGAAAAGAGTGCCTTTTGACGGTGTCGCTAATTGAAAAGTGTGCCTCTTGACTCTGCCGCTAATTGAAAACTGTGCCTTTTGACTGTGCCGCGAAGCTGTGCCTATATTTTAAAATGTGATTTGCTTTATAAATGTGGCTTGCGTTTTAATGTGGCTTGCGTTTTAAATGTGGCTTGCTGTGCAACCGTTTTTGGAAGGAAAAACAGTGAATAAACGTTTTATTAGATCAGGACTGTGTTTAATGCTAAATTCCCGCAAAATTGCCGCTCATTCCGTGACTTAGTGGAGAGATGGTGCTGAAAATGCAAAAGGTGGTTTGTTTTGAAAATGCAAAAGGTGGTTTGCTTTGAAAATGCAAAAGGTGGTTTGCTTTGAAAAAGCAAAAGGTGGTTTGGTTTGAAAATGCAAAATGTGGTTTGCTTTGAAAAGGTGGTTTGCTTTGAAAATGCGTAAGGTGGTTTGCTTTGAAAATGCAAAAGATGGTTGGCTTTGAAAATGCAAAAAGGTTTGCTTTGAAAATGCAAAAGATGGTTTGCTTTGAAAATGCAAATGGTGGTTCGCTTTGAAAAGGTGGTTTGCTTTGAGAATGCATAAGGTGGTTTGCTTTGTAAATATAAAAGGTGGTTCGCTTTGAAATTGCAAAAAGTGGTTTGCTTTGAAAATGCAAAAGGTGGTTTGCTTTAAAAATGCAAAAGGTGGTTTGCTTTGAAAATGCAAAAGGTGGTTTGCTTTGAAAATACAAAATGTGCTTTGCTTTGAAAATGCAAAAGGTGATTTGCTTTGAAAATGCAAAAGGTGGTTTGCCATGAAAATGCAAAAGGTGGTTTGCTTAGAATATGTGGTTTGCTTTGAAAATGCATAAGGTGGTTTTCATTGAAAAAGCATAACGTTGTTTGCTTTGAAATTGCACAAAGTGGTTTGCTTTGAAAATGCAAAACGTGGTTTGCTTTGAAATGCAAAAGGTGGTTTGCTTTGAAAATTCAAACGTGGTTTGCTTTGAAAATTGAAAAGGTGGGTTGCTTTGAAAATGCAAAAGGTGGTTTGCTGTTTGCATTGAAAATGCAAAAGGTGTTTTAGTTTGAAAATGCAAAAGGTGGTTTGCTTTGAAAATGCAAAAGGTGATTTGCTTTGAAAATGCTAAATGTGGTTTGCTTTGAAAATGCAAAAAGTGGTTTGTTTTGAAAATGCAAAAGGTGGTTTGCTGGTTTGCATTGAAAATGCAAAAGGTGGTTTACTTTGAAAATGCAAAAGGTGATGGTCTTTGAAAATGCAAAAGGTGATTTGCTTTGAAAATGCAAAAGGTCGTTTGCTTTGAAAGTGCAAAAGGTAGTTTGCTTTGAAAATGTTAAAGGGGGTTTGCTTTGAAAATGCAAAAATGTGGTTTGCTTGGAAAATGCAAAAGGTGGTTTGCTTTGAAAATGCTAAAACTGGTTTGCTTTGAAAATGCAAAAGGTGCTTTGCTTTTAAATTACAAAAGGTGGTTTGCTTTGAAAATGCAAAAGCTGGTTTGTTTTGAAAATGCGAAAAAAAATTGCTTTGAAAATGCAAAATGTGGTTTCTTTGAAAATGCCAAAGGTGGTTTGTATTGAAAATACAAAAGGTGGTTTGTTTTGAAAATGCAAAAGGTGGGTTGCTTTGAAAATGCAAAAGGTGGTTTGTTTTGAAAATGCAAAAGGTGGTTTGTTTTGAAAATGCCAAAGGTGGTTTGCTTTGAAAATGCAAAAGGTGGTTTGCTTTGAAAATGCAAAAGGTGGTTTGCTTTGAAAATGCGAAAAATGTTTTGCTTTGGAAATTCAAAAGGTGGTTTGTTTTGAAAATGCAGAAGGTGGTTTGTTTTGAAAATGCAGAAGGTGGTTTGTTTTGAAAATGCAAAAGGTGGTTTGCTTTGAAAAGGTGGTTTGTTTTGAAAATGCAAAAGATGGTTTGCGTTGAAAATGCAAAAGATGGTTTGCTTTGAAAATACATAAAGGTTTGCTTTGAAAATGCAAAAGGTGGTTTGTTTTGAAAATGCAGAGGGTGGTTTGTTTTGAAAATGCAAAAGGTGGTTTGCTTTGAAAATGCAAAACGTGGTTTGCTTTGAAAATGCAAAAGGTGGTTTGCTTTGAAAATGCAAAGGCAAGTGAGGTTGCTTTTAAAATGCAAAGGCAAGTGCGGTTGCTTTGAAAATGCAAAGGCAAGTGCGGTTGCTTTGAAAATGCATAGGCAAGTGATTCAAAGTCAAATCTTGACCACTTCCTGTTTGCACTGTATATTGGTTTTAGAAAAATCACTTCCACTCACGGCTTCGATTTTTGGCCATATTACTCAGTCCCCCTCCAGCTGTCAGGGCCATAGATGAAAAATATAAGACTTATAAATGTTTAAATAATGTTGAAATTCTCTCTCCTTTCAATCATGCCATAGAGGACACGCCCCATCCGGTGGGAGGGGGGGGACTATAAACCCGGAAGTGTGGACTTGCCACAGTCGCTGCAAGATGGGGGAGGGAGAGTTCATGACTCTCAGTCTGAGCAGTGAATAAACTGATCACTGAACACATGTCCCCTAAACTGTGAGTGTGGTTTTATGTGCTTTTATGTGGTTTATTTGGAACTGTGTTTGGAAGGAATAAATGTTTTTACGTGCCTTTTGAATGTGCCGCTAATTGAAAAGAGTGCCTTTTGACGGTGTCGCTAATTGAAAAGTGTGCCTCTTGACTCTGCCGCTAATTGAAAACTGTGCCTTTTGACTGTGCCGCGAAGCTGTGCCTATATTTTAAAATGTGATTTGCTTTATAAATGTGGCTTGCGTTTTAATGTGGCTTGCGTTTTAAATGTGGCTTGCTGTGCAACCGTTTTTGGAAGGAAAAACAGTGAATAAACGTTTTATTAGATCAGGACTGTGTTTAATGCTAAATTCCCGCAAAATTGCCGCTCATTCCGTGACTTAGTGGAGAGATGGTGCTGAAAATGCAAAAGGTGGTTTGTTTTGAAAATGCAAAAGGTGGTTTGCTTTGAAAATGCAAAAGGTGGTTTGCTTTGAAAAAGCAAAAGGTGGTTTGGTTTGAAAATGCAAAATGTGGTTTGCTTTGAAAAGGTGGTTTGCTTTGAAAATGCGTAAGGTGGTTTGCTTTGAAAATGCAAAAGATGGTTGGCTTTGAAAATGCAAAAAGGTTTGCTTTGAAAATGCAAAAGATGGTTTGCTTTGAAAATGCAAATGGTGGTTCGCTTTGAAAAGGTGGTTTGCTTTGAAAATGCATAAGGTGGTTTGCTTTGTAAATATAAAAGGTGGTTCGCTTTGAAATTGCAAAAAGTGGTTTGCTTTGAAAATGCAAAAGGTGGTTTGCTTTAAAAATGCAAAAGGTGGTTTGCTTTGAAAATGCAAAAGGTGGTTTGCTTTGAAAATACAAAATGTGCTTTGCTTTGAAAATGCAAAAGGTGATTTGCTTTGAAAATGCAAAAGGTGGTTTGCCATGAAAATGCAAAAGGTGGTTTGCTTAGAATATGTGGTTTGCTTTGAAAATGCATAAGGTGGTTTTCATTGAAAAAGCATAACGTTGTTTGCTTTGAAATTGCACAAAGTGGTTTGCTTTGAAAATGCAAAACGTGGTTTGCTTTGAAATGCAAAAGGTGGTTTGCTTTGAAAATTCAAACGTGGTTTGCTTTGAAAATTGAAAAGGTGGGTTGCTTTGAAAATGCAAAAGGTGGTTTGCTGTTTGCATTGAAAATGCAAAAGGTGTTTTAGTTTGAAAATGCAAAAGGTGGTTTGCTTTGAAAATGCAAAAGGTGATTTGCTTTGAAAATGCTAAATGTGGTTTGCTTTGAAAATGCAAAAAGTGGTTTGTTTTGAAAATGCAAAAGGTGGTTTGCTGGTTTGCATTGAAAATGCAAAAGGTGGTTTACTTTGAAAATGCAAAAGGTGATGGTCTTTGAAAATGCAAAAGGTGATTTGCTTTGAAAATGCAAAAGGTCGTTTGCTTTGAAAGTGCAAAAGGTAGTTTGCTTTGAAAATGTTAAAGGGGGTTTGCTTTGAAAATGCAAAAATGTGGTTTGCTTGGAAAATGCAAAAGGTGGTTTGCTTTGAAAATGCTAAAACTGGTTTGCTTTGAAAATGCAAAAGGTGCTTTGCTTTTAAATTACAAAAGGTGGTTTGCTTTGAAAATGCAAAAGCTGGTTTGTTTTGAAAATGCGAAAAAAAATTGCTTTGAAAATGCAAAATGTGGTTTCTTTGAAAATGCCAAAGGTGGTTTGTATTGAAAATACAAAAGGTGGTTTGTTTTGAAAATGCAAAAGGTGGGTTGCTTTGAAAATGCAAAAGGTGGTTTGTTTTGAAAATGCAAAAGGTGGTTTGTTTTGAAAATGCCAAAGGTGGTTTGCTTTGAAAATGCAAAAGGTGGTTTGCTTTGAAAATGCAAAAGGTGGTTTGCTTTGAAAATGCGAAAAATGTTTTGCTTTGGAAATTCAAAAGGTGGTTTGTTTTGAAAATGCAGAAGGTGGTTTGTTTTGAAAATGCAGAAGGTGGTTTGTTTTGAAAATGCAAAAGGTGGTTTGCTTTGAAAAGGTGGTTTGTTTTGAAAATGCAAAAGATGGTTTGCGTTGAAAATGCAAAAGATGGTTTGCTTTGAAAATACATAAAGGTTTGCTTTGAAAATGCAAAAGGTGGTTTGTTTTGAAAATGCAGAGGGTGGTTTGTTTTGAAAATGCAAAAGGTGGTTTGCTTTGAAAATGCAAAACGTGGTTTGCTTTGAAAATGCAAAAGGTGGTTTGCTTTGAAAATGCAAAGGCAAGTGAGGTTGCTTTTAAAATGCAAAGGCAAGTGCGGTTGCTTTGAAAATGCAAAGGCAAGTGCGGTTGCTTTGAAAATGCATAGGCAAGTGATTCAAAGTCAAATCTTGACCACTTCCTGTTTGCACTGTATATTGGTTTTAGAAAAATCACTTCCACGCACGGCTTCGATTTTTGGCCATATTACTCAGTCCCCCTCCAGCTGTCAGGGCCATAGATGAAAAATATAAGACTTATTAATGTTTAAATAATGTTGAAATTCTCTCTCCTGTCAATCATGCCATGGAGGACACGCCCCATCCGGTGGGAGGGGGAGGGACTATAAACCCGGAAGTGTGGAATTGCCGCAGTCGCTGCAAGATGGGGGAGGGAGAGTTCACGACTCTCAGTCTGAGCAGTGAATAAACTGATCACTGAACACATGTCCCCTAAACTGTGAGTGTGGTTTTATGTGCTTTTATGTGGTTTATTTGGAACTGTGTTTGGAAGGAATAAATGTTTTTACGTGCCTTTTGACTGTGCCTCTAATTTAAAAGTGTGCCTTTTGACTGCCGCTAATTGAAGAGTGCCTTTTGACGGTGTCGCTAATTGAAAAGTGTGCCTCTTGACTGTGCCGCTAATTGAAGAGTGCCTTTTGACGGTGCCGCTAATTGAAAACTGTGCCCTTTGACTGTGCCGCTAAGCTGTGTCTATATTTTAAAATGTGATTTGCTTTATAAATGTGGCTTGCGTTTTAAATGTGGCTTGCTGTGCAACCATTTTTGGAAGGAAAAACAGTGAATAAACGTTTTATTAGATCAGGACTGTGTTTAATGCAAAATTGCCGCTCATTCCCTGACTTAGTGGAGAGATGGTGCTGATTGCGTCATTTCTGGTGAGTTCAGAGGTGGCGCTCAGTGCGGAAGGGTCAAGTGGAGACACCGCCCTGAACCGTTAGTAACAGGATTCAGTATGGTTAACACATTCTGAAGTTACTTGGCATTTTATTATTGGTGCTGTGCGTGAGTGTGTGTCTGTGTTTGTGTGTCTTTATTTGTGTGAGTGTATGTGTGTGTGTCTGTGTTTGTTTGTGTGTGTGTGTGTCCCTGTGTGTGTGTGTGTGTGTGTGTGTGTGTGTCCCTGTGTGTGTGTGTGTGTGTGTGTGTCTTTCTGTTTGTGTGTGTGTGTGTGTGGTGTGTGTGTGTGTGTCTTTGTGTTTGTGTCTGTGTGTGTGTGTGTGTGTGTGTCCCTGTGTGTGTGTGTGTGTGTGTGTGTGTGTGTGTGTCTTTGTGTTTGTGTGTGTTTGTGTGTGTGTGTGTGTGTGTGTGTCCCTGTGTGTGTGTCCCTGTGTGTGTGTCCCTGTGTGTGTGTCCCTGTGTGTGTGTCCCTGTGTGTCTCTCTGTGTGTGTGTGTGTGTCTCTGTGTGTGTGTGTGTGTGTGTGTTTTTGTGTGTATGTGTTCCTGTGTGTGTCCCTGTGTGTGTGTCCCTGTGTGTGTGTCCCTGTGTGTCTCTCTGTGTGTGCCTCGCTGTGTGTGTCTGTGTGTGTGTGTCTCCGTGTGTGTGTTTCTGTGTGTTTGTCTCTGTGTGTGTGCTCTGTGTGTGTGTTTGTGTATGTGTGTGTCTCTATGTGTGTGTCTCTGTTGGAGTGCTTGGAGTGCTGTGAGGTTGGACTTGCTGCCTGCACTCTGCTTGGAGTGCTGTGAGGTTGGACTTGCTGCCTGCACTGTGTTGGAGTGCTGTGAAGTTGGACTTGCTGCCTGCACTGTGCTTGGAGTGCTGTGAGGTTGGACTTGTTGCATGCACTGTGCTTGGAGTGCTGTGAGGTTGGACTTGCTGCCTGCACTCTGCTTGGAGTGCTGTGAGGTTGGACTTGCTGCCTGCACTCTGCTTGGAGTGCTGTCTGGTTGGACTTGCTGCCTGCACTGTGCTTGGAGTGCTGTGAGGTTGGACTTGCTGCCTGCACTGTGCTTGGAGTGCTGTGAGGTTGGACTTGCTGCCTGCACTCTGCTTGGAGTGCTGTGAGGTTGGACTTGCTGCCTGCACTGTGCTTGGAGTGCTGTGAGGTTGGACTTGCATTGTTTTAAGACTCGTTCATATTTTAAACTTTAATAAATCCTTTTTCACCTTGCCATGTCTGCGTGTTCTTCATCACAATGGGTACGTAATGGGCAGGAATGGCTGCGCTGTCAGAGAGCCACTAAGAGTGCCTGGGGGGGAGGTTGAGGAGAGATGGACTGAATGCGTGGAGGGGAGGGGAAATGCAAGGAGCAGAGTTGGGGGTGAAGGAAGGAGGGGTAACTGAGTGAACTGCCACCACACCAGCTGTAATTGACTGAAGTGCCAGCCCATCAGTCATGACTTAGTGAACTGCATGTGCAAGAATCCATTCAGTCCACAATGTCCATACTAGCCCTCTGGAAACCAGTCCCTTCAGCCCACAACACCCATACTAGCGCAACAGCGATCAACGCAAGGATAGACGTTCCTCCTTCATTGCTGTGATCTGTAAAAAGAGATGAAAATGTCTAAAATTGATTGTCCACCCTCTCCTCCTTCTCTCTCACAGACTCTGTCACCTGTTTTCAGTAGAATTTCTGGCAGTTTCTGAGCTGCCAGTCCACCAGGCCTGAGTTTCTGAGCTGCCAGCCCACCAGGCCTGAGTTTCTGAGCTGCCAGCCCACCAGGCCTGAGTTTCTGAGCTGCCAGCCCAAGAATCCATTCGGCCCACAAAACCGATGTTAGTGCTCCAGTAACCCCCCCCCCCCCCCCCACTGGCCAGCAATATTGGAATTGGTGGAGAGGTGGAAAATTGCTTTGTGGGACCAGCCCTCCTTGTGTGAAGCTGGGATCCAACGGGTCTCACTTAGTCTAGTGTAGTTATACAAGAAGAAGTTTGGATGAATATCTTACTGTTTTTGCTACTACACTAAAGAAACTATTAATCAAGAGACTGTGTTTGGAAGATTTCCCTTTCGACGGCATTGAATGTCTCGGGGAGAGCTCGTGAATGCGTTTCGATTAACTCCTGAACCCGTGTCTTCAATCAGAGTGACTAAAGGAAAGAATCCTGGAAACGATATGAAAATCTGTCACTATAAGTACTGCCCCAGATTACTACTCCACAGTGTGTCACGCTATCAGTAATACTCCACAGTGTGTCCCTCCATCAGTACCACCACAGTGTGTCCCTCCATCAGTACCACCACAGTGTGTCCCCCATCAGTACCACCACAGTGTGTCCCTCCATCAGTACCTCCACAGTGTGTCCCTCCATCAGTACCTCCACAGTGTGTCCCTCCATCAGTACCTCCACAGTGTGTCCCTCCATCAGTACCACCAGTGTGTCCCCTCCACCAGTACCACCACCACAGTGTGTCCCTCCATCAGTACCACCACCACAGTGTGTCCCCTCCATCAGTACCACCACAGTGTGTCCCCTCCATCAGTACCACCACCACAGTGTGTCCCTCCATCAGTACCACCACCACAGTGTGTCCCTCCATCAGTACCACCGCAGTGTGTCCCCTCCATCAGTACCACCACCACAGTGTATCCCTCCATCAGTACCACCACCACAGTGTGTCCCTCCATCAGTACCACCACCACAGTGTGTCCCTCCATCAGTACCACCACCGCAGTGTGTCCCCTCCATCAGTACCACCACAGTTTGTCACTGCGTCAGATCTGCCCCATTGTTATCCCTCCATCAGTACTATCCCACTGTGTGTCACTCCATCAGTGGACGGAGAGAGGGCAGCCCAGAGAGGGGGAATAGAGAGCGTAGGAAATAGAGTAACAGTTCAGAGAGAGTGACAGCAGTGAGGATGGAGGGAGAGAGAAAGAGAGGAGGGAGAGGTGCTGCATCATTCGCCGTTTTATTTAGGTTTAGGACAATTCTGAGGCGGCAATGTTTCTGTTCTCTGAGTGTCGTGAGCCTTTGGGTCGTTCCCCCTCAGAGGTGATGAAGGAAGGCAGAGAATGTTATTGTCCCATGGTATAGTCAGATCTATTCCAGGCAAGCAGGGAGTGAATGGTTACCGGGGTCAGTCAGCGGGAGTGTGGGGTTGAGGTCACAGTCAGTCAAGCCGCGATCATATTGAGTGGTGAAGCAGAGTGGAGGGATGGGGGGGGGGCATTTTAGTCCGAGGTGATGTGTTGAACTAATTCCTCAACCTGTGGACAAAGGTCGCCCAGTCCAGTCCACCTTCAAACTGGGCACCAGAAGCCCTGAGAGGGTCCCTGGAATTTGGCATTGCCTTGCTGAGTGAAACGGATTGAAGGAAATCAGACAAACAACATGAGGTGGAGAGTTGGATCTGATGGAGTTTGAAACAATATCCCCTTTGCTGGAACAATGCCGCCGCTCCCAATTTCCATCCCTCAGTATCTATCGCCACAATTCCCAGTCTTTGGAGTTTCTCAATCAATTCCCTGAATAAATCACAACCTGTCTCAGCAGGGATTTCACTCGGCTGATGTCATCTGTTTGTGAATCATTTCAAAATCTCTATTTTTAAACTCTGTTGAAACTTCACTGTCCCGGTGGAGACGGAAAATGGTATAAAATCACCAGGAATGTTCTGTCCCAGCATTTCATTCCGAGACATTACCGGTAGCTCACGGGGACACGTCGCTGGGCACAGAAAATGGGGCAGCATATTTGGGAATATTACGCCGTGGAGGGAATCGTGTACGCGATCATTGCTGCCATTGGTGTCCCTGGTAAGTGAGCAGAACAATTCAAGTTGTATAATTCCATCCGTGTGTTAACTGGTGTTGACCTGATTCTCATCATGTTACAAGTTCCCAACTGATGATCGTTGTACAAGAATATGTGAAGAATATCAATCCTCACAGTGAAATATTTGTGAATTAATGCTGTGATATTTCTTATTTTCAGACAGCTGAAACTAAGCCCCTTTTTCTCTCACTGCTGCCGGCCGGGAGCCACTAGAATGTTGTTCTTGCCTTCAGTGTTGTCCCAGTGCTCGGGACAGGCAGGCAGGCAGGCAGCTCTCCGGGACGGTGTGACTGGGAGAGAGGGGTTCACGTTGTGAAGTTCACTGTGACTGAGTTATTGATCAGAGTGAACACCCGCTCCTGTGGACACTGTGTCTCACTGTGGAGTCTGTCTGTCACAATCGGATTCCACCCACAGCATTTTGGTCAATAATTGGATCGATCTCCTGAACCAGTGGCCGCGGATCTACCGCCGTGTGTGTGTGTGTTGTTACTTCACCTGCACCATCTTGAGTCTGCTGAGATTAGCCGCTGTATGTCTAAACTAACCCGACTAACTACCCCCCCCCCTGTCTCTGTGCTTTGGTACATATATCCCACACCATCCATACATGGGGATAATAGTTTGCATTCCTGGCACCGTCTGGATTTCGTGTGTGGGAATGAACTGCAGATGCTGGTTTAAATCGTAGATAGACACAAAGTGCTGGAGTAACTCAGCGGGAGGGGCAGCATCTCTGGAGAGAAGGAATGGGTGACGTTTCGGATCAAGACCCTTCTTCAGTCCCATTCCTTCTCTCCACAGATGCTGCCTGTCCCGCTGAGTTACTCCGCTTTCTGCGTCGACCGTCTGGACCAGAAGGGGTGGACTCTCATTTGCAACAATTGGCCTCTGCTTCAGGAGGGAAGTGTGAAGGGCACCTTGTGTGGGGAGGGAGAGAAAGAGGAATATCAGGGATGATTGGATATGGCGGCCATTGTAGTGCGTTCTTCCCCCAGCTTTACCTTTACCTTCAGAAAGGAGATGAGGAGGAATTTCTTTAGACAGAGGGTGGTGAATCTGTGCAATTCATTGCAGCAGACAGGGGTGGAGGCCAAGTCAATGGATAGTTTTAAGGCGGAGAGTGATAGATTCTTGATTAGTGCGGGTGTCGGGGGGTTACGGGGAGAAGGCAAGAGAATGGGGTTGAGAGGGAAAGATAGATCGGCCATGATTGAATGGCGGAGTAGACATGATGGGCCGAATGGCCTAATTCTGCTCCTATCAGCTGCACTCTTGTGTAAAGTGTTTAAGAATGAACTGCAGATGCTGGAAAATCGAAAGTAGACAAAAGTGCTGGAGAAACTCAGCGGGTGAGACAGGATCTATGGAGCGAAGGAAATAGGTAACTATTTCCAGTCTGAAGAAGGATTTTGGCCCGAAACGTTACCTGTTTCCTTCGTTCCATAGATGCTGCCTCACCCGCTGAGATTCTCCAGCACTTTTGTCTACTCTTGTGTAAAGTCCTTTCTGAGTAATTTCCCTTATCTGTGCTGAATGCTAACCTGGTTCTGGAAGGGCAGAGTTTGGGGATAATGCAATAGATGAAGTAGTTTGCATCAAGAAGCCATTGGGATAACCTCAGTGGAAGCTTGAGAGTGATGAGTGGTGAGTGTGGAATTCTCTGACTCAGAGGGCGGTGGAGGCAGGTTCTCTGGATGCTTTCAAGAGAGAGCTAGATAGGGCTCTTAAAAATAGCGGAGTCAGGGGATATGGGGAGAAGGCAGGAACGGGGTACTGATTGGGGATGATCAGCCATGATCACATTGAATGGCGGTGCTGGCTCGAAGGGCCAAATGGCCTCCTCCTGCACCTGTTGTCTACTGAACTCACTGTGGAATGAATCCATTAACGGAGCCACTCTGCTGCTGCTGCTGCCGGATTCTAAGTTGCCCCTGCCTTCCCTCTGGAAGTCTCCCTCCTCGTCCCCATCAGATGCCGAGTTCCCAGAGCCCTGGTTAAACGGGGCCGGCCGCTCACGGTTAAGTCTGTGAAAGCGGCCCCATCACAGACTGTGAGCAGCAGCAGGGTTCACTATAGAAAGGACCATTACGCCTATTGTAGATGGGTGGGTGGCTACTCGTTCCCTCCCCTGCCCTTTACCCCACCCGCCCGTCACCTTATCTCTTCTCCCCTGAAGCAGGCAGGCAGGTCGGGCACAGTCGGAGCCGGCTCTGACATTGTTAAACTTGCAGCAGCCGCGCACCGACTCCAACACTCCTGATCTTGAGCTGAAAGTCGAGCCGGTGTTCAGCCCCGGAGACCTTGTTGGGTAAATGCCCAGTGTCCGTTCCCTTGTCTTTCCGCAGTGAATTTAGTGGCGATTGTGATCCTGTCCCGGGGAAAGTGCGGCCTCTCCACCTGCACCACTCGTTACCTGGTGGCCATGGCAGCGGCCGATCTACTGACCCTCATCACCGAGGTCATTTTGTATCAGCTCCGACGGCATTACTTTTATTGGAGTTTCCTGACCATCACCCCTGTGTGCAGTGTTAACGATGTACTGACGTATGCAGCTACAGAATGTTCTGTCTGGTTCACCGTCACTTTCACCTTTGATCGCTTTGTCGCCATTTGTTGCCAGAAGCTGAAAACTAAATATTGCACCGGGAAAACTGCGGCTGTGGTTCTGGCAACAGCCGGCGTTCTGTTCTGTGTGAAAAACATTCCCCGCTACTTCACACGGGAACCCCGGACAATCATCGACAATGTCCCGTGGGACTGTGTCAATGTGGCCAGTTATTTCACTGACCCCGGGTGGGTGGCATTTGCCTGGATCGACGCGGTTTTAACTCCGTTCCTCCCTTTCGCTGTAATCCTGCTGCTCAACGCTCTGACTGTCCGCCACATTTTAGTGGCCAGTCGGGTCCGTAAGGGGCTGAGGGGTGAGAGCAAGGGGGAGAACCGCAGTGACCCGGAGATGGAGAGCAGGAGGAGGTCTATGGTTTTACTCTTCACCATCTCCGGCAGCTTCATCCTCCTGTGGCTGACGCTGGTTGTAAACTTCGTCTATTATCAGATCACAGGAATTGGAACTGATCGGAATGATTCTCAATGGATCCTTAACGACGTCGGGTATTTGCTGAGGAATCTCAGCTGCTGCACCAACACATTTATTTACGCGGTGACCCAGTCCAAGTTCAGGGAGCAGGTGAAGAGCGCGGTGAAATATCCGCTCACCTCAGTGCTTCGGCTCATGAATCAATCCGCGCCCTGAGCGCATCCATCCCAGAGGCGGGCGGGCGCAGTCTCTCCGCTCCGGGCTCCCCCCCCCCTGGCAACAGGTGACGTCACGATGGGGTGCGGCAGCCAATCGGATCGGATCGTCCGCTTCCCTTTCGGCCAATCAGTAGCCCCCTTCCCCCCCGGCAACAGATGATGCTGTATGGGGGGTACACAGAAACCAATCAGAGGTCCCCCACCTCACCTTAGCAACAGGTAATGTCAGAGGACCTGTTCT
>JAXLNO010004139.1:0-71005 GCA_038087875.1 Malacoraja senta | reverse complement strand
AATGCAGTTGAACAGAGGGATCTAGGAATAACTGTGCATAGTTCCCTGAAGGTGGAATCTCATGTAGATAGGGTGGTAAAGAAAGCTTTTGGTGTGCTGGCCTTTATAAATCAGAGCATTGAATATAGAAGTTGGGATGTAATGTTAAAATTGTACAAGGCATTGGTGAGGCCAATTCTGGAGTATGGAGTACAATTTTGGTCGCCTAATTATAGGAAGGATGTCAACAAAATAGAGAGAGTACAGAGGAGATTTACTAGAATGTTGCCTGGGTTTCAGCAACTAAGTTACAGAGAAAGGTTGAACAAGTTAGGTCTTTATTCTTTGGAGCGCAGAAGGTTAAGGAGGGACTTGATAGAGGTCATTAAAATGATGAGCGGGTTAGACAGAGTTGACATGGATAAGCTTTTCCCATTGAGAGTAGGGAAGATTCAAACAAGGGGACATGACTTGAGAATTAAGGGACAGAAGTTTAGGGGTAACATTAGGGGGAACTTCTTTACTCAGAGAGTGGTAGCTGTGTGGAATGAGCTTCCAGTGAAAGTGGTGGAGGCAGGTTCGATTTTATCCTTTAAAAATAGATTGGATGGGTATATGGACGGGAAAGGAATGGAGGGTTATGGTCTGAGTGCAGGTAGATGTGACTAGGGGGAAGAAAGAAGAAAGAAGGGGAAAAAAAAGAAGAAGAAAAAAAGTTCGGCACGGACTTGAAGGGCCGAGTTGGCCTGTTTCCGTGCTGATATGGTTATATGGTTATATGGTATGCTGCCTTGGTGAAGTCTGCTATTCTTACACTAGAATCATTGCACTTTTGTACTCATCGATGATTGTGTTCATCTATAGCATGATTTTACTGGATTGTATGCAAAACTGTACCTCGGTACACGTGACAATAAAGTATCATTGAATCAACAATACCCAAATACCCCCAAAGCAAGTCAGCATTCCCCATGGAAAGGGCCATCTTAAGGTGAACATGTCAAGGGTCTCAGAGCAAAAATGAGGGGACAAAAAGTTAAAAGGGGGAGGAGGAATGGAGGGACTATAGGTTCTGATAGTATCCACCAAGGGATTCACCTTAGATAGACTAAAAAGCTGGAGTAACTCTGCGGGACAGGTGCATCTCTGGAGAGAAGGAATGGGTGACGTTTCGGGTCGAGACCCTTCTTCAGACTTGAGTAAAAAGGTTGCAAGAAATGTTGAACTCCCCACCCCATCATCAAACTTGCAGTCCTCGATCTCTTCCATTGCCAGTATGAGGTCACATGCAAACTGGAGGAACAGCTCCTCATGTTCTGCTTGGGTAGCTTTCAAACCAGTGGAATGAACATTGAATTCTCCAATTTAATTAATCTCCCCACTGCCTCTCTCTCTCTCTCTTATCTCCACCCTCCCACACTGATGCACACCCATTTCTCCCACTGTTCCACCCCACTCAACCTATTCCTTCTCCCTCCTTCAATACTCCTCCCATCGCCGAGTCCGTCCTTTCCCGTTAATCCCCTCTTTCCCCACCTGTCTACTTTCACATACATCCCTCCAACTTTACGTTCCATTCCTCTTCTCTCCTTATCCGATACCTTTTGTCTCCTTTTCAGCTTTTTGCACCTGCATCCATCATGTACTGAGTTAATCCAACATTTTGTGTCCATCTATCACTTGCCAGGCTTTGTCTTGCCCCCAGCTCTTTTCCAGTCTCTTCCCCACCCCCTCCGTACTACAACCCCCCCCCCCGTACTGAAGAAGGGTCCCGACCCAAAGATGTCACCTGTCCACAACCTCCACATGTGCTCCCCGAACTGCTGAGTTCCTCCAGCACTTTGTGCTTTGCTCAAGATTCCACCAGCTGCAGATCCTTGTCTCTACATTTGGAAAAAAGATTGTCAATGAAATAGCTCATGTGCTTTAGCCACTATTGCAACTACAGAACTGTGCAAGAACTCTTCTGCCAGTAGTTGTTTAGCCAAGATGTCAACTCTTAGGTTGGAACTGGAGATATCCATAATGTTTCCATTTTTCATAAAGTCATATAGTACAGAAATAGTCCTTTCAGGCCATCAAATCTACGGCAACCATCAGGTATACAGTAAATCTGTACAATTCGGGGTCAATTTGTCCCGTCCCACCTAAACCACCCCTTCCCCTGATACTTTCCCTTGCAACATCAGGAAATGCTACACATGTCGCTTTACCTCCCCCCCTCGACTCCATCCAAGGACCCAATCAGTCTTTCCAGATGAGGCAGAGGTTCACCTGCTCCTCCTCCAACCTCATCTATTGCATCCGCTGTTCCAGGTGTCAACTGCTCTACATCGGTGAGACCAACACCTCCACTCAGTTCGAAATAACCAACCTGATCTCCCGGTGGCTCAGCATTTCAACTCCCCCTTCCATTCCGAATCCGACCTTTCCATCCTGGGCCTCCTCCGTGGCCAGAGTGAGTCCCACAGCAAATTGGAGGAGCAGCACCTCATATTTTGCTTGGGTAGTTTACACCCCAGCGGTATGAACATTGACCTCCAATTTCAGGTAATCCTTGCTTTCTCCCTCCTTCCCCTACCCTTTCCAGCTCTCCCACAGCCTACTGTCTCTGCCTCTTCCTTTCTTTGCCCCCCCCCCCCCCACATCAGTCTGAAGATGGGTCTCAACCCGAAACGTTGCCTATTCCTTCGCCCCATAGATGCTGCCTCACCCATTGAGTTTTTCCAGCATTTTTGTCTACCAGTAAGTCTGTACTGTCATTTAGTAAAGGATCAAAGGATCAAAGGTTCAATGGTACTTTTATTGTCATGTGCAAACACACAGTGGAATTATTTTCTTACATACGGCCCTGTACCGTATTGCCATACTCAAGCACGTCGTCGATTAGCTAAGTGTACAGAAATAATCTATTGAGTCTGCATGCAGGAGGCACCAGGTTTTGGAGCCATTTTCAAAGTCCAGTCCGCTCTCTAGGTCCAATGAGCATTGTCCGGTCCAGGCTGCTGTGGAACTACAGCCATCACCTTCATTGAATGTGCAGATACAAACCCTTCTATGTCTTGAGGGTTTGAATGCTCATCTGGAGAATCCTTGCATTCAACTGGGGCAGCACAGCGGTAGAGTTGCTGCCTTACATTGCCAGAGATCCGGGTTGGATCCTGACCATGGGTGCTGTCTGTATGGAGTTTGTACGTTCTCCCTGTGACCACATGGGTTTTCTCCTGGTGCTCCAGTTTCATCCCACACCCCAAAGACATACAGGTTTGTAGGTTAATTTGGCTTTGGTAAAATGGTAAATTGTCCTTAGTGTGTAGGATAGTGCTAGTGTGCGAGGATCGCTGATCAGCGCAGACTCGGTGGGCCATGGGGTCTGTTTCCACGCTGTATTTCTAAAGTAAACTACTGCACAATAGAAGTTGCTGATGTTCTCCATTCCAAGAGAGATGAGTAGACCACAGAAGAGCAGCAGATGCATTGAGACAATGGGCCCAAAAGGACAGTTCGGTTCTCACTTTGATAGGCCCCACTGGATGTCTGTATGTGTCCACATGAAGATGTGCCACAAACAAATAAGCTTTCAAATTAATGTTACGCTGGTGCGTGACCATGTACAACACATCATTTGAAACCAGGTACAGTTTCCAGGCAGCAATCAATGTGGTTAATGTGAAGACAGAAACGTGGCGACACTTGTGTACTGCCTAGGTAAGGTCTGCTATTTGATTTTATCGGGTTGTATGCAAATCAACGCATTTCACTGTACCTAGGTATATGTGACTAAAGTATAATTGAATCATTGAATTAGGAGAATAAAAGGCAATCTCATTGAAATATACAACTATGTCAAGGGGTCAACACGGTTAATGCTTCTCTTGACTAGGGCAGCGATCAGACCTCAAAATAAAGAGTTGGCCATTTAGGACCAACATTGAACATATAGCATGGAAACAGGCCCTTCAGCCCACTGAGTCCGTGGCAACCAGAAATCACCCTATACACCAACACGATCCTACATACTAGAACAATTACAATTTTATCAAAGCCAATTAACTTACAAACCTGCACATCTTTGGAGTGTGGGAGGAAACTGGAGCACCTTGGGAAAATGCACAGGAAGAACATGCAAAATCCACACAGATAGAACCAGCAGTCAGGATTGAATGCATGTCTCTGGTACTGTAAGGCACCAACTCTACCACTGCGCCACTTTGGTGACAGAGATAAGAAGATTTTACCTTTACTCAGAGGGTGGCTGTGAAGACTTGGGCACTGAGTGCATTCAAGAGAGCGGTTGAGAGATTTATGGACGTTAAGGAGATCATGGGATATTTGGTGAATTCAGGAAAGTGGTGCTGAGTCAAAACAACCTTATTATGACCTTACCTTCAGGTAGAGCAAGCACGAGGGCTTATTAACCTATTTTGCCACATGGCAGAAGACCGTGGTGCCCAGGCTATCCCCGGCAGCAGGCCTGGCTCACTCTGTGGAACTGGGAAACCTGCCCGAAGAGGGAAGCCGCTGAGCCCGGCTCTGCTCATCCCCGAGGACCGGAGAGGAAGGTGGAGGGAGTTGGCGAGGGCAGTGGATGCAAGAACAAAGGGCTGTTGAGAGGAACCAGGGTCTTTCGTTCTGCGCCCTCTCAGTTGGCTGCGGGAGGTTCCTCAGGACCACAAAGGCTGCATGGTGTTCAGGTGAGGAGAGGGACGATGGATCGCGGCGATGGCTTGAGGCCCTGCAGCAGCCTGGGGTTCAACAACGATCGGGCACAGTTCCAGGAGACCAAATGTGCAGACTGGCCACAACCTGCAGTGGCATGGAGGTATAAGTAAAATACCTCGAACGTCGAACCTGCAATGGCACCAGAACAGCAGGCCTTTATGGCCAGCTGCAACTTAGATTTTTGAAAAAGGCGCCAAAACTTGTATATGGACTCAGTGGGCTATATATATATACTTTGTACTACATATGGGACTGTGCTTAGATTAGATCTAGTAATAATTTACTGAACTGAATAAAAAAAACTTTCACTGTATCTCAGTACACACGATAATGTAGAATCATTGAACCATTGTTTCTATTTATTTTGCATCAATGACTTTCCTTTAGTCATGCTTCCGTCAGGTTTGTAGGTTAATTGGCTTGGTAAATGTTTAAAATAAAATGTCCCCAATGGGTGTAGGATAGTGTTAATGTGCAGGGATCGCTGGTGGACGCGGACCCAGTGGGCCGAAGGGCCTGTTTCCGTGCTGTATCTCTAAACTAAACTAAATTAATCAACATGGGCAGTTTGCCCACAAATAAAGCCCATGCAGCCCCATGAAACGTGATAGGCACGCTACTGATGTGATAAATATTTTGTATTCGTACTTTTTAGGACCAAATGTATCAACTGGTGGGACATTAATAATATTTTTGTTTAAGAAAACCCAATTCAGTAGAAAGCTAATGGTTCAATTGTGCTTTATTGAAGGCTTACCACCTTCAATAATGGATGTTGTTGCTAGTACGATCTCTGTTATTTACTTTTGCAAGTAGCAACACAAAACAGACCAGCAACCATACAATTACTGCATTGGCGTTGAGCTTGGGATGCTGCTGCCTGAGGGAACAGCATGACAGTGATCCAGTGTGAAGAAAACAGAAAAGGGAGATTCTAATGAAAGCAGAAATTATAGTAGTTGAAAGTGACGGATATGTTGGTGAACATGAGAAGTACGAAGATAGACATAAAAAGCTGGAGTAACTCAGCGGGACAGCATCTCTGGAGAAAAGGAATAGGTGATGTTTCGGGTCGAGACCTTTCTTCAGACTGGAAGTACGAGTTCATCCTGCACGTGGAAGGTGGAAGTGTTCCTGAGGGTGAACAATGTCATTGACCTGGTAAGCATGGAGCAGAGAACTTCAGTGATACTTGAGGAGAGGAAAGTCCTATTGTTGTTGGCAGTAGGTCCAGAGGTTCACGAGACTTGGGTGAGTTTACCACTCGCCGCCAATGACACATCTGGTCGCACCCGAAAATGCAGCAAAACCTTGAAAGGACATTTGAGTACAACACCTTCAGATGTTTGAGTGTTACAGGGTTGGCATCTGTAATCAAGGATCAGATAAATCACTGGCAAATATTTGGTGGGCTAAAGACACAGGCAAAACTTATGATTTCCAGATCTTTCTCAAATTTTATGCATGATTGGTGGATGAGAAAATTCAGACAAACTCTTGAATACGGTCAACCTACTGTTTGAGGGATCATGTAAGATAGCCATCCATTTGGAGATGTGGGGCAGTTTTAATCAAGGCACAATTCACTGTAAGGCAGTAACTACTGCTGAGCCAATGTGCTACCCCAATGTAAGGGTGGCAGAGTTTCTCTTTTACCGCTAGATCGCATTTACGCTACATGTGGGTGGATGGATAAACAGTAGGTTACGTGAGTACAGAAAAGCTGCAAGGCACATGGGTACAAACGGCACTGAGTCCCCTGGGCTCAGTGCACTTGTTGAAGGTTGTTGCATTTTGCACTGGGAAACAACTCTAAAGAAATTAGCTGTCATTGGGGCAGCACATTGGCTCAGCGGTAGTTACTGCCTTATAGTGCCAGAAACCTAGGTTTAACCCTGAGTGTGGGTGCTGTCTGCATGGGTTTTCACTGGGTGCTCTGGTTTCCTCATACATTCCAATGATAGATAATGATAGTTTGTAGGTCAATTGACTTCAGTAGAATTGTAAATTGTCCCGACTGTGTAGAAAAGTGCTAGTGTACGGGGTGATCACTGGTCGGCATGGACTTGGTGGGCCGAAGGGCCTGTTTCCGTGCTGTATCTCTCAAGTCTATAGTCTAAAGATGAATGTCCCTATTGGCTATGGGATCCAGAGAGCGAGAGTTGGGAACAGCTCCCCCCCTACCCCTCCCGCTCCCCAATAATCTGAGTGATGTGTGCAGGCAGAGATTAGTTGAACTTGGCATCATATTCAGCATGGAGAATGTGCTGTACTGTTCTATTTTCTATGCTCCACGACTGCCGCATGGACATGCGGGAAAATCCCACAGTTACTTCAAAAATACAAAAATCGATTGATCAAATATCAACTGGAAAGCCGCATATATGACTGGCAGCATTCCCCAATTCCAGTAGTGGAGTGTCTGTTGACAGTTTGTGCTCATGTTTCTTGGGGAATTTGAACAATCATCATCTGGCTCACAGAAGAAAGTGCCATCAATGAGCCTATATTGGGTTCTAGTCCTTCCTGATGCTGCTAAATATCTATTTCCAATCAGTGCAATTTGTGTATATTCTTGTGTGGAAAGGGACTGCAGATGTTGGTTTACACTGAAGATAGAACTAAAATGCTGGAGTAAATCAGCGGGTCAGACAGCATCTCTGGAGAGAAGGAATGGGTGACGTTTCGGGTTGATACCAGAAACGCTGATTGTGAGTCAGGGGAGAGGGAAACTGAAGGCATAGAAACATAGAAAATAGGTGCAGGAGTAGGCCATTCAGCCCTTCGAGCCTGCACTGCCATTCAATATGATCATGGCTGATACATAGATACATAGATACATAGAAAATAGGTGCAGGAGTAGACCATTCGGCCCTTTGAGCCTGCACCGCCATTCAACATGATCATGGCTGATCATCCAACTCAGTATCCCGTACCTGCCTTCTCTCCATACCCTTAAATCCCTTTAGCCACAAGGGCCACATCTAACTCCCTCTTAAATATAGCCAATGAACTGGCCTCAACTACCCTCTGTGGCAGAGAGTTTCAGAGATTCACCACTCTCGTGTGAAAAAGTTTTTTCTCATCTCGGTCTTAAAGGATTTCCCCCTTATCCTTAAGCTGTGACCCCTTGTCCTGGACTTCCCCAACATCGGGAACAATCTTCCTGCATCTAGCCTGTCCAACCCCATAAGAATTTTGTACGTTTCTATAAGATCCCCTCTCAATCTCCTAAATTCTAGCGAGTATAAACCAAGTCTATCCAGTCTTTCTTCATATGAAAGTCCTGACATCCCAGGAATCAGTCTGGTGAACCTTCTCTGCACTCCCTCTATGGCTATAATGTCCTTCCTCAGATTTGGAGACAAAAACTGTACGCAATACTCCAGGTGTGGTCTCACCAAGACCCTGTACAACTGCAGTAGAACCTCCCTGCTCCTATACTCAAATCCTTTTGCTATTAAAGCTAACATATCATTCGCTTTCTTCACTGCCTGCTGCACCTGCATGCCTACTTTCAATGACTGGTGTACCATGACACCCAGGTCTCGCTGCATCTCCCCTTTTCCTAATCGGCCACCATTTAGATAATAGTCTGCTTTCCTGTTTTTGCCACCAAAGTGGTTAACCTCACATGTATCCACATTATACTGCATCTGCCAAACATTTGCCCACTCACCCAGCCTATCCAAGTCACCTTGCAGTCTCCTAGCATCCTCCTCACGGCTAACACTGCCTCCCAGCTTAGTGTCATCCGCAAACTTGGAGATGTTGCCTTCAATTCCCTCATCCAGTTCATGAATATAAATTGTAAATAGCTGGGGTCCCAGCACTGAGCCTTGCGGTACCCCACTAGTCACTGCCTGCCATTGTGAAAAGGACCCGTTTACTCCTACTCTTTGCTTCCTGTTTGCCAGCCAGTTCTCTATCCACATCAATACTGAACCCCCAATACCGTGTGCTTTAAGTTTGTATACTAATCTCTTATGTGGGACCTTGTTGAAAGCCTTCTGAAAGTCCAGATACAACACATCCACTGGTTCTCCCCTATCCACTCTACTAGTTACATCCTCAAAAAATTCTATAAGATTCGTCAGACATGATTTACCTTTCGTAAATCCATGCTGACTTTGTCCAATGATTTCACCACTTTCCAAATGTGCTGCTATCCCATCTTTAATAACTGACTCTAGCAGTTTCCCCACTACCGATGTTAGACTAACTGGTCTGTAATTCCCCGTTTTCTCTCTCCCTTCCTTTTTAAAAAGTGGGGTTACGTTTGCTACCCTCCAATCCTCAGGAACTACTCCAGAATCTAAAGAGTTTTGAAAAATTATCACTAATGCATCCACTATTTCTGGGGCTACTTCCTTAAATACTCTGGGATGCAGCCTATCTGGCCCTGGGAATTTATCGGCCTTTAATCCATTCAATTTACCTAACACCACTTCCCGGCTCTCCTGGATTTCACTCAGTTCCTCCATCTCATTTGACCCCCAGTCCCCGGCATGAAAAGATACAAAGTAGAAATGAAAGAAAGGTATGAAAAGGACAAATCAAAGCCAGCAACAATGATCAAGGAAAGATGGAGCCCACAATGGTCCATTGTTGGCTGTGGAAAAGATGATAACCTGTGGATACAAACAGTGAAACAAAGCAGGAGGACAGTGAAACTGGCAGGATGACTATGATGGGAGAGAGAAGGGGAATGCAAGGGTTACTTGGAATTAGAGAAATCAATATTCATACCACTGGATTGTAAGCTGCCCAAGCGAAATATGAGGTGCTGTTCATCCAATTTCCGTATGGTCTCACTCTGACAATGGAGGAGGCCCAGCACAGAAAGGTTAGTATGGGAATGGGAGTTAGTGTTTGGCAACCAGGAGATCGTGGAGGCCAAGGCAGACCGAGTGAACGTGTCTTGCCTTGAGCATGCAGCTTTAAAATAGCAAGTTATAAAAAGTAAATACATTTCTAAAGGAATACATGGCAGTCTTTTTGTAGTTTAAAAAATATATATTTTAGAACTTAAACAGCTGCATTCGGAGGAAAGAATGTGATTATTTACTCACATTTCACTGTTGTTAATATCTATATGACAATTAATATCTTTACTACTATAAAACATTCCATCATCCAACTCACCCTGTGGAATAGAAGTCTGTGCGGCACTATTTAAGCAGATGAGCTCTCATTATTAGTTGACAGAACCATCTGTCCTATTTCCAAGGCAGCTCATCATGCCTAAGTAAACTTAGTTGGTTTAGCTTATTGTCACGAGGTACAGTGAAAAGTATTTGTTGTGTGCTAACCAGTCAGTGGAAAGATTATACATGATTACAGTTGAATCATCTATAGTGTACAGATACATGATTAAGGGAATAATGTTTAGTGCAAGATAAAGTCCAGTAGTCCAATTAAAGATAGTCAGGGGAGCTTCAGTGAAGTAGATAGTAGCTCAGGACACTCTCTTGTTGTCGATAGGATGGTTCAGTTGCCTAATAAGAGTTGGGAAGAAACTGTCCCTGAATCTGGAGGTGTGCGTTTCACACTTCTGTACCTTGTGCCTGATGGGAGTGGGGAGAAAAGGGGGACTTGTCCTTGATTATACAGGTGGCCTAGCCAAGGCAGCGTGAAGTGTAAATGGAGTAAATGAAAGAGAGATTGGTTTGTGGGATGACCTGGGCTGTGTCCACAATTCTCTGTCATTTCTTGGGGTCTTGGATGGAGCTGTTCCCAAATCATGCTGTGATGCATCCTGATAAAATGCTTTCTACGACTGATCTGTAGAAGTTGGTGAGAGTTGTTGGGGATATGTAGAACTTCCTATGCCTTCCAAAGAAGCAGAGAAAAATGGCATTTCTTCTGTGCTTGTAACATTGTGAATTGTTTTCACATTCCTGTTTGTATTCTGTCTGAATGGAAACCACTCGTCTAATCGCCTTGTTGGCTGGGATGGATCCAGCATCAACCAATGGAAACCTTGGTAGGATCTCTTATTCTAGTATCTAAGCCGCTTTTCTGACAACTGCAGCTTCATTGCAAATTCTTTAGATTCAAATGTAAACTGAAAACCAAAATAATAAAATTACCTAAAACAGCAAAGGGCAACTGAAGCACTTTTCCAGGTTAACAATTGAGAGCAGGGTGGGAAGCTGCCTTTTGAACCATCTGGATGAATAAATATTATCACTTTTATCTGCCTTATCAAATATCAGAGCTATCATTGTTTTTATTGTTTGCTTGTCCATCTTTTTCTTTAATTAGTTTCTCGCTCTTGTTTTCAATTTAATTAATCATCCACTCACGCCATATACTTTTCGCTAATCTGTCAATTTCTTACACATCTGCTGTTTGTCATCCCAGCAGGCATCTTAATCTCCTTTTATCTTTCCAGTTTGGCAAATCCCTGCTGAATTTCTGCCACTGCCTGCTACTTGGCTATGTCACCTGCAATTAAATGAACAGTTTCAATTCTTAACTCCTTCTGTCAGCGCAGAAAGACTCTAAATTGCTCTTCCACTTCTTACTGCTATTTATGAAATCATCTGCTGACAGCCTAATAATTTGCTAAAGTTTCCATTCCCCAAAGTAAATGCTATTTAAGGTGCCTCAGCTTAAAAAGTTTCATCTGTACTTTGCTCTTTGGAAAGTAGACATTCAAAATCCTCTCAAATGCTCCATCTTATATTTTGCTAATTTTGATGTTTATTAGTTAATTCGTTTATTGTCATGTATACCGAGGTACAGTGAAAAGCTTTTTGCTGCGTGCTAACCAATCAGTGGAAAGACGATACATGATTACAATCGATATATATATGATGAAAGGAATAACGTTTAGTGCAAAATAAAGCCCAGTAAAGTCCGATTGAAGATTGTCTGTGGGTCTCCAGTGAGGTAAATGCAATTCCAAATTTATCGTGTTTTGTATTTTTTCCCCAATGCTTCACTGATCTTTTAGTGTGACAATGTTTCCTTTTTTCATGGGAATTTCCATCTGTTTCTATTATTTCTCCGAGGAGCGGCAGATACAGATGGTGCTTTCCAATTTAAATTGTGTTTACTGTAAGTGGTAGATTCTCATCAAGCTTCACTGATATCACAGGGATTAAAGGGAACTATCCAGTTTGGTGTTTTGTCAATACAGAGGAATATCAAACAGGAGGAGACTAGAAATTTGGGAATTGATGCAGTGGACCTGTGTGGCAGAGTTTAATTCCATTACAATAGCAAGGGTTTCAGGAATCTTCTAACCATGGTGAAACTTCGGTTGGTTGCAATCAAGAACATGACCTTAACTGACACCTCCTGAAGTTTTTGAATGGCTCAGAATGGCAAATCTCAGCTCTGGAGCACTTTTCACGTTTCACAAAGTCCACATCAGCATAATTATTGTCTGCTTTAATGTGGTTTAATGGCTTCACCAGAATCATTCAGCGCAGTCCCTGGTTCAGACCTGAACTTAAGAGACAAGATGTACTTAACTGTCATAGTGTCATCATTCACCACAGAAACAGGCCCTTTGCCTAACTCGTCCATGCCAAACCAAGATGCCCCATATAAGTTAGTCCCATGAGCCAGCGTATGGCTAACCTTTCCTATCCATATATCGGTCCAAGTGTCCTTGACATCAAGTTAATATTTGACCAAATGTGGCTTCAAGGATACAAAGAAAACTGAAGTCAATGGGCATCAATGGAGAATCAATAGTCAGTCATACCTTACACAAGGCAAGCAATTGTTGGAGATTGACTATCCCAGGATATAAAGGAGGATAGTAAGAATATAAAGGAGGATAGTAAAAGCTTATTTAGGTATGTGAAGAGGAAAAAATTAGTTAAGACCAAAGTTGAACCCTTGAAGACTGAAAAAGGTGAATTTATTATGGGGAACAAAGAAATGGCAGATGAGTTGAACAGGTACTTTGGATCCGTCTTCACTGAGGAGGACACAAACAATCTTCCTGATATACTCGTGGCCAGAGGATCTGGGTGATGGAGGAACTGAAGGAAATCCACATTAGGCAGGAAATGGTGTTGGGTAGACTGATGGGACATGGCTGATAAATCCCCAGGGCCTGATGGTCTGCATCCCAGGGTACTTAAGGCTCTAGAAATCGTGGATGCATTGGTGATAATTTTCCAATGTTCTTTTGATTCAGGATCAGTTCCTGTGGATTGGAGGGTAGCTAATGTGATCCCACTTTTTAAGAAAGGCGGGAGAGAGAAAACAGGGAATTATAGACCAGTTAGCCTGACATCGGTGGTGGGGAAGATGCTGGAGTTAATTATAAAAGTTGAAATAGCCGTACATTTGGTTAGCAGTAACAGGATCGGTCCGAGTCAGCATGGATTTACGAAGGGGAAATCATGCTTGACTAATCTTCTGGAATTTTTTGAGGATGTAACTATGAAAATGGACAAGGGAGAACCAGTGGATGTAGTGTACCTGGACTTTCAGAAAGCATTTGATAAGGTCCCACATAGGAGATTAGTGGGCAAAATTAGGGCACATGATATTGGGGGTAGAGTGCTAACATGGATATAAAATTGGTTGGCAGACAGGAAACAAAGAGAAGGGATTAATGGGTCCCTTTCAGAATGGCAGGCAGTGACTAGTGGGGTTCCGCAAGGCTCGGTGCTGGGACCGCAGCTATTTACAATATATATTAATGATTTAGATGAAGGGATTCAAAGTAACATGAGCAAATTTGCAGATGACACAAAGCTGGGTGGCAGTGTGAACTGAGAGGAGGATGCTATGAGAATGCAGGGTGACTTGGACAGGTTGGGTGAGTGGGCAGATGCATGGCAGATGCAATTTAATGTGGATAAATGTGAGGTTATCCAATTTGGTAGCAAAAACAGGAAGGCAGATTACTATCTAAATTGTGTCAAGTTGGGAAAAAGGGAAGTACAACAGGATCTGGGGGTCTTTGTTCATCAGTCAATGAAAGTAAGCATGCAGGTACAGCAGGCAGTGAAGAAAGTGAATGGCATGTTGGCTTTTATAACAAGAGGAGTTGAGTATAGGAGCAAAGAGGTCCTTCTGCAGTTGTATAGGGCCCTAGTGAGACCACACCTGGAGTATTGTGTGCAGTTTTGGTCCACTAATTTGAGGAAGGACATTCTTGCTATTGAGGGAATGCAGCGTAGGTTTACAAGTTTAATTCCCGGGATGGCGGGACTGTCATATGATGAGAGAATGGAGTGGTAGGGCTTGTATACTATGGAGTTTAGAAGGATGAGAGGGAATCTTATTGAAACATATAAGATTATTAAGGGTTTGGACACGTTAGAGGCAGGAAACATGTTCCCGATGCTGGGGGAGTCCAGAACCAGGGGCCACAGTTTCAGAATAATGGGTAAGCCATTTAGAATGGAGACAATGAAACACTTTTTCTCACAGAGCTGTGAGTCTGTGGAATTCACTGCCTCAGAGGGTGGTGGAGGCCGATTCTCTGGATACTTTCAAGAGAGCTGGATTGGGCTCTTAAAGATAGCAGAGTCGGGGGATATGGGGAGAAGGCAGGAACGGGGCACTGATTGGGGAAGATCAGCCATGATCACATTAAATGGCGGTGCTGGCTCGAAGGGCCGAATGGCCTACTCCTGCACCTATTGCCTATTGTCTATTGATATCCCTAAAGAAGCTCCGCAGGGCAATGTCCAAGACCGTATCTTTCATAGCTGCTTCATTAATAGTCATCCTTCCACATTACTTTCACGTTAGAATTCCATTCACAATTCACCCGAAAATGAAGCAGTCCACATTGGCATGCAGCAAGACCAATACAACTTTCAGACTTGGGCTGATAAGTGGCAAGTGGATGTTTCTCCAAGAAGATAATCTTGTGGCGACACAAGAAACTGCAGATGCTGGCATCTTGAGCAAAGAAATTGCTGGATGAACTCAACAGTTCAGACAGCATCGTTGGGGGGAATGGACAGATGACATTTTGAGTCAGGGACCTGTCTGCAGACCGAGTTCCTCCAGCACTTTGGTCTTAGTTAAGATGATTAGTGGTCGGTATGGATTCAGTGGGCCAGAGGGCCTAATTCTATGCTGTAACTCTAAAAAAAATTCTAGCATCTGCAGTCTCATGACATTTAGGGCAAAGCATGGCAGATCATAGAAAGAATGGAGAGGCAGGACAAAACATGGCAGGTCAAAGGTGAACATTGGTGAGGGGGGTGGGGGGTGTTTGATTGGAACCAAAGATCCTATAGCAAGCAAGATAGATCATTCGACGGAAAAAACGTAGTACGGTCATGGGTAATTTTCGGCCCCATTTCCGTAACCGGCTTCCGTCTCCGCATCAAAGATCCCATAGCGGAGCAAAGATACTAGTGCGGAGACGGAAGCCGGTTACGGAAACATCCTCATAAAAATAAAAGTTATTTGGTAAAAATCTTCTCCTCATTTTCAGAATTATAATTTATTAACACAAACTGTTCCCCCGCAACGTTGATTACACTGCGAGTCGGGTCGGGTCGGGTTACTGAAATGGATGAAAAAAAGGCCGACGTTCCGCTCCGTTGCGTACTACATGTCAGCCCATTGCATTTAGAAGGAGTTGTCTATCTATAGGATCTTTGATTGGAACATGGTTGGACAAAGGCCAGAGATGAACACATACAAGGTGTGAGAGCAAAGGATTAGTCAGTTGCAAATGTTGTAGATGGAGGATTGAGGAGGTGCAAATTGTTTATGAATGTAGGGGGGAGGGGGGGGGGACAGATAGGTGCAAGGTCAGCCAGGACTAAGCGGATAGGATGGGGAAAGAAGGGAACTTTCTTAACGTTTCTGGAACAGAGAGAGAGATTTAGCAATTGATTGAAGGCCATGTTTTCAGATCTCACACCCTCAATTTTTTCCTCCAGTGGTATTTGTGCCTCAGTAACACAACAAATGTGTCAAAATGTGCACAATTTTATTTGATTGATATCCTATATTTGATTTCAAATTGGTAGATAAACGACAGCTGAATTGTCATGATATCCTTCTCTGGGAGATTGTGCATGGAAATACATTCATTAAGCTACCGTGCAGGCAATTAATATACTGCAAATTGGATGACACAAGTTCTAATCCCACCATGGAAAATGGAAAGTTTAAATCCAGTAAAACAAATTTGACCAAAGGTGCCAATATTAGTAATGATGGATTATGATTCTACAGGATTGTCTTAAAAACAGAAACATTCACCATTAAAAACTTTTAGTGAAATCAATCAGATACTTGTCCATTTCTGACTCAGGACTTATGTTTGACCTTTTGAAGTCTCAGTGTCTGAAAATGTGGTGTGGAAAGAGTTTATGTTCTCTGCAGACCATCCATGATATTAGAGGAAGCAACAGTGCATCTTCCCAGCAATCAGATGGAAGGATTGTGACATGAACAGCTCAAAGGCTGAACAAGGAAGTATCAATTACTTACTGAATACCATGTTCAATCTGGTAAATAAACAAAAATGCTGAATGGGAGTGCAAAGCATTCGTGCTGACTCGTGGTCAGTTTCATCCCAGCTGTTATCAGGCAACTGTAACTCCCTGGTTTACTCATCCCTTCCCACCTAAACCACCCCCCCCCTCCTCAGGTACATTTCCCTGCAACCAGAGGATGATGCAACACCTGTCCCTATACCTCCTCCATTGACTCGGCCCAAGGACCCTGACAGTCCTTTCAGGTGAGGTTCACTTGCACCTCCTCCAACCTCATCTATTGCATCTGCTGTTCCAGGTGTGTTCCACACTGTCCTGGGCCTCCTCCATTGTCAGAGTGAGGCCCAACCCAAATTGGAGGAACAGCACCTCATATTTCTCTTGGGCAGTTTACAACCCAGCGGTATGAATATCAACTGCTCTAACTTCTATTTAACCCTTGCTTTTCCTCTCTCTCTCCATCCCTCTCCTATCCCAGTTTTCAGACCAGTCTGACGGTCCCCTTGATTAAAAATGTTTCATCTTTGTATGCTTCGTTGTCACCTCCCCCAGCTAACAATGATCTATACTACATTTTCCTTGATCTTTGTCTGCTTTGACGTCTCGATTTCACACCAAATATTCTTTATCTCTGTGTCTCCCTCTCCCCCGACTCTCAGTCTGAAGAAAGGTCTCGCCCTGAAATGTCATCAATTCCTCTCTCCAGAGATGCTGCCTGTCCCGCTGATACTCCTGCATTTTGTGTCAATCTACGTTTTAAACCAGCATCTGCAGTTCCTTCCTACACACCAAGCTTTTCACTGTACCTTGGTACATGTGACAATAAACTAAACTAAAACATAGAAATAAAGGGAAGAACATATTGAAAGGAAAAGTATCAATAAAATTGAATTAAAAAATTTCATTAGAAGTCTCCAGATATAATGAAAACCCAAGGCCTGAATCTCCACATTTATAATTGTTAATTTTCAGTCAGAGAGGCTGTTCTCCCGCAGTAAATAATTATCGTGCCTCTAATAAGGGCGTTTAAACTGAAATGGACAACCCTTAAATTACTGCGACATGTCTGATTTATAGCAGCTCTACAAGCACAACACCCTCACACCATTCAAGGTATTTCATTGTGACCTGCAACACAAGGAGATCATTTTCACAAGGTTAGTCGTGCAGTTGTGACAGCAAATCTAATTATTCACATTTGCTGTCATCTAAAGTTGCTGCATGATTAAAGATAAATAAGAACAAGTCCAATGAGCCTCGCAGTTACCTTGACCAGAAATTCTAGATAACTGATTTTCTTTTACCCAGAGTAAGGAAATTAAGAATCAGAGGACATAAGTTTAAGGTGAGAGGGGAAAGATACCCAAGGGGCAACTTTTGCACACAGAGGGTGGTGGGAATATGGAACGAGCTGGCAGAGGGGTATTTGAAGCAGGTATTATAACAACATTTAAAAGGCATTTTGAAAGGTACATAGGGGGAATGGGGAGAGGGAGAAAGTTGAGAGGTGAATGTGGGTGGGGTGGGGGTTGATAGGCAGATGGTAATAACAAAGGGCAGACATTAAAACCACAGATGCGAGACAAAAGCATTGAAGAGTTGCGAAGTGTGAAGCTAGGAAATTAATGTGGGTTTGTGGGGTGTGGGGTGGGGGGAAGAGTGAAGTCACTGTAGCGTGAGTGGAGTTAGAGCGAGACCTGGCATTGTTCCAACAAAATGTTATAACAAAAGTCACCAACAAACTGTAGTTTAAATTCTAAAAATATTACAAAGAATGTTTTGGTGAGCCAGCCAGAGATGTGCAGTCACCTCCACTCTCCATTACGTCTACTACTGTCACTTCACCTTTTGCAATCATGTCTTTGCACACAGGACCTACCTTCAGGCTTCTCCAGATAGGACCCGGCACTCCATCGCCTTCAAATGGAATCACTGACGGTGGTGGAGTGCCAACAATTCAACCCAATAGCGTAAAAAAGGATCAGGCTCAACTTTAGATCCACCTTAAGCCTTGTCAGCAGTGTTTGTCATGGTCCATAAAAGAGCTAGATAACTCTCCCTCTCACCCATGAAATTCACAAATGGGTTTCTTAATTAATTGTGAACAAAAATTCAACCAGTACAATTACTAGGAAATTGCCAAATCTATCACATTCTGTAACAAGCAAATTAAGTTCTACAATCCATTACGACTGGATAATGGATGACGTGCCATTTTAATAGTAAGTGATGCTGGGACCACTCTGGAGAGGGCCAGTATTTTTGAAACTTTGAGATGGTCTAAGTTGCTGTAAATGTTTTAAGTATAATATGAGAAATGAGTGCTCCATAGCTTTGAACAATCTCTGGGACTAATGTCAGTCACAGAGTGTGGAACCAGGCCTTTTGGCCCAACTTGCTCACATGTGCCAGCTACACTAGTCTGTCCCAGCTACACTAGCATGTCCCAGCTACACTAGCATGCCCCAGCTACACTAGCCTGTCCCAGCTACACTAGCCTGTCCCAGCTACACTAGCCTGTCCCAGCTACACTCGTCAATTGTAGAGGCCAAAAGAATGATTGTTAGCACACTGGGTATGAGCATTGGCCACTTGTAATTAAGGCATTGCTTATTTAGCTTATTTGCATTTTTATTGGGGGCAGTAACTGACCTGGTCATCCACTGCTTAATTGAAGTGTTCTACCCTAATCCTGACAAAAGTAGATGTGGGCAGTATGAGCTGTTTCTGTTAATTGCTCATTAGTCTTAGTAATCATATGAACATTTCCATAATAACCAAATGTTTATTTAAGTGGGGCTGTGTAATTGGCCTATGTGAGACTGAAAATCTGATTCGTCGTAAGTCTGTTGTTGTGACTTCAATGATTTAAGGAAATAATTCACATCAAATCATGAACCACATTCATCTGAGTTTTTAGTTTATAAAAATATTATTTTCAAATTGTTTTGAGTTTCATAAATAGAATATGAATAAGGAAGGAGTTGTTGATAGCTACTGACAAGTTAAAGTAACACAACCTGTTTAAATTTCTTCAATAAAACACAGTCAATATGGTAAATAAATTTTAAACTGTCATGAAGAAGTTCGAAGAATGTTTAGAAGAATGAGGGGGGATTAATTGAAATGTAACGAATAGTGAAAGGCTTAGATAGAGTGGATGTGGAGCGAATGTTTCCACTAGTGGGAGAGTCCAGGACCAGAGGTCATAGCCTCAGAATTAAAGGTTGTTCCTTCAGGAAGGAGACGAGAAGGCATCTCTTTAGTTAAATGGTGGTGAATCTGGGGAATTCTTTGCCACAGATAGCTGTGGAGACCAAGTCAATGATTATTTTTTAAGGTAGAGATAGGTAGATTCTTGATTAGTACGGTGTCAGGGGTTATGGGGGGAAGGCAGGTGAATGGGGTTAGGAGGGAGAGATAGATCAGCCATGATTGAATGGCAGAGTAGACTTGAGGGGCTGAATGGCCTAATTCTGTTCCTATCACTATGACCTCAGGACAACTTTTTGATTTATCATACTTTCTAGATATTCTGTGAGATACCCTTGCTCCTTCACCCAAATGATCATTAAAAATACATATGTATCTTTCTCCTTTATAGTTTTTGATCTAAATCCAACATGCTGATGAGATGGAAAGACACAAAGTGCTGGAGTAACTCGTCTGCAGAAAGATCTCTCCCTGAAACGTCATCTATCCGTGGTCTCCAGAGATGCTGCCTGAATGCTGAGTTACTCCAGCACTTTGTGCGCTTTTGTGTATTGACCAGCATCTGCAGTTCTTTATTTCTACCTGCTGATGTATAGTCAGCAAAATAAAAATCTGAATTAATTGTTTCATGGCTATCAATTGTTGATTACCACTCATCTGATTTGATCATCTGCCATCTTCGGTGCCTCTATGCAGATGCAATCACACTTCAACTGGTTAAACACAGTTTATTGTTGAGAGCTATGCTCACATAAAGCCACACTCGAGCTTTGTTGCACCCTCTGAGTCATTCAATTAGAATAATAAGATGTGAAAACAAAATTAATCATTGTTAAAAATATACAGTTTAGCAAAGAAACACGAATCATGAAAAGATGGGAAGGGATACAAAAAGTAAACAGAAAGTAAGGGTGAAAACGTAGAGCTGCAGCCTCACAGAGCCAGAGACCCAGGTTCAATCCAGTCCTCGGCTGCTGTTTGTGTTTAGTTTGCACGTTCTCCCTGTGACCGTGTGGATGCACCACCTTTAACATATAAAAGTGTCAGAACACTTCATTGGTGGGAAGATGGAAGTATTAAGATGAGGATAGAGTGTTTATGGAAGGTAGTGAAAGTGTAGAGAAAATATTGTGGGTGTTGAGAAAATAAGTGAGGAGCTTAGTAAGGCAGAACAGTCTAAGGAAAACATTACAGACAGTTTGAAATTCAGTTTGGTTTACAGACCCTTCGGCCTGCCGAGTCCACACTGACCATCAATCACTCATTCACGCTAGTTCTATGTGCTCCAAGTTTCCTATATACTTTTTACACACTCGGGGAAATATACAGAGGACAATTTACCTACAAGCCCGCATGTCTTTGGGACTTGGGAGGAAACTGGAGCACCCGGAGGAAATCTACAAGGTCACAAGTACAGTGTGCAAACTCCATACAGACAGAACCAGAGTTCAGGATCAAACCCGGGCCTCTGGTGTTGAGGCAGCAGCTCTACCAGCTGAGCCACTGTCCCACCAAAATGGATATGTTTAATGTGGTAAGAGGAAGATGTAGATAAAGGAGGATATTTTACACAGAGGGCAGTGAGTGTCTGAAATGTTGCCGGGGTGGTGGTTGAAGTAGATAGGTTAGTGGCATTTAAAATACTTTTGGATAGGCATATGGATATGCAGGGAACGGAGAGATGTGGGTTATGAGCAGGTAGATAAGTGATGGTCGCGGTATCATGTTCGGCACAGACATTGTTGGTCGTAGGACCTGTCCTTGTGTTGTACTGTTCTATGTTCTCTTGCTGCATGGAGAAATCTCTTCAGGATAAGCCTACTTTAAAGAAGTTCTCCTCCAGAGACCCAGGTTCAATCCAGTCTCAACAAGGGTCCCGTCCCGAGAGGTCACATATTCATGTTCTCCAGAGATACTGCCTCACCCGCTAAGTTACTCCAGCACTTTTCGGCACCTTTCTCTGTTCTCTGTTTCAGGAATCATTTAGATCAAGGGCTGAGCATAGACCAGGCGTTGAAGGTTGGAAAGCCATAAAAAAATGGGTTCCTTGGGATTTTAAATGGAGGCATGAGCCTGGAATATTTTTACCATGCATTTAAAACAGCTTTGTGCGTCACCCTAAGGCTGTTTATGAAAGTCGCATTAAGAAAGAGAAGTTGCCAGGTTCACAGAACAATTACTTCAGGTTTCATTGTCTATCACCATTGTGAAAGTGACACTGATGTTCCCTATTGATGTGCTGCAATTTCTCACTGTTCGCAGTGTGAAATACAGCAGGCACAATCTTCGCAAGCAGTTCTTAAAGATGCCTATGAAAATGCAAACAACAATCTTCACAAACAATTGATTGGGCCACGCTTGGGAATACATTGTACAATTCAGAGACGGACATCAACTCAGAGAAAGACGCTCTTTGGCCCAAGATTTGTTGGCCTCCCAGCAGAGTGAGATGTCCGTCAGGGAATGTTGCCAAATGGCCCGTTCCAGATGTAGGAGCACGTGCTGAAGAACTCGCTGATGCTTGGACAGAATTATGTCAAAGCTCTGTGAGTGACGACCACAGTCGGGGGGCCTCCCACTGCGTGACATTGAGGGGCAGAGTCAGTGCAGAAGCGCCTCAAACAAGGGAAGGGATAAAACTGCAGGGCTCCCATGGTTGGGTTAACATTTGGTGAACGTTTGACGGCACTGGACCTCTACTCATTGGAGTTTAGAAGGATGAGGGGAAAACTCATTGAAACTTATCGAATAGTGAAAGGCCTAGATAGAGTTGTTGTGGAGAGGATGTTTCCACTAGTGGGATAGTCCAGGACCAGAGTCCATAGCCTCAGAAGAAAAGGACGTACCTTTAGAAAGACGAGGAGGGATATCTTTAGTCAGAGGGTGGTGAATCTCTGGAATTCATTGCTACAGGAGGCTGAGGAGACCAAGTCAACAGATATTTTTAAGGCGGAGATTGTGCGTCTTTTACTCCAGATGCTGGAAGAGTTTGTACAACATATTATTCACTGAAAATGCGTTTATGCAGAAAGGTCTCAAACATCCCAGGCTTGCATTAACCTATATTTCAAGATTCTCTTTATTTAATTAACCTGCATAATCTTCAGATGGCCTTTCTGAAATGTGGCCTCTTTTTGCCTCTGTTGGGCTACAGATAACCAAAAATAAAAACTTTACTCTGGTTTCCTAAACGTTTGGATTGAGGTTTTCTTCTCTGTATCTGGGAGCTGCTACTATCTGGTCAAAAAGGTGAGCCGCTCCTAAACTCTTATTATTTTCTGAAGTGCTCATGATTGCACAAACCCAAGAATTGATTTCCTTTCTTGTGTTTCCTTAATGTGGATGAAATCATTGTTTTATTTGAAATAGTCTTGGTCTCAGAAAATGACTGTAATCGAGTCTACAATCAGAGTTTGAAATGCGTAATTCGTTTTTATTGTGACGCTTCTTGCTAAATCCATTTCACTCTATGATAATATGCTTCTTTATAAGCACATACCTGTTCCCCGAGTATCAGGCAGAACACTAAGAACAGTGGCAATAGAACATATCTGATCCTTTCCACTGATCCTTCCAGCTAGAATATGGAACTACACCAAATTTTGGTTTGCACTGGAAGACAATAGCTCAGCAGGTGAATAACTTGACTTTTAACCACAATATGGTGTATTTGAGGATTACAGTCACTTTTAACTTCCTCACCTACTCGCTTTACTCTGGTAACCATTGAATTAGCTCTCCAATCAAACTGTTTAAGAATTTTTTAATGGAAAATAAGAGACGATGTACATGTTAAAAGGGAAAGATAACACCATCCATATCAATCTGTTCTAGTCCCATTTTGTTTTAATGGGCATGGTGTGACAGAGACATCAGTGACTGAAGCTTCCTTGCCCACTTTGTGTCTGAAGAACATTTGTGACAAGTGAACATGGCAGAAGATGAGGATGGAAATCAGAATAATAAGAACTATTTATGCATGTTGCCCTTGAGCATCCCTGGGCTTATCACATGGGTTTTGGGCTGTTTAAAAAAAACTAATAAACCCTGCAGATGGCAGCAGTACTTAATAATCATAGAAAATTATCCTGTCCAACAAAAATACTGGAAAACAACAGTTTCATAGTAAGAGTTATTAAAACATACCTTTTAGAGAAGGCAGAAATATCATAATGACATCTTGTTCGTGGCGTGAGCTAATCAGTGCAGGATGGGAAGAGGCAGTGAAAAGATAAATGTCTTGAGCTAGATATATTTTAAGATTATTTGACAACTTAATTTATTTTTGTATTGTAGCAGACTGCTGTTTTGAAATATCAGCTTGAGTGAAAATTCAGGGTTGTTTAGGTTGTGCTAAATATACCTTATGTCACTATAAATAATCAATAAATCAGGAGTATCAATGTCAATCACAAATTTACAACTTTCAATATATTTAGTCTGGTGAAGGAAATTCGACATTCTCATTTCATATTGTATCAAAATGATTTATGCCCAAAGAGACAGTTCTGGTTTCTTCCAATTTATTGGTGACCCAATTTATATCCCAAGTAAATCTTATTTATACCTTTTAGTTTAGTTTAGAGATACAGTGTGGAAACAGGTCCTTCGACCCACCGAGTCTGTGCCAATCAACAATCACCCATACACTAGTTCTATCCAGTGCACTAGGGAGAATTTACAGAAGCCAATTAACCTACAAACCTCTGCGTCTTTGGAATGTGGGATGAAACCGGAGCACCCGGAGAAAACCCACATGGTCACAGGGAGAACTTACAAACTCTGTTCAGATAGCATTCCTAGTCAGGATAGAACCAGTGTCTCTGGCGCTGTAGGGCAACGACTCCACCGCTGCCCCACTGTGCCGCCTCATGACATCATTTTTTTGACAAGAGAAATGAAGATCAGTTTCTGCCGGGGTGAACTACCTGTGTAAGATGCTGACCTTGGATAAAAAGGTTGAACTAACCTTTTTTGGCCCCTCAGTATCAGGTCGCAGCTCATTGACAGCCAGAACCTCAGTGATGAGATCCCTCACAGCAGTAGATCTTTGTGCACATGGCTGCCCTCACACAAGTGGCGGGACGCGAGTGGGAGTGGGAGCCACAGGAGAAGCTTAATCCACAAAGCAGTTGAAATAATTTGCATGTGTAGGAAGGAACTGCAGATGCTGGTTTACATCAAAGGTAGACACAAAATGCTGGAGAATTTCCTTCACCAGACTAAATATATTGAAAGTGGTAAATTTGTGATTGACATTGATATTCCTGATTTATTCAGCAGGTCAGGTAGCATTTCTTGATACTCCTGATTTATTCAGCAGGTCAGGTAGCATTTCTTGTAAAAAGGAATAGGTGACGACTTGGGTCTGAAGAAAGGTTCCAACCCGAAACGTCACCTGTTCCTTTTCTCCAGAGATGCTTCCCGATCGGTTGAAACAATTTGCAATTCTTTATCCTTTTGGGCTCACACCCGTCACTCTATCTCTGGCATTTGTCCAATAATCTGCCTAACAACCCCCCCCCTCACCGGTGTTCACCTATTACTGTCTTGCCCCTCATAACTCAGTCTGAAGAAGGGTTCTGAGCTGAAATGTCACTCTTCCATGTTCTCCAGGGATGCTGCCTGACCCGCTGATTTACGCCAGCACTTTGTGGCTATCTTTGAAAATCATTGACAGCTTACTGGGAACCTGAGGGGTAACATTTTCACATAAATGGTGGTGAGTGTATGGAATGAGCTGCTGGAGGAGGTAGTTGAGGCAGGTACTATCAAAACGTTTAAGAAACATTTAGACAGGTACACGGATAGGACAGGTTTTGAGGAATATGGGGCAAATACAGGCAGGTGGGACTTGCATAGATGGGATATGTTGGTCAGTGTGGAAAAGTTGAGCTGAAGGGCCTGTTTCAATGCTGTATCACTCAGCCTTGTGCCTAAACCTGTCAGAATCTCAATATGTTTCATAATGCCTCAGTTAGAAATATCCAAAACCATTCTAATTAAAAATCAAATAATTAAAATATTTAAAAAACACTAAGAATTAACAAAAGTTAAGACAGTTAAGAACATATAAAAACAATTAAAAATTCAATTAAACTATTAAAAAAGTGTAAATTACCAAATACTTTGCACATAGCTGTTGCTTCCCATTAAATTGAACAGAGTTGTCGTTTGCGACTACTACCTGTGAATTGATACCGGGTGACTATAGAGCACAGTGCAGTGATAAATGTCCGCAGCAGCGTTGTTACTCTGGCTGCCAGCTGGAAAATCCCCAATTGTGCATATAAACATAAGAAATGGAAACGGTGGTAAATCAAATAGCCCAGCAGGTCTGCTCAGCCTTGCAAAAGATCATCATTAGCCCCCTACTTTGGGTTTATGCCTTTGAAATTATACCCTGATCGCTGTTCATTCATCACGCACTAGATTGCAACTGGTAGAAAACAATTAGCTACTCATCTGGTTGCCATTTTCAGTGGGATAATTCAGATAAGGTAAACAAATGGAATAAATAATTTAACTAGTCTGCATGACAACTTTAAAATCTTATCACCAATGTAGATACACACTATGCACGGGTCTTTCAAAGTTTACCACCATTTCAAGAGTGTAGGCTATAATTGATCTTCTTGTGTGTCAACAGGACACAAGATACTTCAAGACAACTGGAGAAGATCTGTGAAGCACAAATAGATCTAATTAAACTATTCTATTGATTTAGTTGTAATGGCCATTTTTTGAAAATGCTGTTCAAACGGAGCTTCTGATTTTCCTATTCTTAGCAGAACAAAGAGCTCTGCAAGGCACAGCTTGTCAGCACTCAATATTATCGCCAATTGGATTATTTTTCTCGATCCTCAGCAAATTTAAAAGGGTTGGTATTCTGTTCTATACTAAACATCGGAAACCCTGTGCATTCTCTGTGTGTACTGGAAAAGCTCTCCAACAGATCTGGAGCAGCAGCCTTATGGGCCCCTTATGAATTGAATGATTCTGCTCAATGTTCTTAGTGCATGAGTTATGTTATTAAGCTGGAAATGGTGCAGAGAAGATTTACATCACCCATTCCTTCTCTCCAGAGATACTGCCTGTCCCCCGAGTTACTCCAGCATTTTGTGTCTATCTTTGGTGTAAACCAGCATCTGCAGTTCCTTCCTACAAGATTGACATGCTGTTCCATTTAACATTGTTTGTTAGACAGATTGCTATCTTGGCCCTCTGGAAGTCCCCTCTACAGCTTTTTTGTCACTTTTTTATCATCGACTGCAACAGTCAACAGGGGACGGTGCGGTGGTGCAGTGGCTTACAGCTGAGTTGCTGGCTTACAGCACCAGAGACTGGGTTTGATTCTGACTACAAGTGTTGTCTGTACGGAGTTTGTACATTATCCCCGCTGCATTGGTTTTCTCTGGGAACTCTGGTTTCCCCCACATTTCAGACATATGGATTTGTAGGTAAATTGGTTTTGGTAAAAATTGTATATTGTTCCTAGTGCGTAGGATAGTGCTGGTGTATGGGGATCGCTGGTTGGCTCGGACACGGTGGGCCAAAGGGCCTGTTTGGCGCTGTATCTCTAAAACTAAAATCATGAAGAATAATTTGCAGCATTGTCCTTTGGTGTCCTCCTAACTCTTCTAATTTCTGTTTTCCCGTATAATGAGCTGAGCGGCCTGTTTCTATATTATATGATTCTATGACTATTGTTTATCGACCTCCAATGACTGCCTTTCTATGCAGAAGGTGCATTGAAATTTAGGCACCATCCACTAGCCTGATTACAATGCTGTTTTATTTTTACCAAGGCACCATTTGTTAACATGTGGGTACTGGGAAGAGGCCATTTTCTTTAAAGTAGGGCCAGTTTTTGTGTGTTCTTCGTAAGCTGTGTGCAGAATGGGCTGATGCCAGGATACGTATTCGCAACAAGTAGCATTCAGAGCTATTTTTGGAGCTTTTTTGCTGTGCGCAGAGCTTATTATTATTCAACAAAATGATAATGCCATGATACAAGACTTTCAAAAGTAAAAGTGAATTGCAACATATCTATGCAGGTGCATCGTGGACCTTAAAGTTTGTCCATTTTGGCAGATTATTCGCTTCTGTGCTTTGATTTATAATAATCTGCTCATATGAATAATTTAACAGAGACTGGAAGCTATTCTTAACATATAGGCAAATAATCTATTACATCAGAAAAGCACAGATCAGTAAAACGTGTAGATTTGTCAGAAAGATAGTTTAAATACTCAAAGTAATTTAATCCTGTTCTAATTGAAAACTGAAGGAAATCGGACAAAACTCTCAAATGTTGTGAACAACTTGGGCATGTCAATAATTTTAATAACATGGACCAGATGCACGGATGCTTTTATTATATTGACATTTGTATTGATGAATTTTTTGCAGAGACTGTTAATAAAAATGAGGTCAGGAAAGTTGAATTAGATTGCATTCTTTACTGCAGACATAGATCTTGCAGTGATTTATAAATGCAGTCCATGTCATCTTTAACTCTGGCTTTTCCGATGTTGTATGCCAGCTAGTGCCAAAAGGAAAGGCAGGCACCGAGAGTTATTGTGCTTTACGCTCCAGCTTTCAAAGTGATCCTCCCAGCAGTGTGATAAGCAAGAGAAATAGCATTAGATCAAAGGTCGACACAAAATGCTGGAGTAACTCAGCGGGACAGGCAGCATCTCTGGAGAGAAGGAATGGGCGACGTTTCGGGTCGAGACCCTAGCATTAGATCAACACAGCAATGCTCTCAGGAACCATACATATAGTTTATTTGTGAAGATCAATGGGATAGATTGGCAGAGGTTCCTATGAGGACAATAAAATATAACATCAAAATAATGCTATACATACAGGCCAGAGTCTTTCCTGTATTTTCATTAACCCGCCCTGTTAGCAGCTCACTGAGAGCAAAAGCATTCAAACACATGAATAAGGTCATTTTTAATTTAAACTTAAATCTATGGATGATTTTTTTTTGGAAAACATTGTAATGATTGTCTTTGACATCTTTAAACGTTGATTGGAAGAGCCAAGAGTCTAATTTGCATGTCATATTTTTTTCCCAATACAAGATTTTTAAAGTAAGTTATGGCCCTGAGGGGTTATGTTGTACATGTGTACATTCAGGCGATTAGGATCCAAAGGGCAGAATAACACTAAATGGAGATTGAAACAGCTACATAATGGACAACAGGGCTGAAGCAGTGTCAGACAGAGAATAAACACCTACATTGCAACCATCAAAAGCCAATGTGCAAGAAAATCGAACTTTTACTGCACACATCACTTTCAATTCTTTTCATGATATTTCATCAGGTTCAGCTTATCCCAGGGTACTGATTTGTTCTCACTCATTACCGATTTTCTCTTTGTCACACGCATCCTGCTGGAAAGTAAGAAAGTGCTAAATCTCAACAGAGGACTATTTTAAAACTTGTTAACCTCTTCAGCTGTTTCAAAGTGAAGGCCCGTGTGGCACGGTGAGATACAAGACATGGCTTAATGAGGAAAGTAATTTAGAATCAATGGTAAGGCCAGTCATGTCACCGTGGGAACACAACTTAGGACAGCAGAACATGAAAGAGTATTTCTTCTATCATTAGAAACCAATGAATCTAATGTTGTGCAATCACTTAACATGGCTTATACCTCATATTTCTTCCCATAACACTTACAGGTCATGGCTGGAGGCTTTAAAGAGACCAATCAAATCCATGCCTTAATTTTAACAGCTGAAGAATATTTCCTATGCCATTTAAAATCTCTTCTTCACAGCAGTCTCATTATGGTAGCTCTATTTTAGGTAAGACTATTTATTGTACATTGGTCTCAATTGATCTTCAGATTATTGTTTGGGCCTTATTCTCACGGAGAACCGTGCACGAACTTTATGAGACTCATCTCATGTTTCCTTTATTGCCAAGGCAGGGCTCAGCCAACAAGCACCAGAAGTCTCCCAGAAGCAATACAATAATTAATTACTGCTAGTTGCATCTGCATTCTTTGACCTAAAAGGTCATCAGACTCCATCACTCTTCAGCTCATTTGCTGCTCATACCTCATGCTTTACAGGCATAACTATTTGCTATTAATATTGGTTTATTGTCACATGCACAGGGATGTAGTGAGAAGCTTTATGTTATTGCTATCCAGTCAAATCATACCATACATGAGTGCAATCAAGTCATACAGAGTCAACAGGTAGTGCAAAGAGAAAAATACCGGATCGCAGGATATAATGTAAGTGTTATAGTGTAACCGCGACAGAGAAAAAGTCCATGTTCCACGATGAGGTAGGTTGGAAGATTAGGTTTGCATCCCAGCTTATGGGAGGAGTGTTCTGTAGTCTGATAACGGTGGGGAAGGAGCTGTTTCTGAAAGTGGTGGTGTGTGCTTTCTGGCTTTTGTATCTTCGGTAGGGCCCTGGAGAGTGTGGTAGAGCAGAGGAATCAAGGAGTACAAATACATAGTTCCCTGAAAGTGGCAACACAGTTATTTGGTGTGGCGGAGGCTTTTGGCATGCCTACCTTCATCAGTCAGGGAATTAAGAATAGAAGTTGGGATGTTATATTACCATTGCACAAGATGTTACTGAGGTGGCACTTGGAGTATTGTGCTCAGTTTTGGTCACCCTGCCACAGGAAATATGTCATTATGCTGGAAAGAGAAGATTTTTCAGGAATTGAGGGTCTGAGCTATATTGAGAGGTTGGGCTGGCTAGGAGTTTATTCCTTTCAGCTCGGGAGGATGAGGGGTGATCTTATGGAAGTGTATATAATTGAAGGGACCAGATGCACAAAATCTTTATCCCAAGGTAGGGGACTCAAGAAGTAGAGGGCATAGGTTTAAGATGAGAAGGAAAAGATTGAGGGGTCATTTTTTCACGCAGAGGGTGGTTGGTACGTCAAATAAGGAAGCAGGTGAAATGTGTAGGAAGGAAATGCAGATGGTGGTTTAAACTGAAGATAGACACAAAAAGCTGGAGTAACATCAGGCAGCATCTCTAGAGAGAAGGAATGGGTGTTTTTCAGGTCAAGACGTTGGTCTCGACCCAAAACGTTACCGGTTCCTCCTCTCCAGAGATGCTGCCTGTCCCACTGAGTTACTCCAGCTTTTTGTGTCTACAGAAGTGGTTGAGGCACTTTTAAATAACATTTAAAAGACATTTGGTCAGGTATGTGGATAGGAAAGGTTTAGAGAGATATGGGCCAAATGCAGATGAATGGGACCAACTAAGAAGTAGCATCTTGATCAACATGGATGAGCTGGGCCAAAGTACAGTTTCCATACTGTATGTCTCTATGACTTCTGCCCACCAGAAGAGGGGAGAAGAGGAATGGCCAGTGTGAGAAAGGTCCTTGACTATATTGGCTGCTTTCCTGATGGTGGGGTTCTGTATGAAAAACTGGGCTATATCCACAACTTCCTGTAATTATTTTTGCTGTCTTGGGCAGAACTGTTTCCAAATCAAACAGTGATGCATGTGATAGGATGCATTCTACTGTGCATTTGTAGAAGTCGGCAATAGTTGTTGTAGACATGCCAAACGTCCTTGGTTTTCTGAGGATGAAGATGTGTTGGTGTGATTTCTTGGATATAGGTTCAATGCAAGTATCTAGGACAAATTGTTGTTATATGTACACGTAGGAACTTGAAGCTCTCGAAAATCTCCACATTGGCACCTTAGATGATAATCGGGGTATGTTCTCCACCTTGCATCCTGAAATCAATAACCAGCTCCTTTGACTTGCTGACATTGAGGGAGAGGTTGTTGCCTTGACACCATGTTGCAAAGCTCCATGATCCAACACAATCCTGGCCAGTTTCCACTATTCTATTCTCTGTAAACCTGCACAAAAAATCTGATAACTTGTAACAACTCTCATTCAACATTCTTCTTCATAAATAGTCTCTCTCATGGGATCAAGTCTTCCTTGATCCCATTCCAGTTCTGTGGGTTCTCAGGTAGCTAGTGAGGCCAATGAAGGAAAAGACAGATGCTTCCACAGATGGAGCAGGAGGTGAGTGACCAGGTGGCCAGATGGATAGCACTTCATCATAAAGTTGTGCAGCTTAGAAATAAGACATTCAGCTCACCATCTGCATGCTGACCAGATGGCACTCATCTGCATTAATTCAACACTCTCTCCTGCAGCATGTTCCAAGTACTCACCACTCTCTGAATGAGAAACATCATCTTCACAACCATCTCTCAATCTTGCTTGTTACCCTAAAACCTCATCCTCTGGTTTTATTCACCTATTGTATAGGGAAAAGCTTCCTACTGTCTACCCTATCTGTATCCCTAGTAATTTTATATACCACAACTTTGTCTCCTCTTAACCTTCTCTTCTTCACAGAAAACATACAGCCTCACAACTGAAATGATCCATTTCAAACCACACCCTAGTGAATCTCCTCTGCAGTTGCTCCTATGCTATCAAATATTTCCTACTATGTGTTGATCAGAACTGCACCCTAAATTTTGGGACAATCAAGAATCAAGAATTAATTTTGCAACTATGCTTTCTGCTGCCAAAGGTCCAAGCTCTAGAATTCCTTTCCTAAATCTTTGTCTCTCTACCTCTTTTCTTCTCTTAAGATTGCCTTTAAAGCCTCCCCTATTGGCAAGCTTTTGGTCATCTGTGCTGATATTTCCTTGTGTTCTTCAGTACCAAAGATTGTTTGATGATATTGCTGTTCAACGTTTTTCAAGGTTTTGCTTTGGTAAGAGTGGTGTATAAATGAGAGATGATGTTGTCGCAGTGTTTTTCTATTTGCGAAAACACATGTCAGTGTCAGTGTTGTAAATTGTATTCAACTCCATTGAGTTAAGGCAGAAGATTTACCGTAAACTGCAGTGCATTGGTCACATTTGTGAATAAGCACACTCTTCACATCATCTGTCTACGTCCTTCCAACTCAGCCAATCCCACCCCAAACTGCGCCCCCGATCCCCCCGCACCTCAGCGGGTGGCACAGTGTCGCAGTGGTAAAGTTGCTTCCTTACTGTGCCAGAGACCCGGGTTCGATCCTGCCTATGGCTGCTGTCTGTACAGAGTTTGTATGCTTCCCAGTGACCACGTGGGTTTTGTCTCAGTGGTCCAATTTCCTGCCACATCCCAAAGATGTGCAGGTTTGTTGGTCAGTTGTTTGTTTAAATTGTCCTGAGTGTGTAGGTTATGCTGGTCGGTGGAGACTTGGTGGGCCGAAGGGCATGTTTCCACACTGTATAACTAAACACACACGCGCATGCGCCCACACATGCACACACACACACTCTCTCTCTCGGGTCCTTTAGTTTTAAGGCACGTGTCTGAAAAGATTTTTTTTCAACTTTATGAAGAGTGGCTAACATTGCCAACAGTACACGATCTGGGGGAATACTTGATAGAAACAAGGAACTGCAGTTGCTGGTTAACAAAAAAAAAAGGACACAGAGTTCTAGAGTATCTCAGGGGATCAGGCGGCATCCATGGATAGGTGACGTGTCAAGTTGGGTCCTGCCCTGAAACATCCATGTTCTCCAATTGAGTTTAGAGATACAGCTTGTAGTTCAGAGATACAGCATGGAAACAGGCCCTTTGACCCACCAAGTCCACGCTGACCAATGATCACCCGTACACTAATTCTATATTATACCAATTTTGCATCTTTAACACATGGAGTAATTCACTGAAGCCAATTATCTCATAAACTTGCACATCTTTGGAATGTGGGAGGAAACCGGACCTTCCAGAGAAAAGCTATGTAGTCACAGGGAGAACTTACAAACTCTGTACACATAGCAGCCATAGTCAGGATCGAACCCAGGTCTTGTGTTGTTAGGCAGCAGCTCTACCGCTGCACCACTGTGCCGTACTTGCAGTCCATGATGGATTAGAACTGGAAGCCACGTTTATCAAGGCAGCTGAAGCAGGGATGTGGTCGGGCACTATTCGTGAGGTCGTCCAACTGCAGAAGGTCAGTCCAGCGGTGGGAGAGTACAGGCTGGTTTGTAAATACGCTCTTCTAAAGCTTCCCACCCACCCCCCCCCCCCCCAGTCTGGTTCAGTCAAAAAACACTGAGTCAAGCACTGGAACAAGTAAACTTTATTTTTAGATTGAACAGCAAATTCCCCTATACGACACCTAAACCACCGTGGGTTTGATCATTGTCTCTGCCTGGCCAAGCCCTTCAGCCTCGTGCAAGCAGAAACACTCCAAAAGGTTCACGCAGTCCCAAACGTTCCACCAGAAGATCGACCTCGATCTAAGATGGAGCCACCTTTTATAGGTCCACGAACCTTGAGGGGCTGAACTACATAGGGGTGGTCTCTTTACAGTCCAATAAACATATTAATCACATCAATACATTATTGACAGTTCCCCAAACCAATTACAGAGTCTCCCATACATTGTTTCTTGGAAAAGCTTCTGGAATGAAGCTAACTAACTGAATAATGCAACATTTACCCTGGAACCCAAAACAATCCTGCCAGGGCTTAACACTTTGGCCAATCAACAAACAGCAGGGTAACTGTCTTGCAACATTATTTACAATTCTTTTGCAGCGATCCCAATCAACGATGCATTTATATTTCTTTGGAGGTCCTCTGCAAGAATCTCATTCATACAAAGGAAGAGATACTCATACATTTCTTATCTGCAACATTGATCTGGGACCTAGACTTCCTGGCACCAGTCAGCAGCTTGTCTTTTTATATACAGAAACAGAGTTGACCAAAATGGCCTTGCAATGCATGAATCCTCTGCTAAATTTTGGCCAGGATTTACAGTTTAACAGCAGGTCGACGGAGGGGGCTGAATGAAGCTCCAGCCACTGTTATGGCAAACAGTTTGAGAAGTCTCACTGATATACCCTCTGGAGTAAAAACCACACCCACCATCCTAACCCTTTACTGCTCCTCAGACATATTCCTGGAGAATTAGTGCAATATATATTTTAGTAGCAATATCTGTTCAGTGAATGGACAGATGATGTTTCGGGTTGGAAGCCTTCTTCAAACTGATTGAAGTATGGGGAGAATGCTGCAGAAGAGAGCTGGAGTGGGACAAAGCCTAGCTGTGACAGGTTGATACAGGTGTGAGTGATGAACAGTATATGGGTGGAGTAAAGAGGCTGTCCCACTGCGGCGACCTAATCCGCGAATTAAGAAGAAGAAGAAAATACACACACACGCACGCACGCACGCACGCACGCACGCACGCACGCACCCCCCCCCCGCCGCATGAAGGAGAGTTCTAGTGACCTCATAGGACCTCCTAGGACCTCGTGTCGACCATGCTGCGAGTTTGAGTCGAGGGCAAACTGTTCTAAACTCGCAAATTAAGTCGCCGCGGTGGGACAGCCCCTTTAGTGACAAAGGCTCGAAGGGAAAAGGATATAAAAGTCTGTCAGATAAGGAAAGGAGTAAAGGAGTGAAATGTGAAAGTAGATGGAGATTATGGGGAAGAGGGATTATGGGGCCGGGGATAGGGGGAAAGTTTCCAGCAGAAAAACGAGTCTCCATTTTACTGCTGTAAGCTTAACACCCACACCACAGATAGATGCATTTGAGTGTCACAAAGTACCAACGCTCTAGAGTTATGTAGCACCTTCAATGTTGTTAATCTAGTTTCTTTTTGATAGGGCTTTTTTTTTAAAGAATTATCCATTTATTTAAACATATTGGGGCAGCACAGTGGTAGAGTTGCTGCCTTACAGGTTCGATCCTGCTATGGGAGCTGTCTGTACGGAGTTTTTACGTTTTCCCCGTGACTGCTTGGGTTTTCTTCGAGTTCCGATCACGTTCTAAAGACTTACAGGTCTGTAAGTTAATTGGCTTTGGTAAAAAATTGAAAATTGTCCCTAGCTTGTAGGATAGTGCTAATGTGCAGAGATGATCATTGGTCGGCACGGACTCGGTGGGCCGAAGGGACTTTTTCTGCACTAATATAGGCCTCATAAAATGTCTAGTGGGACTAATTATTGGGACTAATATTTGGCCTAATATAGACACTAAAAGCTGGAGTAACTCAGCGGGTCAGGCATCTCTGGAAAACAAGGATGGGCGACGTTTCAGGTCAAGACCCTTCTTCGGACTGACGTTTCGGGTGGGGACCCTTCTTCAGTCTCCAAGTCTGAAATTCAGAGTCCTTCTCGGAGTCTGAAGAAGGGTCCTGACTCGAAAGGTCACCCATTTTTTTCTCCAGAGATGCTGCCTAACCCATTGAGTTACTCCTGCACTGTGTCTATCTTCGCAAAAATGATAAATTCGACGTTTTATCTGATGGTTGATGCATTTTCTGAGTTGAGAAACGTACTCCTGATTTAATTGCAAATATTACTTTGTATGATTCTGTACTATTTGAATTCATCTTGAGTCAAGATAATGAATATCATTCCTCTGGGGAGTGACACAAAATAATCAATAATGGTTGTAAATTGGAGATCAGCTGGGTGGAATTGCACTTTAATTCACTGCACTCTTGACATAACCGCTCACATATCTCAACCAAGTTATCTTTCCACACAGGCATTTGAACAAGATTTTGACATGCCTTGCAAGTGGTGGCATTACACTATATGTCTTGGATTATTCAGAATGTTTCTTTAACCACATTAAATCACGGAACAAGTATATTCTACAGCCCTTATGTGCAAAACGCCAGCTGTTTCATGGTTTGTATATTTTTGATCAGTTACAAATCCTTCTCCCCCAATGGATTTAAGGAGCAAATGTTCAGAATACTAAGAAAGTCACATTAAGTGCTAGTGAAGCACATAAATTTAATTTGTTTGGTTAATGATAATGGTGCTCATGTTAAATCAGATGTTATGTTATAACAATAAGAGTATTGTAGCAGAGAACACAGAATGTAATTTTGTCTTACAAAGAATCAGCTCTTTAAAATGCCTTGGATAATTATAATCATAAGCTGTGGGAAAAGAATCAGTTGAGAAATGTGAGCATTTACGTCAGAGATTATCGTCATAAATTGATTATTTTGTGTCCGTCCTCGCGAGACATTTTTAAATAAACACATGCTAAAGTAAAGACACGAAAAGCTGGAGTAACTCAGTGGGATAGGCAGCATCTCTGGAGAGAAGGAATGGGTGACGTTTCGCGTCGAGACCATTCTTCAGACTGAATTATTTAAATAATTGTTTTTTCAATGTGCTTTCTTTTACCTTTCAGTGGTTAACAAATAAGCAAATGGTGAAAAAGTTGATCAGAAGAGCTACCATGATCTAGCTTAATGACGAAGGAGGCTCCAGGATCGATGTGTCCTGATCCTTTTCCCTCTGTTCATGTTTTGCTGCTGAAAGACTATATCTGAGTTTGATTTCACAGTTGTCACTGTCATCTGGTCCACCTCACCTAGTTATCAGACTCCAAACTCCATGTCTGAGACATCAGATCCTTCTGACTGTTGTGGATAGGTTTTCCTAAGGGAGGCAGCTCTGACAGCCTGGCATCTAATTGTAGTTGATATCTCCAAATTAATAGATGGGAAATTATGTGGTGGATGTGCACAGCTTCCTTTAATGTCACCCAAAACCTCAACTCTGGTATTGACGTGGGGTTTTTAATAGCTATGACAAAATAAAAATACTTCATGGAATGAAGGTAATTTCTTTGTTTACAGAGAGAGAGATTTTAAGGAGGAATTAATTATCTCCAGAAATAATACTTTGGCTCTCTTTTCCAACTTAAACAAAGAGACTATGATCAAATCTGCTTTTTCACTCATAATTCTGGTGAGATGCTTGTTGCTCACCTGTCATTCATAATGTAAATTAAACTCCATTTAATGGCAAGATTCAAAAAAATAGCCCGGAAAATGTATTATTTTGATTTTCTTTTGGAATTTAAAAAAAGCGCTCAAAATAAAACCTGAACTGAGCACAGGATAGTGAGATATGCATTAGTTTAGCTTAGAGATACAGCGCAGAAGCAGGTCCTTCAGCCCACCGAGTCCGCACCGACCAACTGCACATTAACACTATCCTGCACAATCTCCACTAGGGGCGCCGCATTGATGGCAGCCTCTGCCTACAGTCTGTTTTTCTATCTTTTTTTAATTTTTAGTCTGTTTTAAAAGTACAGAGGTTTTTTTTGGAGGATTTGGAGGATTTTTTTGTATTTCTATGTGGGGGAGGGGGGTAGGGTAAGGGGGAAACCGTTTCCCAGTCTCTTCCTGGCGAGGATGCGACTATTCTCTGAGTCGCGTCCTCGCCCCCCTCCTCGTGGCCTACCAACTGGATTGGCGCGGCCCGATCGTGTTCTGTGCTCTTTATTATTTGTTTGGCTGTATGGTGACCACACATTTCACTGTACCAATTGGTACATGTGACAAATAAATGTATCTTGTATCTTGTAAACTAGGGATAATTTACAATTTGAGGAAGCCAATTAATCTACAAACCTGTACGTCTTTGGAGTGTGGGAGGAAACCGAATATCTCGGAGAAAACCCACGTGGTCACGGGGAAAACGTACAAACAGCTTACAGACAACACCCATAGTCAGGATCAAACCTGGGTCTCTGTCGCTGGAAGGCAGCAACTCTACCAAGGTGCCACCATACCATCTGGTGCACTGTGCATTGATAACTTTGCATTTCTCCATGTTGGGAAATGATGCAAACTGGTACCTATTCAGAATGAACTAATGAAATTGAAAGCTCTGGACAGTTGTTGATGGATAAAAATACCAACTTAAAATCCTGGCTTTTGATAAAAGGTAACTGTTGAATACACGTCACGGTGGCGCAGCGGTAGTGTTGCTGCTTCACAGTGCTTACAGCGCCAGAGACCTGGGTTCGATCCCGACCAAGGGTGCTGTCTGTATGGTGACCACGCGGGTTTTCTCCGAGATCTTCAGTTTCCTCATACACTCCAAAGACGTACAGGTTTGTAGGTTATTTGGCTTGATATAAATGTAAAATTGTCCCTAGTGTGTATAGAAGTGTAAAACCCCTGTCCCACGGTGTGAGTCCACCTACGAGTTATCCCGAGTTAAAAACAAATCAAACTCGTGGTAATCACGTAGAATGAACGTAGCGGGAACATCGGAGCTCGTGGACGTAACTTAGCGACTCGTAATGCTAACGGCAGGTACTCGGGAAACGTGTTCTCGTGAAAATTCTTCAACATGTTGAAAGATTTCCACGAGTCAAATATACTCTTGAAGGAAAATTTTGAAACTTTTAAACTCGTTGTAATACCGTAGTAGCCCGTGAGTTTACCGTAGTGACTCGTGAGTTTACCGTGGGTACTCTTACAGCTGGACAGAGAAAAAAAAGATGAGTAAAAAAAGGTTCGCCAAGTCTGCCTGCCAGGAATGATCCCCTGATGCTGGAGACACCTGTGGGAATCTCACCTTGGCCTTTGGAATAGAGCGGGTAATCGCATTAAATTCAAAGCATTTACAGCGCAGACTATTAATAATAATAATAATAATGGATTTTATTTACGGGCGCCTTATACCGAGGTCTCAAGGACACCATACAGAGATTTATAGAAAACATATAATCAGAATTTTAAAAAAATAGGTTATAAAGACCAATACATCTGATAATAACCTTTAATGTTGGATTAAATAGAATATCCCCTCTAGAAGTTCCTGATACTCCCCTTCTGCCCCAGTACAAAGTGACTATGTCCTAGATAAATCTCGTCCATTGAGTGACTGCTCGCAAATCTTGCTTTTGCTGTGCAGAAAAAAAAGGTTCTCTTTTTCTTTCGTTGTGACAGGTCACATTCCGCCCCCTTTGTTGTGGGTTTGTTTACGTAATCCCGCCCCTCCTTAATCTAACACCATTCTTAACACCATTTTTTGTCTCTGGGTTTTCCAGATGAATGAATTTGTTGGGGCCCGCAGAGCGAACATGGTGACAAGAGGCTTGGCAAACTAGTGCGGACTGCGCGGGGAACAGCTAATATAGCGTTCATCTCACCCTACGTGAAACGTGGTCATTCACTATCAATGCATAAGATTGAACATCCATTTGTTAGTTTAATAAAAAAGATTTGGGTGATGATTCAAATCTAGAATATTAGTTTCCCAGCATCTCGGGAGAAAAGGAATATGCGACGTTTCGGGTCCGAACCCTTTTTCAGACTGAAGAGTTCCTACCCGAAAATTCAACCATTCCTTCTCTCCAGAGATGCTGCTTGGCCTGCTGAGTGATTCCAACATTTTGTGTTTATCTTTGGCATAATCCGGCCTCTGCAGTTCCTTCCTACACAGTAGTTTCCCAATTTGACGAGGAAGCTGAAGAGCCGAAACCCTGACTATTCCTCTTTCCCCATACGCTGCCTGACCTACTGAATTCACCCCATATGTCCTATTTGGTAATACAATTATTAATACTTGTTTTACAATTCCACTAATACGAGAGGAAGGCCGTATGAAACAATGAGTTTGGGTCCGAAGTGGGAACTTATTTGGAACAAGGTTTGGAGCGTGCGACTGAAAAAAAGGATAGTCTCTAACTTCATGTAACCCTTGCATCTCCTCTCTCTCTCTCCATCCCTCCCCCACCCAAGTCGTACCAGCTTCAAAGTCGTCTTGTTGAGTCTCATTGTCTGTAACTCATTAGTGATAATTTTTCAAAACTCATTAGATTCTGGAGTAGTTCCTGAGGATTGGAGGGTAGCAAACGTAACCCCACTTTTTAAGAAGGGAGGGAGAGAGAAAACGGGAAATTACAGACCAGTTAGTCTAACATCGGTAGTGGGGAAACTGCTAGAGTCAGTTATTAAAGATGGGATAGCAGCACATTTGGAAAGTGGTGAAATCATTGGACAAAGTCAGCATGGATTTACGAAAGGTAAATCGTGTCTGACGAATCTTATAGAATTTTTCGAGGATGTAACTAGTAGAGTGGATAGGGGAGAACCAGTGGATGTGTTGTATCTGGACTTTCAGAAGGCTTTCGACAAGGTACCACATAAGAGATTAGGATTCAAACTTAAATCACACGGTATTGGGGGTTCAGTATTGAGGTGAATAGAGAACTGGCTGGCAAACAGGAAGCAAAGAGTAGGAGTAAACGGGTCCTTTTCACAATGGCAGGCAGTGACTAGTGGGGTACCGCAAGGCTCAGTGCTGGGACCCCAGCTATTTACAATTTATATTAATGATCTGGACGAGGGAATTGAAAGCAACATCTCCAAGTTTGCGGATGACACTAAGCTGGGGGGCAGTGTTAGCTGTGAGGAGGATGCTAGGAGACTGCAAGGTGACTTGGATAGGCTGGGTGAGTGGGCAAATGTTTGGCAGATGCAGTATAATGTGGATAAATGTGAGGTTATCCACTTTGGTGGCAAAAACGGGAAGGCAGACTATTATCTAAATGGTGGCCGATTAGGAAATGGGGAGGTGCAGCGAGACCTGGGTGTCATGGTACACCAGTCATTGAAAGTAGGCATGCAGGTGCAGCAGGCAGTGAAGAATGCGAATGGTATGTTGGCCTTCATAGCAAGAGGATTTGAGTATAGGAGCAGGGAGGTTCTACTGCAGTTGTACAGGGTCTTGGTGAGACCACACCTGGAGTATTGCGTACAGTTTTGGTCTCCAAATCTGAGGAAGGACATTATAGCCATAGAGGGAGTGCAGAGAAGGTTCACCAGACTGATTCCTGGGATGTCAGGACTTTCATATGAAGAAAGACTGGATAGACTTGGCTTATACTCGCTAGAATTTAGGAGATTGAGAGGGGATCTTATAGAAACGTACAAAATTCTTATGGGGTTGGACAGGCTAGATGCAGGAAGATTGTTCTCGATGTTGGGGAAGTCCAGGACAAGGGGTTACAGCTTAAGGATAAGGGGGAAATCCTTTAAGACCGAGATGAGGAAAAACTTTTTCACACAGAGAGTGGTGAATCTCTGGAACTCTCTGCCACAGAGGGTAGTTGAGGCCAGTTCATTGGCTATATTTAAGAGGGAGTTAGATGTGGCCCTTGTGGCTAAAGGGATCAGGGGGTATGGAGAGAATGCAGGTACGGGATACTGAGTTGGATGATCAGCCATGATCATATTGAATGGCGGTGCAGGCTCGAAGGGCCGAATGGCCTACTCCTGCACCTATTTTCTATGTATCTATGTATCTATGTATCTATGTAACTCGTTCTCACCTAACACACAGTTACCAATGGCCTGTTTCCTTTATCATCGTTACTTTTTTGCATATCTTCCATTCATTTGTTCTATATTGCTCTATACAACCATCTATATCTCGTTTCCCTTTCCCCTGACTCTCAGTCTGAAGAAGGGTCTCGACCCGAAACGTCACCTATTCCTTTTCTCCAGAGATGCTGCCTGACCCACTGAGTTACTCCAGCTTTTTGCATCTATCTTCTGTTTAAACCAGCATCTGATGTTCCTACGCAAAGGAAAGTCATCTTCGTTTGGGGATGAAAAATGGGAATCAAGCAAGGTGTCAGGAAGCATAGACAATGGATTTCATGACAAAGTACCCCTGGGCATTTCTACAACAAGCAATAACAATTGTGCCCCAATGCAACAATGGTTCAGAACTGATAATTAAACAACTGTTGTTTGAACCCATGACTCGATGAAAATGAGTGGCAAAAACACCTTACATTACAACCACATACATTAATACTCGTCATTTATATCTTCTTACAATTAATGTATGTACTCCCTTTATTTATTTTTTTACACTAGAGAAAGAAAAGATTGAAAGAGAGAAGAAAGTGAAGGAAAAAGTGCAAGTGTAGAAAAGTGTAGAAAATGTAACAACAAAAAAGGACGAAGACCCTATAAGAGCGAAATTAAAAACAAAAAGAAAAAGAGTTAAGAAATAGGCCCTAAGAAAAGAAAAGAGAAAGAGAAAAAAAGAGAAACAAATGTTTTTTTTTTTTTGAGCATCACGTAAATAGGACATACCAACTCTTCAACTATCATCCCCCCTTACCCGACCTCAATTTTTTATTTTTTTAAAGTACTTTTGCACCCTATGTTTGTAATAATTCTATAAATGCAGACCACGTCAGGTGGAAGTGATCTGGTTTACCTGCTAGGAGGAGTCTTATCTCTTCAAGGTGTAATGTTTCAAACATATTTGAAATCCACATATTTATAGTTGGTATTGGAGCCTTCTTCCAAAATTTTAGAATTAGCTTTTTTCCAGTTATTAACCCATAATCCATTAATTTCTTTTGAAACACATTTAGTTCTGGATCATCTTCCGTTATTCCGAAGATAATCCATTCTGCTTTGGGTATCAGTCTTGTTTTAAATAACTTTGTAAAGATTTCAAAAATTTCATTCCAAAATTTTTGAATTTTTGTACAGAAGACAAATGAGTGCGCTATAGTTGCTTCTTGGGATTGACATTTATCACAAATAGATGATACGTTTGGGAAAATTTTATGAATTTTAGTTTTCGAATAATATAATCTATGTAAAATTTTAAATTGTATTAAAGTGTGTCTTACATTAATCGAGCATTTATGCACTTTTAATAAGTATTCATTCCAACTTTCCTTTGAAATTTCAATAGCTAACTCTTGTTCCCAGTCTCTTCTGATACCCTCCGTAGATGGTATTTGTGCATTTAAGATAATATTGTACAAATATGATATTAAGTTTGCTGATTCCGCTTTTATCTGCATTGCCTCGTCCAGTACATCTGCTGGGTTATTATGATGATCTTTTGTATATTTTTTCAAATAGTCGCATATTTGAAAGTATTTAAAATATTGATTATTTCCGAGTTTATATTTTATTTGTAATTGTTGAAATGAAAGTAATTTTCCAGTTTCATACAAGTCACCAAGCGTTTTAATTCCTAGTCTATCCCATTGTGTATAAGCTTTATCTATAATAGAAGGACTAAACGAAGGGTTATTGACTATAGGTAATAAAAGTGATAAGTTTCTTAATTTTAAATTTTGTTTTATTTGTTTCCAAATACGGATTGTACTATGAATAATTGGGTTCTTATATAGTTTATGTTATTCAATTTCATTGGAGAGAGGAGGATCGCTCCAATGTTTCTAGAGGAGCAATCCTCTTTCTCCATTACAATCCAGTCTACTTGCTGGGTGGAGTTATCCATCAGTTGAATCATGTTTTTAATATTTACTGACCAATAATAATACATAAAATTAGGTAGTGCTAGACCCCCCAATACTTTAGATTTATTCAGATGGGTTTTTTGTATTCTATGTGATTTATAGTCCCATATAAAATTAGTGATATCTGAGTCGAGTTTTTTAAAAAACTTCTTAGGTAAGTATATAGGAATTGATTGAAATAGGTATAAAATTTGTGGTAAAAAGATCATTTTTATTGCGTTTATTCGGCCTATTAAAGACATCGGGAGCGTTTTCCAGAATTTAATTAATGTATTCAGTTTATTAAGTAGGGGGTCAAAATTTGCCCTGAACATACCTTGATATGCTCTGGTAATTTCGATTCCCAAATATTTAAATTTTTCTGTAGCTATTTTAAAAGGGAATTTTAAAAGATGTGTTGAATCTTTCGGTTTTATTGACATAATTTCACTTTTATTCCAATTTATTCTATATCCAGAAAAAGATCCGAAGTCTTCAATTAAATTTAATATATTTGGTATAGTGATTTGAGGTTTTGTAATATACAATAATATATCATCCGCGTATAAAGATATTTTATTATATGAGTCTTTAGTATTATATCCATGAATATCAGGGTGTATTCTAATTTTTTCTGCTAGCGGTTCAATAATGAGAGCAAACAGCTGTGGTGATAATGAGCATCCTTGTCTATTTCCCCTTGATAGTTGAAATTTCGAGGATAATATGTTATTAGTAAGTATTCTAGCTGTAGGTTTGTTATATAGTAACTTAATCCATAAAATAAAATTCTCTCCCAGTTGAAATTTTTGTAATACTTTATCCATATAATTCCATTCTACTTGATCAAATGCTTTTTCAGCATCCAGCGAAATAATTGATAATTCTTGATCTTCAGATTTGTGTGAGTGCATTATGTTGAGTAGACGTCTCATATTATTAGAAGAGTATCTCTTAGGGATAAACCCTGTCTGATCTGGGTTTATTAATTTACTAATGTATTTACTTAATCTTCTGGCTAATGTTTTCGCTAATATTTTTTGATCTGTGTTTAACAATGCTATAGCTCTATATGAGCCAGGTTCTTCTAAATCCTTATTTTTCTTAGGTATTAATGTAATCGTTGATTCCGCTAATGTATCAGGTAGTATTCGTTTTTTAAAAGCGTATTGGTACATTTTTTGTAATCTTGGTATTATTTTATCATAAAAGCTTTTATAAAATTCATTAGTAAATCCATCAGGGCCTGGTGTTTTTCCATTTTTTAGTGAGTTTATTGTATCTTCTAATTCCTTAATTGAGATTTGTGCACCCAGTTCCTCTTGTTCCTTCAGCTCTAACTTTGGAAGATTACAGGTATCCAAGAACTTTGTGATATTATTGGAATCAATTATCGTTTTAGATGTATACAAATTCTCGTAAAATTGCGCAAATCTTTTATTAATATCCTTCGGTGTTGTTAATAATTCCCCTTTATCTGATTTGATCTTTGGTATAGTATGTTCCTTTTCTCGTTTTTTTAGCTGGCGAGCCAAAAGTTTATGCGGTTTATCCCCAAATTCAAAGTGCTCTTGTTTTGTAATTTGAAAAAGTCTTATAAGTTTGGCAGATAATAATTTATTTAATTTAAATTTTAAAATTATTATTTTATTATGTTTATCTATTGATGGATCTTTAGCATTATCTATATCCATTTGTCTAATAAGTTCTTCTAACTGTCTTTGTTCATTCTTATTCTTTTTATTTTGAAAAGCTTGATATGAAATTATAATACCCCTAATGTATGCTTTAAAAGATTCCCAAAGTAAAGTAGGCGATATATCTGAAGTATCATTTGTTTGAAAAAAGACCTCCATTTGTTCTTTTAAATATATACTCGCTTGTGGATCTTTTAAAATTTGAGAGTTAAATCTCCAGAATGAATTATTCTTAGACAATCCTTCCAGTTTTAAAAAGAAAGTTAGTGGAGAATGGTCTGAAATTGAATTTGTATGGTATATTGCATTAGATGTTTGGGGGATTAATTTTGTATCCAGCAGAAAGTAGTCTATATGTGAGTATGTCTTATGTACCATTGAGTAAAACGAATATTCCCTGCCAGTTGGATTCACAATTCTCCAAACATCTGCTATATTAGTGTTATTTATGTAGGTATTGAGGAGTTCCCCAGTTTTCGATTTCATATTCCCTCTCTGTTTTTGACTTGATTTATCTAAGTACGGATCTAAAACACAGTTAAAGTCTCCGCCTATTATAACATTTTGATAGTTTGACTCTGCAGTTATATTGAAGATTTTATTGAAAAAGTGGGGGTTATCAAAGTTAGGGGCATATATATTTACCAAAGTAAGTGGAGTGTCATGGATTTCTCCATTAACTATTAGGTATCTCCCTTCTATATCTGTTATAATATTCTTTGCTTTAAATGGTATACCTTTTCTTATGATAATTGACGTGCCTCTAGATTTTGAAGTGAATGAAGAGTGGTATGTTTGACCTATCCATTTCGCCCTCAGCCTAACTTGGTCCTGAGGTTTTAGGTGTGTTTCTTGTAGGAAGGTAATGTCAGAATTATACATTTTTAGCTGAGCTAATATCTTACCCCTTTTGATAGGTTCGTTAATACCTCTTATATTCCAACTACAAAATGAGATTCCTCCTAGGTTCTTTTGTGTGGTGTCATGCATTTTGAATAATTATAGTACCTTTGAATCTTGTGGTGCGTCCATATCCCAGGTCTTTAGGTATTGGGGGAGTTTTTGAATTATTAACTTTTGTTGGTATGTCCATATTATTCTTATCACTAAACACAAAACACAAACAAGTGATTTTATGTGATAAAAAAAAAACTAAAAAAGTGAGGCTACAGTGTCTATAGTCGGCACTGTAGCGAGTGACCCACCTGTAGGTGGGAAAAAACCTTATTTTGACTTCCATTGCGTTGTTGCTCAACTAGCTCCGCTCTCTTAGTTAATCATAACATATTAAAATATTAAAACGAGGCCTCACATTCAGATATATAATACAATTTTACCCTGATATTTCCTTATAACATATATATATATATCAGAGTTTAATTATTAAACCAATATTTTTGATTTCAATAAGAATCAGCTGTTGGTTGAAGGGGTTAACGAGACGTGCTCCTGGACATAAGCCAGGAGCTCGTTTCTCATCCCCTCCTCCCGCTTATAGACAAGGTTACAATTTATTAAAAATTCATATTAGTATGTTAGTTCATTATTTTTTTGTTTTTTTTTGTTAGTATTCTAATCTAACCTGCATAACTTTTAAAGTTGTTAATAGGATAAGTTCTTACAATTGGTTATAACATTTTAATCAATAAGCAATTATTTTCTAATTCATATTCCAGCTATAAAGTTGTTTACACGTTTTGAACAGAAAATGTCCTTGCTTCAACATTCCAGAGATAACAGTGTAACTATCCCCAGACAAAACATAGCTGAGAATTATTCGGATCTGCCAAAGCTCCCTTTTATTTCTGTTTTTCAACAATCGTTTGGTCATTTTTGAAAGCGTCTTCAGGCTTAACAAATGACTTTTCAAGACCATTAAAGGAAATACGCATTTTCGCGGGATAAAAAACCCCAAATCTGACCCCTTCTCTCCCTCTTAAAAGATCTTTAACCTTATCAAATTTGTTTCTTTTTTGCACAATTTCATGTGGGTAGTCCCTGAATATCTTAATAGTGTCCTTGTCCAGCCGTAATTGTACACCATATTTGATTTTACTCATAACGTATTCCAGTTCTGCAGTATCTCGAAATTTCACTATAATATGTCGTGGATAAGCTTTTCCCGCATCAGATCTTTTTCCAAATCTTGGGACACGATGAGCCACTTCGATTTTCGGTTCCTTGGAAAGATTCAACAGTTGTTTCAACAAGCCCATGGCAAATTCACGTACCTGTTCCCCTTCTGCCCCCTCTGAAACACCAAGAATTCTCAAATTCTGGCGTCTAGAGCGAGCTTCCAGGTCCAGGCATTTGAATGAGACTTTCTCTAATTGAGTCCCCATTTGTAGTGATGCTTGTTCGTTTTCTCGCCTCATTTGCTCATGTTCTTGCCTCAATTTCGCCATGTCTTCAACCAGTCGAGCCGTATTTTTCTCCAATTCCGTAATTGTGTGCATACTTGCAGCTACTGTTTCAAGTACAGCCGTGAACTTATCCGTAGTAATTACATCCATCTTATCCATTTTCTCTGATAGTCCATCTTTCACCTCATCAATTCGTTTATTCATAATGTCCAGTAAATCCGTCATATTCTTCTGGTTACCAGCGTTTAAATCCTTCATCATCTTCTCCATTCCTTCCATCATTTTTGCCGAATTTTCCTTCATTTCCTTCTTATCTTCCACCCTATTATCCGAGATCTCATCTTTCAAATTTTTCATTGATTTCTTCAAGTCATCAAAGTCTTTCTTAGATCTTGTATCCATTTCTGCAGCCACTTCAGAGACTTCAGAGGTAACTTCTGCTTCGAACTTTTTCGACAGCTTATTCACAGCTCTCTGAGGGCTCACAGCTGGAGTCAATTTACTCATTTAAAGGGCTTCAAACCACCGTTTAAAACATCGCGTTTAACGATGACGTCATCAGCGCGGTAACCAGAAGCTCCGGTAAGGTTTTTAAAAACAATCCCGATTTTCGGACCCGTTTTACACGATAAATCGTGAAGTTTTTCGGGAGAGGAGCTGGGTGCACGTCTGTTAGTCTAACATGACGCCACCGGAAGTCATCATGGATGACTTTTAATGGAAAGTCCACACATACAGATAGACAGCCAAGAAGAACTTCATATCTACACTCAGATGGACTGGCAGATGGAGGAGATAGGAGTTGGGGAAAGAGAGGAAAAGCCCAAGAGAAATACAGGGAAAGGGATATTGGAAAAGACAGATGCTGGAATCCTGAAACACATGTCAAAACATTTAAAAGGTATAAACACATAGCAAATAGGTGCAGGAGCAGGCCATTCGGCCCTTCGAGCCAGCATTGCCATTCAATATGATCATGGCTGATCATCCAAAATCAGTACCCCATTTCTGCTTTCTCCCCATATCCCTTGATTCCGTAACCCTAAGAAATTTAACATGGGAGGCTTTTTATAGTGAAAAAAAAAACTGCATGACGTCATTTTTATCATGTGATGATTTTTCCACACGTCGGTAGTCGTTGTTGGCTCAAGAGTAACTCGGGAGAGGAACTTGGTAACTTGGGAGAGAAACTTGGTACATCGCAGAAATGTAAGTAAACGGCAAACATAGACATACACGTGGGAACTTGTTTAAACTCGTGAACATAAACTTGGAATCTCGTAGAAAACCACGAGTTTGATTTTTTCTTTAACTCGGGATAACTCGTGGGTAGACTCGCACCGTGGGACAGGGCTATTAATGTGCAGAGATCTCTGGTTGGCGTGGACTCGGTGGGCTGAAGAGCCTATTTCCGCAGCCTATTTCCGTGCTGTATCTCTAAAATAAACAAAACAAATTTGCATGCAGTGTGCTGTGGAAAAAAAAGCACAGCATTGAGCTCAGTTCATAAATATAATCCTGTAATTTAAAACAATGATTTTTTGAGTTTGCAAAATTTTATATTTAATTTTGGAATGTAAGCATATAAAATAATAAAAGAAATTAAAAAAATTAACTGTCAAAACAAAGGTGATATTATGCTTGTGGACAAGAAATGGTTGCCTAAAAAATATTTTGGTAAAATGCTTCTTGATCTTCCTTAGTATTTCACTTGATAAGTCAGAGAGCGGACAAGCCAGCCCTGGGTAATGAACGGGTTCTGTCTTTTACAAACATCTATGTCGATTTTGTCCATGTTGGAAAATACACAAATATCACTTGAAATGGTAACCATTCCTACAAAGTATTGTAAGGAATGACATCAAAAGAACACGCTAGTAAGAAAGAATAATTATGAAAGGTGAAAAGTGAGACAGATGGGGGACAGACGAGAAAGTGGAGCACAGGAACAGGCCCTTCAGGCAACAATATTTGTGCCAAACATGATGCCAAGTTAAACTGATCTCATCTGCCTGTACATGATCCATATCATTCTTTTACCTGTTCCATGTGTCTATCTAAAAGCCTCTTAAACACTATCGTATCTGCTTTCACTGCTTCCCCAGGCGATGCGTTCCAGGTCCCCACCATCTCTATATAAAAAACTTGTCCTGCACATTTCCATTAAACATTCCCCCTCTCACCTTATACCTATGCCCTTTAGTGTTGGACATTTCCACTCTGGGGGAAAGATTCTGACTGTCTACCCTATTTATGCCTCTCATCATTTTATACGTTTCTATCAAATCTCCCCCTCAACCCCTGACATTCCAGAAAAAACAATCCAAGTTTATCCATCCTCCCCCTGTAGCTAAAACCCTCTAATTCAGGCAACATTCCGGTAAACCTCCTCTACACCTTCTCCAAAGCCTCCACATCTTTCCTGTAATGTGGCGTCCAGAACAGTATGCCATACTCCAAATGCGGCCTGACTAACGTCTTATAGAGCTGATTGACTGATGGATAGATATGAGAAGCTTTTTGACCTACTCTTGATCACATGACATTTATCAAGCCTACTGTTGCACTGATGGGATGGGACCCCCTGACAGTGACAATGATGCACCTAATGGTTTAAATATACTTCAGGTGTACTGTTCCACCTGTGAACTGCTTGTGGTATCAGCTTGCCGGGGAATTTTCATTTGTTTTTGCAATTATCTTTTAACAGTTTTTGAATTGGCACAATTAGAGCAACCTACTCATGAGAACTGAGAATAAACACAGCTGGTGTTGAAATTATCAACAGTGCATCTCAAAAGTGCAAGCTGTTTGGACATAGAATATATATAGTTACATTTTTAGAATATGTAATACTGTATATATAGTCCTCTGAAATATCAAACAAGAGTGTTTTGTGGCATATGTTCCCTCTCACCATCTGCAGATATATCTGGTGCAAGTTACCTAAAAACAGGATTATGGGTGCAGATACTGTTAGACCTTTTCACTGTAACTTTAATTAGGCAGCCGAGAAAGGAACAATGTCTGATTTGACAGTAATAGGACTTCACGGTTTAGTGATAGAACTCTCCTCAGAGAAGCAAGCGGCAGCAGCTACTTTGCAATTCAATCACTGCAACATGAAACCAGGATCAGATTTCTTATATTGCAGTGCATGCTATTTCAATTTGGGAAGAAAGAAAATCCAATATCAACAAGACAGCAACATTTTCTTTGGTGAACTGTGAGACTGCTATCATAATATTGTATTTTCTATATATTTTCCGATCCCAACCCGCTATGCATATCATTATAGAAACGAGGAACTGCAGATGTGGGTTTACAGAAAAGAACACAGAATGCAGGAGTAACTCAGCAGGTTAGGCAGCATCTCTGGGGAACATAGATTCTTGCTTCGGGTCAAGACTCAACTTCAGACTGCACATGATTGGCCTGCATTGTGGTGATAATGAACTGATGGCTTTGTAGAGAGCTACTAGCGACCTGTAGTTCATGGGCCAATGCATTCCAGTGTTCAGCACATGTGCAACCGCAGTACAGAGGTACGGAACATACAAGGAGGTCAAATGCCAGCATACCTGATCTCCACTCTGTCCCTAGACTTTCCTTGATCCACTGCAGTTTGCTTAGCGTCGAAACAGATCGACAGCAGATACCATCTCCCTGGCACTAAACTCAACTCTGGAACACCTAGACAACAAGGACTCTTACATTGGACTCCTATTTATGGACTATACCTCTGCTTTCAACACCACAATCCCGTCCAAACATCTCCAAACTCTTGGACTCAGGAATCAATAACCTCCCCTGCCACTGGATGCTCGACTTTCTGACCTATAGACCTCAATCAATGAGGATAGGTGACAACACCTCCATAGAACACAATAATTCTCAACACCAGTGCCCCACAAGGATGCATTCTCAGTCCCCTACAATACTCCATATACACTCATGACAGGATGGCCAAATTTGGCTTTCATTCCATCTGAAAGTTTGCAGATGATATCACTGCGGCAGGACAGATCATAAATAATGACGAACCGAGAGTACAGGAAGAAGATAGACAACCTAGTAACATGGTGAAGATAGACACAAAATGCTGGAGTAACAACGGATCAGGCAGCATCTCTGGAGAAAAGGAATAGGTGACGCCTATTGTACTTGTATTCCCAGATCCCTTTGCCTCGTTTTACTGTTCATATCCCTTCATTATCATCTCTTCCACAGCCATCGATGGACCATTGTGGGCTTCACCTTTCCTTGGTCATCGGTGGTGGCTCTGATTTGTTCTGAGCCTTTTCATACCACTAGTATATCTCCCCCCGAATCTCAGTCTGAAGAAGGGTTTCTACCCAAAACATCACCTATTCCTTCTCTCCAGAGATGCTGCCTTACCCACTGAGTTACTCTAACATTGTGTGTTACTTTCAATTGAGTTACTCTGCTAAGAGGAAAATTGCACAGGAGTCTCCGACTGATTTTCCTTCAGTTGGTCTTTTTATCCTATGGGAACACACGTTGTCAGAGACTTTGAATCTGGCCTGCTGAGTGTTTCAGGCATTTTCATTTGTTTCAAATTTCCAGCATCTGCTTTTTATTGATTTCCAATTTCTCAGCTTGCTCGCAACAAGCAAAATCCCACTAAAAGGCAATGTATTGATGGTAGATACATGAAACTGCAGATGTATGCTACCTGACAAAATGTGTTAATGTATTAGTCTATTCAGGACAACTCCCTGGGCCTTCTTCAAATTAACCATTTGAGTTATTTGCATGGACTTGAGAGGACATGATGGATCTCCATTGAACATTAGAGAGGATGAGAGGTGATGTTATAAAAGTGTATAAGATCACGAGGGGAATGGATAGGGTAGATGCACAGAGTCTTTTACCCAGAATAGAGGAATTAAGAACCAGAGGACATAAGTTCAAGTTGAGAGGGGAAAGATTTAATAGGAATCTGAGGGGCAACTTTAGATGGTGATGGGTATATGGAGTGAGCTGCCAGAGGAGATAGTTGAGGCAGGTACAATCACAACATTTAAAAGACATTTGGACAGGTACATGGATAGGAAAGGTTTAGAGGGTTATTGGCCAAACACGGGCAGTTGGAACTTGTGTAGATGGAGTACTTTGTCCGCATGAAGGGTGTGTTGTATGACTATCTCATGGGAAAGGATTCACACTAACAATGGTGCCCGACCCCAGCACTGCCTAGGTTTTGTCCACATGTCTCTGGACTGTGGCTTTAACTCATAATCTTCTCACTCTGAGCTACGGGTCACTTGTGGCACACGATTGTCCAGTGAAGCAATCTTAAGGAAAAATGCAGAGATTTGAAAGCCTTGCAAAAATGGCAACCCCAAAAAAGCCTTAAGGGCCTGTTCCACTTGGCGAGTATTTCGGCGACTGCTGGTGTCATTGACTGACGTATCAGGGTCGCCGAAAGATTTTGAACATTTCAAAATCCGGCGGCGACAAAAAAATGTTGTGACACTTGAGGAGACACCGCGCATCAATACGTCATCATGCCGCGACTTTTTTGGTGACCTGATACGTCAGTCAATGATGCCGACAGTCGCCGAAAAAAATCACAAAGTGGGACAGGCCCTTTATAAATATTGAACACAGCATTTACACTCCCTTGTTGGTTTTAATTCAAGGCATTTGTTAATGTTTACCATTGATTTTCATTACTTGCTATGGAAACAAGAGAACTCCAAACACGATTCCCCTCTTCCAGCAACAACCCCCCCCCCCCAACAAAGATTCGCACGTGGCTAAAGGTTATAGGTTTGTATGAAAGAGAATATAGAAACTGCACTTGAATGATCGGAATGATTCAGATTTTTCAGATTCTGAACCTTTCATGATTTTTCTGATTGCATCATTTTCTCTGTAAGATTTGCAGTTGTTCCTGTTTCCCTTTATTCCTGTTCAGATTCTCCCTTTGGCATTCATCTCTTCCGTTACCATGGAGATTTTTTTTTATTGCTCCCATTATAGTTGATGTGTGGCTTTATGTCAAGCAACAGCCAAAGATGAGGATCTAGGGTTTCACATGATTTTTGGGCTTGACCTTTGGATTGCAAGGCCAAAAATACTTGGGGATTGAAATGATGTTGTCTGAAACTGCACATATAAACTGTCAATCTATCCACATGGAAGATCATTAAAGTTGGATGAACTGTCACTCTAACAAGTAGCTGGACCAAGCAGAAAACCTTGGCCTGTATTGTTACTACTTCAATTATGGAGTATTGTTTTGTGCAATTAACAATATCAGCCTGCTTTTGTTGAGCTGATTCTGTACATTCTAATCTTGAATAAAATCTTATGTGATGCCTTATGGGGTTACACAATATTACTGTGTTCCAGAGGCCATTCTGGGAATGTGATATAAGGAAAATGTTGAGACCTGATCAGTTGGATGCAGCATAGGAGAAATGATCAGAGTTGGTGTGTTGTTTCCTGGTACAGATCACACTGAGGCGGTTGGCAGAGGAGAGGAACGTCAGGTCATGGGCCTGGAGCAGCAGGGCTTACCTAGATCGGGGGCGACTGTGCATTTGTGGTCATGCAAAAGAATTTCACTGTGCTGTACATAGGTAACAATAAAGAACCATTGAATAGTGGAAGAAAATGATTGAGAAATAAGGAATGCCTGCCTCTGGGTTCATGAAGAAGGATCCTGACTCGAAATGTCGCCTATCCTTATTATCCAGAGATGCTTTTGTTCAGTTCTTTCTGTGCACAGTTACTCCAGCAAATTGTCTTATTTTGTAAACCAGCATCTGCGGTTCCTTTTGTCTAGAAAGAATGTTGAGTTACCTGCCACTGGGATTGCCTGTGATTAAAGAAAAGTAAAGAAATCAGGTATGGCACGAATATTACCCACAGCCCAGAGTCACTGGCGTAAACAAAGCCCAAAACATAGCGTTACAAAAATTTAGGTTTCAAAACTCTGGAGTTGGAACTTAAAACTGTGTCACTTTGTGGATATGCAGGGGTTTGGGTACTTTGGAAATGCCAGAAAAAGGTCGAGCTTTGCTGAGGTGACTAAGGGACACCAGGTGCAAGAGGCTTGTGTAATTAAATGTTGCCATCAAGTCTGGATGCTCCCAACTGTTTCAGTTCCAAGGAAGCTCTAGGTGCAGCCAAGTCTGGGTTAATGTTGAACAGACACTAAACCCAGGTCTGTGATTGGGTAAAGGATTTTGTATTTATACATAGCATGTGTGTTAAGTGTTTTTTTGTTTTCATTGTTTGTAAGTAAGCAGAGTAAGTGCCTCTTAACGTGATCTCTTATCTGTAAGAAGTGATTGGCACGTAGGGATGGCCCTCCCATTGCATCTTCGCGCCTTTAGTGTCCCCGCCTCCGTTTAAGGGTATAAAAAATGTAGGTAATTCGTTTGGGCGTGCCGGTTGTCCCTTTCTTCTGCTCTATTTACACGAGGCTGGTGAGGGCTCGAGTGAGTAGATCTGAGTCCGGCCCCGCGGTACCGTTTGCAAATAAAGAAGAGTTTGGACTCCAGTGTTCGTTTCAGTGATTGACTGAACCGGACTAAGGGGATAGTATTAGATCCGGAATCAACAACTTGAAGGCAAGAGTCTTACCACTGAGCAAAGGCTGATCGTGCAGCAAAATCGGACTCGAGGTACACTGATAGCAAATCTCAAAGGAGGCTTGCACACCAGGAAGGTGAAAGCTTTCAGAGCGAGTGGACACAGCAAGATATGTGGAGCTGCAGCAGGCTCACAGACTTGCTGCGTGGAGCCCCCGAGTAATGGCTGTTCAGCTGATAACAAAAGCTGACACAGAGATCAGAAGTGTCAACAACCATCAGATCCTCCTTGCAAAGCAACTAATGACTTCCGACATACTCGTACACAGAACCACAAACCTTCACCGCAACATGACACACTGACCATGGTATTTTATTTATAACATTTCTCAGCTTAGCAATCTGCCTTCTCAAGGAACTCCAACCCCCAGTTGAAAAGGGTTTTTCAAATCAGAAAGAATCAACATTTGCCCTTTGGTGATCTCCAGTTCAAAACATATTTTTAATGTCTTTTGATGTGTATTTAACTCAAAGTGACAAGGACATGACAGGCTGTACAGATGCATTAAATTCTGATTTTAAAAATGTCTGGGTAGAAGCTGACAAGAAAATAGTGATACCATGGGCATCCATGTTGACGTCCACAATTTGGCTGACCAATTGTGAATTTGATTCATATTCTCAATTGTTCTGACTTTAATCTTGCATTTCCATCTGAAATAACTCCCCTCGTAATGCTCAGCAGATCTTCCGTTGAATCATGACTAGAGAGTCACGAGGGATGATTCCTCATTTCATTCCTGTACTGTTACGCCTGGTGAGTCCCAAGGACATAACCTTGGCATCCATTTCTCATCCACTGAGTTGCTTCCCCTCATGCAGATCACCTGCACAAACAGCATCAGTTTCTTCAAATAAAATGATTCCAACCAGTTTTCCCACTCAAAACGTCATCTATTCATGTTCTCCAGAGATGCTGCCTGACCTGCTGAGTTACTCCATCAATCTGTGTTCTTTTGTGTAAACCAGCATCTGCAGTTCCTTGTTCTACATTTTGACTGCTCCACTGCAAAATCTCCTCAAGGTAGATAGTCTGAAGAAGGGGCCCGACCAGAAACCTCGCCCATCAATGTTCTCCAGAGATTCTGCCTGATCCGCTTAGATACTCCAGCACTTTGTGTTCTTTTGTGTAAACCAGCATCTGCAGCTCCTTGTTTCAATATTCTCCCTCCTCTTTAGTTTTGGTTACTTTAGAGATCCAGCGCGAAAACAGACCCTTCGGCCCACCAGGTCCATGCTGACCAGTGATCACCTCGTACATTAGCACTATCCTACACACTTGGGACAATTCACAATTTTTCCCAAAGCCTAATTAACCTACAAATGTTAACATCTTTGGAATGTGGAAGGAAACCGGAGAAAACCCATGTGGTCACATGAAGAACGTACAAACTCCCTATAGATGGCACCTGCAGTCAGGATCGAACCTGGGTCTCTGGCGTTATAAGGCAGCAACTCTACCACCATCTTGCCCATTACTGTAGGAAAAGAAAGTTCCTCTGTTTAAAGGGCTAGAAAATCCATCCAGATCAGGAAATGAAAACTAATTGCTGAATGATTGGCGTGCTTTGCGTACAAAGGTAAATTTCACAACAGCGCCTCATGTCCTTGTTGCACTATTGCACCAGAACACACAGCAATCAGAATTGATATCAATTTACATGCAATGCCATGCTTCAACTTTATAACATGCATGCATGCTGAAGAAACCGTAGAGGCTCTGAATGCAGCAGCAGTTCCGGCATGTACTGCAAAAGTATTCATCAAATCTGAAATCTATTTGGCTGCCAAAATTAACCTCACTGATGAAGGGTCCTAACCTCAAATGTCACCTACCTATAATCTCCAGAGGTGCTGCCTGACCCACTGAGTTACTCCAGCACTTTGTTTCTTCTTTTGTGTAAACCAGCATCTGCAGTTCCTTGTTTCTCCATGGAACCCTCACATTTGGTTATGGCGTCCTCCATGTCACAGTTTAATTCATTGTCTTACTTTAAGTGGGAGGAGGAGTGGGGCTATGTCACTGATCTTGGTGCCCAACTATGGTGATGTAATCAGGAGATGCACAAATCCCTGTGCCATCTTTCATTTCATGGGCAATGAAATCGAACGGAGGGAATTCTGGAAGATCAAACTCCACTATATCTGAAACTGCCTTTTTGGGAGAACTTGGTGCCAGGGCATTATATCTAAGCAGATATTGGCTTACAACCCCAATAATTTTGCCAGCAATTTTTTTTAAACCATGACTCACATTAGATTTAGGAACACAAGAAATAGAAAGAGTAGGCTATTCAATTAGATCATGGCTGATCTTTTACCTGAACACCACTTTTCTGCTATAAGCTCATATTCCTTGATTGTTTTAACATGCTTATTAATAGGCTATCCCATCTATTTTCTCCTTCTTCATGCCAAAGAGTCATACAATATGGAAATAGGCCCTTTGGTCCCTCAACATTCTGCCAACCATCAAGTATCCATTTACACTCATCTTTTTCCATTCTCTCCACGATCCCATCAACTCCTCCTGCATTCTATCATTCAGCTACGCACTAGGGGAAATTTGGGATAGCTTAGTTTAGTTTAGGGATATGGCGTGGAAACAGGTCCTACGGCCCACTGAGACCGCACCAATCAGCAATCCTCAGAAACCAGCACTATCCTTCACACAAGGGATAATTTACAATTTATGGAAGCCAATTTAACCTACAAACCTGCACATCTTTGGAGTGTGGGAGAAAACTGGAACACCCGGGGAAAACCTACATGGTCACGGTGAGAATGTACAAATTCCTTACAGACAGCACCCTTAGTTAGTATCGAACCCGGGTTGAGTATAGGAGCAAAGAGGTCCTTCTGCAGTTGTACAGGGCCCTAGTGAGAGACTATTGGGTGCAGTTTTCGTCTCCAAATTTGAGGAAGGACATTCTTGCTATTGAGGGAGTGCAGCATAGGTTCACAAGGTTAATTCCCAGGATGGCGGGACTGTCATACGTTGATAGAATGGAGCGACTGGGCTTGTATACTCTGGAATTTAGAAGGATGAGAGGATATCTTATTGAACCATATAAGATTATTGCGGTTTTGGGCACTCTAGAGGCAGGAAACATGTTCCTGATGTTGGGGGAGTCCAGAACCAGTGGCCACAGTTTAAGAATAAGGGGTAAGCCATTTAGAACGGAGATGAGGAAACACTTTTTCACACAGAGAGTTGTGAGTCTGTGGAATTCTCTGCCTCCAAGGGCAGTCGAGGCCGGTTCTCTGGATGCTTTCAAGAGAGAGCTAGATAGGGGTCTTGAAGATAGTGGAGTGAGGGGATATGGGGAGAAGGCAAGAACGGGGTACTGATTGTGGATGATCAGCCATGATCATATTGAATGGCGGTGCTGGCTTGAAGGGCCGAATGGCCTACTCCTGCACCTATTGTCTATTGTTTCTGATGCTGTAAGGCCACAACTCTACTGCTGCACCACCATGCCACCCAAATGTTGTAGAGAAATGGAGCGCCAGGAGGAAACTCCAGATGATAAAAGCAGAGATCAGGTGTGAACCGGGGTCACTGGATTTGAAAGGTATCACACTCACCAGCTGTGTCATGGTGTTGCTCATAATTCTTTACATAAATTGCACTCAGGGATCCTGGTCAGATTTTAATTAATCTTGGATGGTTTTAATAAATTGTGCCAAAACAGTTTGGGGAGTTTACTTTCACAAAAATAGACAAAATTATAACAAGTTCACTTCTCTTTTGTGCCTGGGTGGGTCAATTGGCCTCTGTAAATTGCCCCGTGTGTAGAAAGTGGAAGAGAAAGTGGGATAACATTGAAGTCAGTGTGAATGGTTGATGGGTGATTGGCCTGGGTTTGATGGGTGAGACGGCCTGTTTCCATGCTGTATCTCCAAGCTAAACTAAGAGGATGGACTCCTGATGATTATGAATTCACCTTCGAACCTGTACATCATTCTTTCTATTTAATGTATTGAGATTATTCCATATATACATCTTGAGGCCACATTTATAAACAAGATCTACCCGTAGTGACACCAGGAAGGCTCACTCCAGCGAATTTATGAATTGGTCATGAAGTTATTTGGGAGAAAGTGGGCTCTAAATGCCATTTCCCATTTCTGTAACTAGAAGGTAATGTCAGAATGTCACCAAGGAGGTATTTCTTGGTGCAAAATGTGCTCCCAAGGCAACAGTCATCTGCATTCAGAGGTTTAAAGCTTAAAATAAAGAAATGTGGGAGGACAGAGCTACCAGTAATTGTACAAATACAGTGGCTTGCAAAAGTTTTCATACCCCTTGAACTTTTCCACATTTTGTCACGTTACAACCACAAACGTAAATGTATTTTATTGGGATTTTATGTGATAGACCAACACAAAGTGGTGCATAATTGTGAAGTGGAAGGAAAATGATACATGGTTTTCAAATTTTTTTACAAATAAAAAACTGAAAAGTGTTGTGTGCAAAAGTATTCAGCCCTCCTGAGTCAATACTTTGTAGAACCACCTTTCGCTGCAATTACAGCTGCTAGTCTTTTGGGGTATGTCTCTACCAGCTTTGCACATCTAGAGACTGATATTTTTGCCCATTCTTCTTTGCTAAATAGCTCAAGCTCAGTCAGATTGGATGGAGAGCGTCTGTGAACAGCAATTTTCAAGTCTTGCCAGAGATTCTCAATTAGATTTAGGTCTGGACTTTGACTGGGCCATTCTAACACATGAATATGCTTTGATCTAAACCATTCCATTGTAGCTCTGGCTGTATGTTTAGGGTCGTTGTCCTCCTGGAAGGTGAACCTCCGCCCCAGTCTTAAGTCTTTTGCAGACTCTAACAGGTTTTCTTCCAAGTTTGCCCTGTATTTGGCTCCATCCATCTTCCCATCAACTCTGACCAGCTTCCCTGTCCCTGCTGAAGAAAAACATCCCCACAGCATGATGCTGCCACCACCATGTTTCACAGTGGGGATGGTGTGTACAGGGTGATGTGCAGTGTTAGGTTTCCGCCACACATAGCGTTTTGCATTTAGGCCAAAAACTTCAATTTTGGTCTCATCTGACCAGAACACCTTCCTCCACATGTTTGCTGTGTCCCCCACATGGCTTGTGGCAAACTGCAAACGGGACTTCTTATGGCTTTTTTTCAACAATGGCTTTCTTCTTGCCACTCTTCCATAAAGGCCCGATTTATGGAGTGCACGACTAATAGTTGTCCTGTGGACAGATTCTCCCACCTGAGCTGTGGATCTCTGCAGCTCCTCCAGAGTTACCATGGGCCTCTTGGCTGCTTCTCTGATCAATGCTCTCCTTGCCCGGCCTGTCAGTTTAGGTGGACGGCCATGTCTTGGTAGGTTTGCAGTTGTGCCATACTCTTTCCATTTTCGGATGATGGATTGAACAATGCTCTGTGAGATGTTCAAAGCTTGGGATATTTGTTTATAACCTAACCCTGCTTTAAACTTCTCCACAACTTTATCCCTGACCTGTCTGGTGTGTTCCTTGGGCTTCATGATGCTGTTTGTTCACTAATGTTCTCTAACAAACCTCTGAGGCCTTCACAGAACAGCTGTATTTATACTGAGATTAGATTACACACAAGTGGACTGTATTTACTAATTAGGTGACTTCTGAAGGCAATTGGTTGCACTGGATTTTATTGAGGGGTATCAGAGTAAAGCTGAATACTTTTGCACGCGACACTTTTCAGTTTTTTATTTGTAAAAAAATTTGAAAACCATGTATCATTTTCCTTCCACTTCACAATTATGCGCCACTTTGTGTTGGTCTATCACATAAAATCCCAATAAAATACATTTACGTTTGTGGTTGTAACGTGACAAAATGTGGAAAGGTTCAAGGGGTATGAATACTTTTGCAAGCCACTGTATATCCTGTTTGATGTATAGGAAATGTGGATGATTTAATTTCTTTTTTAAATTACACACTGAAAAGTAAGCTGCCAGGGATGACCTATGACCAGAACTTATAAATTGTTTTTACGCTGTGACTGACTAAGCTTTATATTTTATACTCTTTTTTTTAATCTATCAAGTGAAATATTTAAATACTGAGGAAAAGTGTTGGTGGGTACAACATGAAGAATACATTTATTGACACCTTATTTCTCCAGTCTGCCTGCAAGGCATGAAGGCAAGACAGTTTAAAAAAAATATATGCCATTTGGTAAAATGCAAAAGCAATTCAAAATGTTTTGGGTGGAATCGTGCTGGTTGTGGCCTGCAATTCCAATAAGAACATCTGGATTACAGCAGCTCACAACGTATTTTAGACATCCTTGGCCACCATCAGTCCAGGAGGAACCGTGCCTTGATGCTAATACTTTATCAGGCTGTAATCAGGGAACTGAACCATCCTATCACCAACTGGAGGGAGGTCCTGACCTCCCATCTACCTCATTGGAGACCCTCGGACTTTCTTTAATCAGACTTTACCTTGCACTAACCATTATTCCCTTTATCCTGTATCTGCACACTGTGGATGGCTTGATTGCAATCATGTATAATCTTTTCACCGACTGGATAGCACGCAACAAAAAAGCATTTCACTGTACCTCGGTACACGTGACAATAAACTTACCTAGACTGTACTTTTGCTGATCAGTTTCATCTTTACAAGAACTACAGCAGAGGAACCCAATTGTACTGGATTCCAAGCATTAATCTGGAATTATTTCATTAATCTCCTTCCCTAAACCTGCACCAGTGAGGTGCAGAAATTGTGGAGAACCAAAAGCATAATCCATAATTTGTGGAGCTTCTTTCTACCCAGTTTGCCTTAAAATGATTGCGGAGTATCAATAGTTTAGAGTTTAGAGAAACAACATGGAAACAGGCCCACCGAGTCCGTGCTGACCAACAATCACCTATACACGAGTCCAATGTTATCCCAAATTTGCATCCCACACACCAGAGGCAATTTACAGAAGCCAATTTACCTACAAATCTGCATGCCTTTGGAATGTGGGTGGAAACTGATTATTTCACACATGGGGGAATGATACCCGTGACAGGAAAATTAGCATGAGGTGATTTGTGATAGGAAAACACAGCTTGAAGCAAATTGCATCCAGATTGCAGAAGAAAGAAGTCTCCAAAGGAGATCAAGAAACTACAAGAGGAGACACAAAGTGCTGTAGTGACCCAGCGGGTCAGGCTGCATCTCTGGAGAACATAGTTAAGCCATGTTTTGGGTTGGGACGTTACTTCAGAACTATGAGATCACGCTGTCATACTTGTATGGTAAGGAATTTATGAATATTTCCCTGTAGATCTTAACACTTGTGGATGCTTTATTCCATTTCCTCATACTGTGGTCTCATACATAGTCTCATGGCAATCTGATAGGAAACGTCTCCTGCAAACACTAGATCACAGGCAGACTAGGTCCTGAAATCTGTCTAAACTTGAAGATAATATGTAGGTCATCATCATTGACAATGGTGGACAAATCATCATCACCATGATCTAACATGAGCAATGTACAGGTTCAGTATAAGCTTGGGTGAATAAGGATTTGAACATGGCTCTGGCAACAAATATGCTCTTTACTTCCTTCATTTTATAGAAAAGAACATCACAGAAACAGGCCCTTACAGCCCATCTCGACTGTGCCAACTCCTTTGAATCTCTACACTGACCCCATCTCTATTCTGACCCCATATGCCTGCAGCTGGCATGAATCCCTCTGCTCCTTTCCTGTATAAATACTTGGACATTTAGATGTGATTCAATGGAAACACACTTGTTTTGGGGTCAGACAGTATTCAAGCCCGATTGCACGGAGCTAGGATGAGCTTCAAATTCACTACTTAGGGAATTTCACTTTGGTGGTGTCATCATTCTGGTGAAAATTTTAAATTGGGCCCTTCTAGGCTCTAATGTTTTCTTTAAAGAACATTCTCCAGTGCCTGGGCCAATTTTGTCTTTTAATTATTATCAGAGAAATACCCTTGGTTTGAAAGGCCTACTAGATCTTCCTGCTGCTAACTCCCCTTTTAACTCCCCCCCCCCCCCCCCATTCCCAAACTGACCTTTCTGTCTTGGGACTCCTCCATTGCCAGATTAGGGCCACATGCAAACTGGAGGAGCAGTGCCTTATATTCTGCTTGGGTGGCTTACAACACAATTGTATGAACATTGAATTCTCCAATTTTAGGTAACGCATCGCAAACCCTCTCCTTTGTGCCCCACTTGGATGTATCCTCATTTATCCCCTCCCCCTCTATTTTTACAATTGGCTTCACACTGGCACCTCTATCCTTATCTTACACCTTCTTTTCATCTCTGACCCTTGGCAATCCATCTGCCTTTCAATAACCTGTGCCTCACCTATATCCACCTATCACTCACCAGGCTTTGTCCTGCACCTCCTCCTTTCCTCCTTTACAGCTTTTGCCACCCCTCCCCCCCTCTCCACCGCAATCAGTGTGAAGAAGTGCCCTGACCCGAAACATCACTTGTCCATGTTCTCCAAGGATGCGGTCTGACCTGTTGAGTTACTCCAGCACTGTGTCTTTTTTATAACTTACTAGACAAAGTGGGACCCGTTGGGTCCCTGTCACACGAGAGGCCTGGTCCCCCATCGCATGAATTCATTAGCTGATCTTGGGATGCTATTGTGCATAAATTGGCTGCTATCTCCTACATTACAACAGCACTTACTTTTTGTGCAACAATTGCAATGTTTTATGTTGAAACATCTTATAGGATCTTTCTTTATTGCTATCTAACAGAGACAATGGACATCTCTTTTAATTTCACGTTTAGTAAATACAATTGTACTTATCGTCATTTAACAAATGTACACTTTCTGAGATCTCAATCTGTAGAAATAATAAAATGCTTTGTTTAATCATATACAGTTGGTCACATCAGGAAAATGAGATGCAAGGCAGCTTTATCTTTTGAGGGCAAATAGATTAAATATCACAATTATTTTCAAATTTACGTAAGGATGGTAATGCAAATAAATAATAACAAGATAATAATGTAAAAGGTGGCAGATTCAGCTTCTGTGGAGGGAGCGAATCAAAAATAAGAAACATTTATTTTCTTCTAGTCATCTCACTACATCCAAGAATTGAAATGACTATTTAGAATATTAATATTTTGGACATAAGCCTTGAAACAGAATGAGGTAACAGCTCAAAATGTAAGTGTGCAGGAAGGAACTGCAGATGCTGGTTTATACCGAAAGTAGTGACAAAATACTGGAGTAACTCAACAGGTCAGGAAGCATCTCTGGAGAAAAGGAATCATCTCTGGCCAGTGTCCAACCATGTGCCTATCAACAACCCCGTTCACATGCATTCACCTATAACCCACCAACCATCGTCCTGTCCCTCCTCCTTTCTAAACTTCTTCCTCCATACCACAATCAGTCAGAAAAATGTCACTTATTCCTTTTCTCCAGAGATGCTGCCTGACCTGTTGAGTTCACCATTTTGCGTCTATCTTCAGCTCAAACTTGCCATCTGTTTTGAATAATACCGACATACTGCACACATTTTCGGTCCTTTTAAGAGTTTGTTCTGCTAGTTTGATGGTATACTACACAGAGGTGAAAACATTTCACACTGGTGTTCCATAAATAAACAACTAATATTTTTATACTATAATATGTTTATACATTCTTGTTAAAGTAAAGGAAAGCCACCATTTATTTCAATGGTGGCCAAGTGAGTTCATATGGCTCCAGCTCCCATGTTGATTAACTGGTGACCAACATCACCTTTCCGGTGTATATTGTGCTTGATGAACAATATAAAGTAAAGGATATGAAAAATCTTGCTCTGCACTTGACAGTAATTAAACCATGGCTTTGCTGATGTTAAGAAAGTGCTTGAGCTTTGATCCTCCACTTCATGCCATTATCAGCACCGCTGAGTTGAATTATTGCTTTGTAATTCATTGCTTGCCATCTGTTATTTCTAATAACTTCCTCTGTCATTCCTGCTTATCAAGATTTTGGAAACGTGGACCTCTAATGTATGCAGTTCTTGCCATCAAAATGCCTTACACATTTGTTCTCTGCTGAAAGATGGCAGGTGGGGAGGGGGGGGGGGGGGACCTTATCCCTGTATGTCAAGGTCATGAAACATGCTCTTGCACTACTCATTAAAAAAATCCTGTCAATCAAGAGCACGGCTGAAAATCTTATTCAGCTCCTTAAATGGAAAATAAAACAGGGAAATGAATTATTCAATTAAATGTTGTCCTCTGCTTCCGCTCAAAAAACATGTGATTCGTGTTTTGATTATTTCTGGAGTTGTAGTCTGATTGCAGTATATTAATTTGAGAATGAAGATAGTCACAAAATGCTGGAGTAACTCAACGGATCAGGCAGCATCTCTGGAGAACAGGAATTAAAAGGAGAGGGTAGGGAACCTCTCCTTCCCTCTCTTTCTCCCTCTCCTCTGACTCTTAGTCTGAAGAAGGGTCTCAACGGATGTGCTGGTTCTGGAGAGGGTCTAGAGAAGGTTTATAAGAATGATCCCAGGAATGAGTAGGTTCACATGAGCATTTGTCGGCGCTGGGCCTGTATTCGCTGGAGTTTAAAAGAATGAGGGGGGGGGGGGGGGGAGGACCTCAATGAAATATACGGAATAGTGAAAGGCTTGGATAGAGTGGATGTGGAGAGGATGCTTGCACTCGTGGGAGAGTCTAGGACAAGAGGGCATAGCCTCATAATTAAAGGAAGTTAGAGTCATAGAGTCATAGAGTGACACAGTGTGGCAACAGGCCCTTCAGCCCAACTTGCCCACACTGGCCAACATATCCCAGCTACTAGTCCCACCTGCCTGCGCTTGGTCTATATCCCTCCAAACTTGTCCTATCCATGTGTCTGTCTAACTGTTTCTGTCTAACTGTTTATTAAATGTTGGGATAGTCCTAGCCTCAACTACCTCAACTATTCAAAATGGCGGCGGTGGAAGCAGATTCGAATGACAACGACTCCTTATAGCGAATCGGCTTCAATTGCCGACTGCGGTAAATTTCCACCTCGGACGAGGCCTGGACCTACCACCCGACAAGGGACCACTGGAGGGTCGCTCCGATTGCGGTGGTCTGCGGAGTTTGGCCGTTTCTGGCCGTGGAACGATCTTCAGCTGACAGCCGACGGCTGTCGCCCTGCGGCCTACATCGCTAGCCGCTAGAACCCTGCACGCTGTCCGGAGAGGACGCTGGCGTTGACTGTTCGCCGCTTCTCCGCCCGCCATTTCCCCCCCCCTCTTTTGTAACCTGTCTGTTACCTGTCTGTGCACCATCGACGCTGGACACCTCCCTGCACCAGCGACGTTGGATCCTCTCTGCACCCGCACCCTGGACAGCCTCTCTGCACCTGCACCGTTGGACGGCCACTGCACCCGCACTGCTGGACGCCTCGCTGCACCTGCACTGCTGGACGGCCCCTCTGCTCCCTCACCGCTGGATACTCTCTCCACCTGCACTGCTGGACGCCTCTCTGCACCCGCACCACTGGACGGCCTCTCTGTGCCCTCGCTGCTGGACACCCCTCTTCGCCTTCTCTGCTGGACACCTCTCTGCGCCCTCACCGCTGGACAACCTCTCTGCTGCTTCCTGCAGTTGCTCGGGCTCCTCATCATGCTCAAATACTCGGCTCTGCGGCTGATTGGTCTCTTCAACAATTACATCCCATCCTGCATCCCAGTCATTAAACAGTTTGGACTTCTGCGTCGACCCCGTTACATCAACAGAGGCTCTCGACGCAAGCTTGTTTGCTTCGGCCACGGATATTCCATTCCATCCATCTGCTCACTACCACGCTCTGCCCCCCCTCAACCCGCGTCACCCCCCATCCCAGCTGACCACATGCACTGTCAACTGGGACAACCTCAGATCTCTCCAGCCTGCCCCCATCCCTCCACCCTCTCACAATGCCAACTTTGCCCTCCTCAACACCCGGTCGCTCAACAACAAAGCCCTTGCCCTCCATGAACTAATCCTTGACAACACTCTTGACTTCCTTCTGCTCACTGAAACCTGGCAACAACCCAATGTCTTCTTCTCCCTCAATCAAGCATCCCCATCTGGATTTAATTATATCTCCAAACCCCACCCCTCCCGCCATGGAGGTGGCCTCGCTGTTATTTTCAACCAGAACTTTCCGATCGCTGAAATCCCCCTCCCCCCAGTAGCATCATTTGAATTCCTCGCCTTCAAAGCCCTTTCCTCCATGACAGTCATCCTCATTTACCGGCCACCTAAACCAAACCCCTCCTTCCTATCTGACTTCACTGAACTCCTCACACTTGCCTCATCTCTCTCCCCACGTCTGCTGCTACTTGGTGACTTAAATATTCATATGGACTCCCCCACCTGCAAGCTCGCATCTGAATTCGCTTTTTTACTTGACAACTTCTCTCTCACTCAGCACGTCACCTTTCCCACTCATGACAAAGGTCACATCCTTGACCTGGTCTGCTCCACAAATCAACCGGTACTCGACCTCCATCCATGCCTCTTCCCCTCTCTGATCATAAGCTTATACGGTTCACCATCCCTTCTCCGACACCTCGCCCCCGCTTCCTCCGAGAAATCACCTCCGTAATCTCAAATCCATCGACCCCCACCATCTCTCTGACCTGCCCTCCACCACTCTCCCCCTGGACTCAACCCACATCTCACCTGATGATCTCACAAACCATCTCAATTCCACCTTGTCTACCTCCCTTAACACTCTGGCCCCCCTCAAAACAAGAACCGTAACTTTTAATAAATCTTCACCCTGGTACACACCTGCACTTCGTAAACTGAAACAGACTGGTCGCCGACTTGAACGACTCATAAATAAATCATCTCTCACAGTCCACCATGAAGCTTACAAACTCCACCTCACTGCCTACAAAGATGCCCTCATTGCTGCTAAATCTGCCTACCTCTCCTCCATATTCACCGACCCCTGCCTAAACCACAGAACCCTCTTCTCCACAGTGTGCAACCTCCTCAAGCCTCGAGCCAACACTCTCCCTACCTCCACTGCGGATCTCTGCAACTCATTCCTCCACTTCTTCGCTGAAAAAATCAGCACCATCTGTCAATCTTTATCCCCTGTACCCGACTCCCCAGCATCTACTCCACCACCTACCAAGGCCCCTGCTTTCAACATCTCCACTGACCTCCTTACCCCTCCTCCACACTGCTTCCTCTCCCAGTTTGACCCGGTCACCCCTACTGAAATCTCCAAACTCATCAGCTCTTCCAAACCCACTACCTGCTCCCTCGACCCTCTCCCCACTCCCCTGCTGAAGTCCTGCCTCCCCGCTCTCTGCCCCTACCTCACTAATCTCTTCAACTCCTCATTGTCCCAAGGAATTGTCCCCTCTGCTTTCAAAACTGCTGCTGTCACACCAATCTTAAAGAAACCTGGTCTTGATCCCTCCTCTCTCATTAAATACCGCCCTATCTCAAACCTCCCCTTTCTTTCAAAAACCCTGGAGCGTATCGTCGCGTCACAACTTCATTCCCACCTCCTCGCGTATAACCTATTCAAACCCCTCCAATCTGGCTTTCGCCCCCTCCATAGCACAGAAACTGCTCTCCTCAAAGTCCTCAACGACCTCCTCACCTCTGCTGATACTGGTTCCCTCAACATCCTCATCCTCCTCGACCTGAGTGCAGCCTTCGATACCGTGAACCATAACATCCTGCTTACCAGACTTAAAGACCTTGGCATTGAAGGTTCTGCACTCAGCTGGCTCCGTTCCTACCTTTCCAACCGATCCCACTTCATCTCTCTCCATAACCACACCTCTGCCACAGCCACTGTCACTCAAGGCGTTCCCCAAGGCTCCGTTCTCGGTCCCCTCCTCTTCATCATCTACATCCTCCCCCTTGGTCATATACTCCGTCACTTCAACCTGGACTTCCATTGCTATGCTGATGACACCCAGATCTATCTCAGCACCAAGTCCCCCCACCACCCCCCTCTCTCCCATATCAACTCCTGCCTGTCAGCCATCAAATCTTGGATGCAACTCAACTTCCTTAAATTAAACAGTAACAAAACAGAATTTCTCCTCATTGGCTCCAAATCAACATTTACCAAAATTAACAACCCCACTCTCACTATTGACGGCACCACTGTCTCCCCATCTCCTCAGGCCCGCAACCTTGGCGTGATCTTTGACTCAACCCTCTCCCTTGAGCCTCACATCCGCCATGTTGTCAAAACATCATTTTTTCACCTCCGCAACATTGCCAAAATCAGACCCTCTCTCACACCCCCCGCTGCTGAAAGACTCATCCATGCCTTCATCTCCTCCCGACTGGACTACTGTAACTCTCTTCTCTTTGGCATTAATTCCAGAAACATCAACCGACTCCAACTGGTCCAGAATGCAGCCGCCCGACTCATCACCCACACCAAATCCTGGCACCACATCACCCCAGTTCTCAAAGAACTTCACTGGCTTCCCATTTCCCACCGGATCATCTACAAAATCCTGGTCCTCACCTACAAAGCCCTCACCACTTGGCCCCCCCTTATCTCACTGACCTCCTCTCCCCCTACCAACCCTCACGGTCCCTCAGATCCACATCAGCCGGTCTCCTCTCCATTCCAAAATCCAACCTCTGCACTTTTGGAGACAGAGCCTTCTCCAGGACAGCTCCCAGGCTCTGGAACTCCCACCCACAATTGATCCGAAATTCTGAGTCCCTCACCATCCTCCAGTCCCGCCTCAAGACCCATCTCTTCACCTCTGCATACCCTTAGTCCCATGTCCCCCTCCCCTTTGCATCTCTGTCTTACTGCTCTATTTTGTTTTGTTTTTGACTCTCCATGTAAAGCGACTTTGAGTCCTTGAAAAGCGCTATACAAATAAAATGTATTATTATTATTATTACCTCCTCTGGTTCCTTGTTCCATCCACCCACCACCCTTTGTGTGAAAATGTTACCCCTCAGATTCCTATTAAATATTTTTCCCTTCACCTTGAACCTGTCCTCTGGTCCTTGATTCCCCTACTCTGGGGAAGAGATTCTGTGCATCTACCCGATCTATTCCTCTCATGATTTTATACACCTTTATAAGATCACCCTTCATCCTCCTGCGCTCCAAGGAATTGAGACCCAGCCTACTCAACCTCTCCTTAAAGCTCAGACCCTCTAGTCCGAGCAACATCCTCGTAAATCTTTTCTGAACTCTTTTAAGCTTGACAATATCTTTCCTATAACATGGTGTCCAGAACTGAACACAATATTCTAAATGTGGTGTCACCAACATCTTATACAACTGCAACATGGCCTCCCAACTTCTATACTCAATACTCAGACTGGTAAGAGAAGGCCGATTTGGGAGCTCCATGCAGGGAGAGTTTCAACTGCCCCAACGCAGGAATTTTGATCACCCCGACGGGGGCTTCGATCCCCCCGACTGCAGATGGTTTGACTGCCCTGAAACCGAGAGAACAAAGAGGAAGAGGAATGAATTTTATTGCCTTCTGTCACAATGAGGAATGTGGAATCCACTGTGGTGGATATTTATGTTAACTTATGTGGTTGTGTGTCTTGTTGCTTTTCACTTGGTATGGCTGTATGGTAACTCAAACTTCACTGTACCTTAACTGGTACATGTGACAATAAACTGACCTTGACCTTGAAGGCCAATGTGCCAAAAGCCTTTTTGACTACCTTATCTACCTGCGACTCGACCTTCATGGAACCATGCACCTGCACTCCTAGATCCCTCTGCTCTACAACACTCCCCAGAACCCTACCATTCACTGTGTAGGTCCTGCTCATTAGATGTCCCAAAATGCAACACCTCACATTTCTGTGTATTAAGTTATTTTAGGAAGGAGAAGAGACATTT
>JAXLNO010004138.1:297111-390435 GCA_038087875.1 Malacoraja senta | reverse complement strand
CTTGCCCAAGGGGGCACGCACAACAAGACTGCTAACTAACCCTTCCTCATTACTCAATACCCAGTCTAGAATAGCCTGCTCTCTCGTTGGTTCCTCTACATGTTGGTTTAGATAACTATCCCGCATACATTCCAAGGAATCCTCTTCCTCAGAACCCCTGCCAATTTGATTCACCCAATCTATATGTAGATTGAAGTCACCCATTATAACTGTTTTGCCTTTGTTGCACGCATTTCTAATTTCCTGTTTGATGCCATTCCCAACTTCACTTCTACTGCTAGGTGGCCTGTACACAACACCCACCAGCGTTTTCTGCCCCTTAGTGTTTCGCAGCTCTACCCATACCGATTCCACATCCTCCAAGCTAATGTCCTTCCTTTCCACTGCGTTAATCTCCTCTCTAACCAGAAACGCTACCCCACCTCCTTTTCCTTTCTCTCTCCCTCCTGAATATTGAATATCCCTGGATGTTCAGTTCCCAGCCTTGGTCACCCTAGAGCCATGTCTCCGTGATCCCAACTATATCATAATCATTAATAGCTATCTGCACGTTCAACTCATCCACCTTATTACGAATGCTCCTTGCATTGAGACACAAAGCCTTCAGGCTTGTTTTTACAACGCTCTTACCCCTTATACAATTATGTTGAAAAGTGGCCCTTTTTGATTTTTGCCCTGGATTTGTCTGCCTGCCACTTTTACTTTTCACCTTGCTACCTATTGCTTCCGCCCGCATTTTACACCCCTCTGTTTCTCTGCTCACCCATTTAAGAACCCCACCACCACTTATTCTCTGTTTATTATTGTTTTCTTCTTTCCCCCCTACATGTTGGGTCTGAGTGCTTTCCTTCACTGCCTCCTGCCTCACACACTGTCTAATAGCTTTCTCTATTTGAGTCCCTCCCCCCAACCATTCTAGTTTAAAATCTCCCCAGTCTTAGAAGTCTTTTCTAAAATCAATATACACACACACTCACACACTCACACACACACCCTCCACCTTACACACATACACTCACTCCCACAAACACTCACTCCCACACACACTCACTCACACATACACTCACATACACATACACTCACACATACACACACACTCACTCACACACACATTCACACACACACTCACAGACCCACACATACACACACATACTCACACACTCACACACACATACACTCAAACACACACAGACTCACACACACACGCACTCACACACACACACACATACACTCACTCACACACACTCACACACACAAATACACTCACACACACAAATACACTCTCACACACACACCTACACACACATACACACTTACACACTCACACATACACACTCACATACACACTCACACACACACACACACACTGACTCACACACCATATAAATGACAGTAAACTTTCTTGAATCTACTCACACGGCTGAGCGCGGCCTCTCCACTGTGGGGCTTCCGCAGTCAGCGGCACTTTCGCAATCGGCGTGACCGCTGCACTTACCGGAAATTACGCAATCAGCTCGACCTCTGCACTCACCGGAAATTACGCATTCAGTTCGACCTGTCCACAAAATGAGCGTTACTTTTGGACTAAACACAGTCGGACCTAATAAAGCATTTATTCCTTCCAAACACAGTCGGACCTAATAAAGCATTTATTCCTTGCAAATACAGTCAGACCTAATAAAGCATTTATCCTTCCAAACACAGTCGGACCTAATAAAGCATTTATCCTTCCAAACACAGTCAGACCTAATAAAGCATTTATTCCTTCCAAACACAGCTGGACCTAATAAAGCATTTATTCCTTCCAAACACAGTCGGACCTAATAAAGCATTTATTCCTTCCAAACACAGTCAGGCATAATAAAGCATTGCACTTTCAAGCACAGGCAGGGCAGCAGGCCAAACAACTCATGGCATTGTCATTAAGGGCTAACAAATCATGTAGGTATGTTACAAAACTTACCTTCAGTCGCGCTGTAATTCTGCCACTGGCCGTGCGCGCGATTTTGGCGCCTTTAAGGGGGGGGCGGGGTTAAAACGCGGTTTCTCCTCCCTTGTCCTGGGAATATTTTGTTGGAGTACAAACCTTCGCTGACAAAATCGTTCCTACCGGCGGTTTGTGAATTTTTTTTATTTATTAAATCGTCAATGTCAGCGCTACAGTAGTTTTAAAAGCAGCTCCTGAAGCGTCAACGCCAATAACGGGGACGGATTTCACACAATGGACAGGTAAACGAAAGTGCTTTCTTTAAATGTATAAAAGTGCTTCTTAAGAAGCCTTTAATTCACATTTTGTCATGCGACACGGTGATTTTATTCCCCGAATTAACGGCAGTATTTTTCATGCCAATACGGGGTTAAATTCACCGCAAATGAACGTTCCAAAAGATCGCGTTCCAGAAATCCTCACTCGCAAGATGAATTAAATGCCCATTAATTTACAGGTATTAAACATTCAATTCCTTCCATTTGGCCTGTAAATTCATGAAAATTAGATTTAAAAATTATGTTATATTGTGAATTATTGTGTGAATGTTATTTGGACACTTAGGCTATTTAAAAATGTTAATCTATTCTTAAGAAATTGATAGATGTTTAGATCTAGTAATTGAATTTTGTAATTAGCTACAATTAGGTAACTAACTAATTATATGCTTTACTTTCATGTCTTCGAAGTAAGATTGTTTCATATTTGTTTCAGAATGCTTCAATCTATAATACCTGAAAATTTCTTTCAGTTACCATAATTTTTAAGAAAGTTATGGGCTTTTAACTGTCCTCGATCACAGCTTTTGTGTTAAGTCAATGGAAAAGCAATAGGGAACTAGATGCTAATTTCTGAGTATGATAATGGCCATAACTTCTTTAATACTGAAGATATGAAAGTGAATTAAGTGTCAAATTAAACTTCTTTTTATGCTTTATCTGATGGGATAAATTGCAGACTTTATTTTTTAAATCTCAAAATTTTGTAACATTGCTAAATCATTTATTGCAAGTACATTGCAGACTCACAGTTCAGTTGATTCACAGCTTAGAATGACAGTCGTGGCCTCTCCCTTGCGATCTTGCAGAGTGACTGACTCACGTCCAGACATCCGGGGTTTTACAGTCCTGCTCCCCTCCCCCAGAAGGGGCGTTACCTTCATCGCAGCAAGCAAGAATTCCATTGTCCTATCTGGGACACATGACAATTAACTCTCTTGACTTGACATGCGAGAGGACCAATCAACTGATCTCAAGGTTTTTTAAACACTCATAACTTTTTAATTTTTGATCGATGGGAAAAATCCTCGGGGCTGGCTCAGCGGAGGAGGACTGTGAGTAAGATGGCCAAAAATCACAGCGATACAGGGTAGCATTTTTTCTAAAATCAATATACAGCGCAGACAGGAAGTGGTCAAGATGAGACTTTTAATTATATAGATATAGGCCAAGCACTATAATATTCATTATAGGCTATGTTTCCTTCTTCGAATTAAAAATCTCGAAAATAACTGAGTGCCAGTTTTATACTGGATGCAAGGTAGATGTTAATGAAGAATAGGAAGATTTATTGAGTTATCTTCGCATACCTCTGCGGTGGAATAGCTTGATATAAGTGCACATATTTATTTCATGTTTGCACCCAGACATGGCAGAAATAGAGTTGTCATTTTTGGATCATATGTTTATGTTGATGTGACGATGTTTACGTTATATTTTTCCCCACTGGTTTATGAGTCTTTTCATTACAATATTTAAGATACCCTTAAAACACCTTCATGACAATAAATGTTTTAATGAACGTTTTCCAATTGTTTAACTATCTAATATTGCTAAACAGGTTACCCTGGTTAAATATTCTGTGGGGATATGTGAGCTAAGCAAATGCTATTTTCCAATACAGTGATTATATTCCATAAGTAGTTATAACAAGCTACGTAACGTCTATTTACAGAATGATAGGTAGACATAAATAAGAATTTGATATGGGTACTGAGTTTTACCTGAAAGATATAGAGGCAGAAATTTGATTCACTGTCAGGCTATCAATACACAATAAATCAACATCTGCACCTTATTCTCCTCTTCTGAAAATCACTTCTATTGGGTTCAACTGGACCCAATTTTTGGAAATGGAATATGACAGAATATGCTACAACATTGCACATTTATTACAAAGACTGCGGATTAATTATTACTCCGTATTATTTGAAAATGATTTAATATAGAAATTCCATAGAAATTAGAGATTTGAGAAATGATTTGAGATTTTTGTCACTTTGTTGGACTGTTTGACATTAAACCTTATTTATAAGATATGGTATAATGGTTTAATTTATTTTTCAATTCGAAATTGAGGCCTCCAAAATTAGATGTACCTAATTAGATCATGTGACATTTTTTCATTCCAAATGTGCATGCTGGCCATCTGTACATTTTAATAATATCTGAGACTCGGTGCGTATTGGACCAAAGATCACTCACAAGACTAGAATAATGCACATTTATGTCATTTTCAATACGTTTACTGCTGACTATGTATTTTATACATTAATAAAGAAACATTGTTAGATTTCTGTACATATTTAAATTCAGCCCAGAGAAGTCCAACGTGCTTCTTTTCTCAGAGTTTTTTGTTCAGCAATTCCATCTCTGTCCACTAGATGGTTCTACATAACTTTAACATACCATTTTAGGGAGCAAACATTCTCCTGGCAACACAGACACAAGGAACTACAGATGGTGTAATCTTGAGTAAGACACTAAATGCTGGAGTAACTCATCGGGTCAGCCATCATCGGTGGAGGGAATGGATAGATGAAATTTCAGGTCCGGACTCTTTTTCAGTCTGAAAAAGGGTCCTGACCCGAAACATCGTCGAACCATTCCCTTCACAGACGCTGCCTGACACGCTGAGTTAACCTAGCACTTTGTTTTACTAAATCTCCTGGCAACCTTTGCTAGGTTCTGGTCAAGTGTAAATTAATCCTGTTGCATATAAAGAAAAAAGTGTAAAACGAATCTTTGAAGGCAGTTGTGCTTATTTTCTAGCAAACCTTTGGAGCAGACAAATGCAACTACCACCAAGGTTGTCAGAGTCAAAATCATCCTCAGAAAATGTGCTTGAGGATCCTTGCTGCCCATTGCTGTTGATAATTGACACCTTGCCACTCCCTGCTGCTTTGCAGAAATCAAGAAAAGCTCAGCTGGCAAAGCTGAGATCCTCTATTTCAGATAAATCTAACTTTTACATTCACAGCCGGAGGGGCATATCACTGCAGTACAGGGCTCCCAAAAGTGCTGACATCGTAAATACATAGATACATAGAAAATAGGTGCAGGAGTAGGCCATTCGGCCCTTCGAGCCTGCACCGCCATTCAATACGATCATGGCTGATCATCCAACTCAGTATCCCGTACCTGCCTTCTCTCCATACCCCCTGATCCCTTTAGCCACAAGGGCCACATCTAATTCCTTCTTAAATATAGCCAATGAACTGGCCTCAACTACCCTCTGTGGCAGAGAGTTCCAGTGATTCACCACTTGGAAATTTCCTGCCATGAGAGCCATCTTTTTCCCATTATTTACTCATTTCTGAATTGATTAAAATGAAGCCATCTAGCTTTTCAGAATGCCTTCTGATATTTCTGGCCAGTAAATGTTGAAACCACCTAGTGGTGTAAATCCCAGTCTGGATCAGTCGACCTGAAGTTTATCTGGTAGAAAGTTTTCAATTCAAATTTTTTTTATTTATTTGTCTTTTGGACAAATTTGTCATTTGGACCCCTTGAGGTCCAGACGAAATGTCGTTTCTGCAGCCATACAATACAAAACGAAGAAGACCCGAGACACAACACAATTTACACATACATCCATCACAGCGCTGTGATGGAAGGCAAAAAAAACGTATCTCTCCACTGCACTCCCCCCCCCCCCCCGATGTCAGAGTCAAAGTCAAAGCCCCCGGCGGGCGATGGTGATTGTCCCGCAGCCATTGTCCCGCAGCCATTAAAGCCACGCCGGGTGATGCAAGGTCGCGCACCGGGTCTTGGTGTTAGAGCCCCGGCGCGTGCCCGCAAAGTCCGGTGGCCATTCCAAGCCGCGCGGGGGGATAAAGCCCCGCTCCAGGTGCGCTTCAACCCCGCAACTCGGGCGGGAGAAGTCGCCGCTGCGGAAGCCCCGAAAAGCGGTCTCCCACCAGGGGACCCGCGGGCCTCCGGTGTTGCCGTCTGCCAGACCCGCGGTTGTAGCCTCCGAATCTCCGGCGGTCGGGTAGCAGCAGCGCTCCACCACAGCTCCACCCGCTCCGGACTCGGCCAGCCCCGCAACGGTGAGTAGTCCGCAGCTCCACGGGAGCCCCAGGTCGTTCCTGCTGGAGGCCGCTCCACGTTGCCCAGCCCCAACGACAACGGAGACCCGACAAAGAAAAGGTCGGGTCTCCCGTGCAGTGGAAAGATTTCAAAGTTCCCCCCCCCCACCCCCACCCCCACCCCCCCACACACATACCCCGACAAAAAAAAATAATAACAAACTACATAAAAACAAGACAAAAATAATAAAAAGACAGACGGACTGCAGAGGCCGCTGCAGACGAAAGTCGCGCCGCCCACTTTGGACAGTTCTAAGCCTGATGCAGCAGGAAAGTGTGTTTGACCCTTTAAATGAGGTTCTGCTTGAGACATCAGCATTATTGAAAGTAGATTCTTCAGGTTATGCATGGCACCAGTAGCGATCTAGATAAATGTGGTTGAAGCTCTTGCTGGAAACAAATTTTGAGCAGTCATAGAGCTATACAGCTCGGAACTAGGTTCTTCGGCCCAACCCATCCACCTTGACTAAGTTGTCTAATCCAGTTTGTTCCACTTGTCTGCACCTGAACTATGTCCCTCCAAACCTTTCTTTTCCATTTACCAGTTCAAATACTGCTTAAGTGTTATAATTATAACCACCTTAACCACTCCCTCCGGCTGCTCGTTCCATACAAACACCATCTTCTGCATGATGAAATTGCACCACAGATCTCTTTCAAATCTTCCCCCTCTCATTGTGCAGGCTGGGTATCAGCCTGTACTCCATACCCAGACCGATGAAGACAAGTGTGTCAAACACCTTCCTCACCACCCTATGTAACCACTTTCATGGAACTGTGTACCTGCACCCCAAGGTCTCTCAGTTCTACTACACACCCCAAGGCCTCCTACCATTCACTGTGTATGTCCTACCTTTATTCATTCACAAAAAAGCCTGTTCCTTACTGGTGTTGGCTCACTCAGAAACATGCACAAGATGAATGTCCCGCACTTTAAAACTATTTTAAATAGCTCATTCAGCTCAAGTCGTCCATGCTGATCTCTGCGAGTCCCATATGCCGGCATTTGGCACACATCACTCTAAAGCAGGGGGTCGGCAACCTTGTTCTGCATAGGGGCCGGGACGCATGTCTGTGAGCGGATGGCGGACCACATCTATCACATGTACACATGGATCCCGCCCCCATCCCGCCCGGATGGCAGGCATCAAATCACGTGTTCACAGGAGGTAGACAAAAATGCTGGAGAAACTCAGCGGGTGAGGCAGCCACATGCAATCCTTGCATGTCTCACCCGCTGAGTTACTGCAGCATTTTTGTCTACCTTCGATTTTTCCAGCATCTGCAGTCTTTCTTAAATGTGTTCACAGAAGGTGCACGGCCATGCCAGCGGCTTTGAGCAGGATGCGGTACAGCCAGAGCTCCGCCGCGCGCTCGTGGCGGGCGCTGGCAGGCCGGATGATTACAGGGGGGAGAATCTCCTTGCGGGCCAGATGATTTCAGGTTACAGGCCGCATTCCGCCCGGGGGTCGTAGGTTGCCAACCCCTGCTCTAAAGGGCCCTTCCCACTTAGGCGATTTTTTTGGAGATAACCGAAAAATAGGCTGTCGCCACATGGTCGCGGCATGACGCGGGGTGACACCTGTATTGTCGTGAGCGGTCTCCTCAAGTGTGGTTACTTATTTCTTGTTGCCGCTGGATTTTTAAATGTCCAAAACCTCTTGGCGATAGTGGGCTTGATGTTGCCTGACGTTGCCTGTCTTCTCCTGTCGTAGGTTGTCGTAGGTTGTCGCCAGGATGACGCCAGATGACGTTGGTTGTAGCTGGGTCATGACCTTGGTGAATTCCATTGGTGACAACCTACATCATCCTACATCAACCGGCGACAGTTTCGGCGTCAAGAGAAGTATTCAATTGTCTTCATTTGTCGCCGACAGGGTCGTAGCTTGTCGCTGGTGGAGGTAGGTTGACTTCGGGTGTCGTACGTTGTCGCCTGTGTGGTTGAAGGTTGTTGTAGGTGTGGTCGTAGGTGGACGTCCCAAGGCGCAAGGAATTCTGTTGCCAGTTGACATAGCTTGTTGTAGCTTGATGTCGACGTCGACTATAGCTCGTCATGGACATATCGTGGGGGGGGTACATTTCCGGCGTCACGCCGAGCCAGTGACTGTCACCACAGTTGCCTAAAAAATCGCCTAAATGTGAAAGGCCCTTAAACCTTTCCAAATGTCTTTTAAATGTTGTTACAGTATCTGACTCAACTACCTTTTCTAGCAGGTCATTCCATGTACCCACTGTATAAAAAGGTTGCCCCTCAAGTTCCAATTAAAACTTTCCTTCTCACCTTAAACAAATGTATTTTGTGAAGAAGCAAAGGTTCTCGATTCCCCTACACTTGGTGAAAGATTCTGTGCATTCACTCCACCTAATCCCCTCTTGATTTTATACATCTTTATATATCTCTGCAGAAATTTTGTGATCTGTATTTTCCAGCCAATTTCGCATTGCTCCTTCTGTGACATTCTTCTCCTGAGAATGACGTGGAGGTCCTTTAATATTTCAAAAATCAGTGAAGAAAGAGTTGCTGAGTGATCTGCTGGTTGGATGGAAGGTAATGGTGGGTGAAAATAATCTTCACTGGCAAGAGTGGATGGAATTTTATGAAAATAGCATGTGTGTGGATTATTGCAGACAATGTTATCGGGATGGGGGGGTGGCAATGGCAGGGGAATTGCAATGGCAGGGGAATGCCTACTGAAACATGAATGGAAAAAGGATTTCTTTAATGGATCTCCTTAAATTTACTTCATAATCAAAGTAAGAACAATCAGGTACACATCCAAAGAGTTATGAGCATGAAGTAAGTGCCCATTCTCTCTTGTTGTAAGCAATTACAAAAAAAATATTCCTCACACTATGCTTTCTTTCTCTTCTTCTTCTTTCGTGTGGCGTGCACAGCCTAAAGTTGTTGGACAACTTGATCTTCCGTTTGTGCACGTCGAGTTGATTGCATTAGTCGAAACAGGGCGGACCACGTGAAGGTTGCAATCTTCCACCCCCCTTCTTTCTCTGACTGACCTAATTTGCTTTGCTTTTATTTCAGGAAAAAATCCTTTACATAAATATAATGCCATTTCTGCTGGTATATTAATCATATTTAGAAGATTTAAATGTATGAGACATTAATAAAGCCATTTGGATTAACTGTAACCTTTATTAAAAAAACCTTAAATGCCATTTCCTTGGAATTTATTTGTCAATTATGTCTGTCCATTACAATGCATGGATTGTTAGCCAAGGAATTCAATTCAAAGGTCCATCTTCTCTTGTGCAACTATACACTCTGATTTTGATTAGGTTGTCTTACGCTATCATTAATTGCACTTCTAACCATAGTGATGATGTAATACCAGAAATACTAGATGGCTGTTCATTTCATGGTAGCGTTGGTAAGATATTTATTTACTTTCTCTTGGAAATGTTCTTGGATGATTTTTTTTTCTGTTTGACAGACATCACCTAAATAAATATTTTTTGATATTGAGCTTTAAATGAATGAAAGGAATTGCTGGTATTGCATATCAATCAGTGTAATCATATTAACTACTAATCATAAGCATTATTTTTATTTGGTTAGGTTTACATTGGTGCAACACAGTTTGACAATGTAGTTAATCCCAGCCACAAATCTATATTGATTATTCACAGAGTGCTATCTACTGATGGCCTTGAGTGTTTCACTGGAATGTCAATTCTTGAATGGATCAAATTACTTATCTAGTGTCTGTTGCTTTGATTATTTCTTTATCCCTTTTCCAGCACGGCATCTTCAATTTCATAGGCAAAAGAGAATTCAAGATAGGGGTGTCAGTAAGGGCTGATCGTAACATATCAAAGACATTAAAATATTGTGTTGTAATGCACAAATGGTAATTTTTTTTTAGGGTATTTTGGGAACATTTGGCAAAGGATTAAACTTGATTATTTACAAAGATATCCTATATATTGAAACATAACTAATTTTCGTAGGCAACGGTATTTAAGAAAATTGAATCAAAGTGAGTAAATGGGAATCGAATTCACGTTGTTTATTATCTAAATGAACGGCAGAATATGCATGAGGGGTTGCATGGCCTGCTTTTGTTTTTTAAACTGGGCATGTGGGCTGTCCTTGCAGCTGAAAAACATGCCATAAAATAGGAATCTAATTACAAATATTTGGTGTGTGGCATGTAGTGCCTATGTTCAAATTGTTCACCCACAAAATAAAATTACCAAACTGCAAATATTAGGTTACTTGTAGCCAGAACCATGTATTTAAAATGGGACCTACGTGATTTGCACAGTCTTGCTGATTTATTATACCTGTTGATGAATGTCTGAGCAGCAATCGTCTTTAAACGCCTACTCGTTGTTGCAGCCAGACAGAAGCAATGCACAAGCTACTATGGAGGAGAGAGAAGCTTTACTGGAGAGAGGGAGAGTCAGTCATCAATGGAAAGGTCCATTTGGCTAGGCATCAATCAAAGTACTTTCACTCTAACCCTCTAACATACAACTCAAGCTTCCCAAACAATGAGAATGAAAAGTGTATTCAATGGCTTTTATATTCTTCATTTCAGCAAAATAAGTGGAGAGTGTTTGTCTGCACGGGAAAAATTTCTCCTGAGTGCAGTGCATGAGACTGATGAATAGAGCTCTCAACCTATCTGTCAACATGTGCCACCTTTCAGTTGCTCACTATGGTTCTTAACAATATTTCACAGTATCCTCGTTGATTTGTGTATCTTTCTACAACCTCATTACAATCTTTGCTATTGCACCACCATAAAGTTGTTTCTTCCACAGCTTACTTGTACAACTATTCCATCATGTTCGGTCCTCTTTATAATGTCTCATGAGAGGACATATCATCCTTCCTGCGCATAAGATGAGATGGAGATGGAGCAGGAAGAATCGGAGAGGGCAATGCAGGGAAGAGAGGAACAGGCAGATGAACACGAAGATGATGAGATAATTGGACTTGACTACTAACCACCTCAAGAAACAAAATAGATTATAAATATACTAGTTCCAGCTGTCGCCAAGGGGAGGTTGTCTACAGGGCTCTGGGGAGTGTTGTTGAGCAGAGGGAGGTAGGAGTGGCGATACATAGTTCCTTGAAGGTGGTGTCATGGGTAGATAGGGTGGTCAAGAAGGATTTGGGCACATTGGCCTTCATCAGTCAGAGTATTGAGTATAGAACTTGGGAGGTCTTGTTACAGTTGTACAAGACATTGGTGAAGCCATATTTGGTGAGGCCTCATTTTGAGTTTTGTGTTCAGTTTTGGTCACCCTGTTATAGGAAAGTTGTTGTTAAGCTGGAAAGGGTGCAGAGAAAATGTACAAGGATGTTGCCAGGACTGGAGGGGGAGGATTTAATTGGAATCAGAGGCATAACTTTCTTTTACACAAAGAGCGGCAGGTATATGGAATGAGCGGCTGGATGAGGTAGTTGAGGCAGGAAGTATCATAATGTTTAAGAAACATTTGGACAGGTACATGGATAGGATAGGTTTAGAGGGATATGGGCCAATTACAGGTAAGTGGGGCTAGTGTAGATGGGGCATGTTGGTTGGCTTGGGCAAGTTGGGCCGAAGGGCATATTTCCACGCTCTATGACAATACATTAGTACTGCCCCTGAAGATCAGATGAGTGCTAAGTTGGTATGATTCATGACAAGGCTGATACACTGCTAGGCCTGTCCGACTGAATCTAGAGATGACCCAGAGCATCATATCCAACACTCCCTGGGGTGGAGCATTGTTGAGAGGCTGTTACCTCCTCATTAAGGGCCTAAAGCACTTCCTTACAATGGCATGACATTGATCTCCTCACACCGTGCCATGGTGCTAGGTGTAGAAGGAGATTGTACAATTTTTTAATGCTTCTCAGAAGACTTTCTGCTTCTATGAACTCGATGACTATAACTTTCCAGAGGGAGGTTCAGCAACCGTGGCAGGGTTTGCCTGCCATAACTTGTTGTAAGGTGAAACCAAGTAGCTCAAGTGACAGCGAAGCAACACTGCAGAACGTGCTCAATACTTTTTATACTCACTTTGAAAGGGAGAACAACAATGTACCTTCTCATGCTCCCACATCCCCTGACAACACTGTGATCTCAGTCTCTGTGGCTGGTGTCAGAAAAGACTATGAAGGTGAACCCTTGGAAAGCATCCAGCTCTGGCCTGGTTCTTAAAACCTATGCAGACTAATTGGTTTCAACCTCTCAATATACTAGGGTCTGCGATCCCCACCTAGCTTAAAAGGATATCCATAATAGCAGTGAAGGAAAGAACTGCAGATGCTGGTTTATATCGAAGGTAGACACAAAATGCTGGAGTAACTCAGCAGGTCGGGCAGCATCTCTGGAGAGAAGGAATGGGTGACATTTGAGGTCGAGACCCTTCTTCAGACTGAGTTACTCCAGCATTTTGTGCCCATAATAGCAATGTCCTGGAAGAGCAAGGTGATATGCCTCGATGACTCCTGGCCGTTGGTATTCATGGTTGTTGTGATGAAGTGCTGTGAGAGGTTGGCTAAGGTGTATATCAACTCCTGTCTTAGTATGGAATTAGACCCATTGCAATTTACATACCGTCACAACAAACCAACAGCAGATGTGATCTCGCCGGTTCTCCACTCTGCACTGGACCACTAGGATAACAACACTATCAATTATTATTATTTTCACTGATAATTAATTTCATTTACACCAGCATTCTTGAAATACATTCTCACTAAATGGCTTCCTAAACATGCAATCTGGGCAATTTCTAAAATCCACCTATTCCTCATTGAAATCAAAATGTATAAATTATTAGTCCACAAACACAATGACAAGGTGACCTTCCCGTTGTGACAGTGAGACGATCAGTAAATTAGAAGAGATACCAAAGATCTGCTTGGAAGGGCATGTGGTGAGGAAATCTATGGAGACAGCAGCACTTGAACAAGATAATGGTTAAACATATCACCCCAGTCTATCACTCAGCTAAAAAATAGATAAAGTTAACCTTGAAAGACCTGAGCCTGTAAATTGTTCATCACAGGTCCAGATAAGATGTGCTGCCTCTGAGGATTCCACTGGAGTAGCATTTCTGTGGCTGCCACATTGTAAATTATGGTTAATTTCTCTGGGTCCTCGGGTTTCCTCACACATTCCAAAGACGTGCAGGTTTCTGGGTTAATTGGCTTCTGCAAAATTGCCCCTAGTGTGTAAGATGTGAAAGTGGGATAACCTAGAACTAGTGTATGGGTGATCAATGGTCAGCGTGGACTTGGTGGGCCGAAGGGCCTCTTTCCGCCATGTACTGTATCTCGAAAACGAAAAACTGAAACTTAAAGCAAGACATCTGCTAGCCCACCATTAGCCCTAGTGTATAATATAGACTCTAAAAGGTGCAGAAATGGTTATATCTGAACCGCATCAGGCATGAAAATGTATGTTTACAATTTTGTAAAGCCAAATAAATTTGTTCACATTGTTAACAACATTTAGAAGTGATGTTAACACATTTAATGCTGAATATTTTCTCAGAGCTCCATTTTTCTGTGTAAAACTATGTCAGTTAAAAAAAAAAAAAAAAAAAAAAATGATCAGATGCTCTTTGGTTCACTGGGCTGTAGCTTTAAGTTGACTTCCAGCACATATTAATTCTACTTCATTTGAATTCCTCTTTTGGTTCCCCACTGGAAGTAGTTGACTAACATTTCATTCATTGGCAGAGGAAACCCAAAACGTGCAATTAGTGTGCAACTTACTAGCTGCAGTTCTGCCCTGACAACCTGGCAACCTAGTGGGCTTTGAAATTTATTCTGGTTGCAAGTCCTAACATATTGGCATTATTTACTTAGAACTAAAGAATCTGAAAGGTTTCCTTTTATTTAGAGCCAAGTAATTCCTTGGGGTCCTGCAAGTTGTTGTTTCATAATTTTCCTTTTGTTTGGACTCTTGCCAGCAAGAAACTGAATTTAAAACCATTCAGGATTATTTCATTTGGGCTCTTTAAAGTGGTTCAAAGGGAAAGAACTTCAGTCACATTAGGTTGAGGTTGGATCAGATTCAGGTCGCAGACGTGAAAGGACAGTGGTCCAATACACTGCCCCACTCTTTCTTTTATGGGACGTGAACATGACTGGCAAATTATTTATTCCCCATCGTTAAGTCTCCTGACACTGAATAGCCTGTTCAGCCATTTCAGAGGGCAGTCAAGAGACATCCATTTTGCTGGTGATCTGATATCACAGATTGGGTAAGGACAGATTTCCTTTCTTAAAGGGGATTAATGAAACAGATGGGTTTGTACGATAATCTAATAGTTTCATGGTCACCGTTAATGACACTATCTTTTTTAATTCCAGATTTATTTAATTAACCTAATTTAAATTCCCCTGCTGCTGTAATGGGGTTCAAATCTTTGTCTCTGGGTCAGAAGACCTGTGGACTGCAAATTCAGTAATGTAACTACTGTGCAGTTTCAGTTTGAACGAAACACGAGCTTCCTTCATATTTGTTTACATGCAGTGTAATCATTGGACGCAATTGTAAGATTCTGAAAGAATGCCAAAATCAAGTTTACATTTCAAGAATGTCCTTCATTACAGTCACACAATTCATAGCCTGATGTGGGGAGGTTTTGTACTGTTCATGATGATGTACGACTGGCCTTCCTTCTCCTGTTTCTAGAATGCCTCCTTAACCATGCAAACAGACACTTCTGATTCCCCATGTGAAGCTGGATGGTGAGAAGAAACAAAATGGTGTTTGTTTCCGTTTTGTTCATGAGTTGTTCAAGCTGAAATGATCTAAATTTTATATTTAGACCATTGTACAATACAAATGTACTGACAACTAGGTGTGTCATCGATATCAATTGCTCCATTGTTGCATTTTGTGATATTGTGTGACACCACATGTTATATTTCTTCCCAATTTGAATGACTATTAATTAATATTTAAATGGTCATACAACAATCTACATGGATTCACTAGAAATCCATCCCTTCATGTGCTTCCATGCAGCTGTCTCAAAACGTATATCATTTTGCATAAGGCTAGATATTTATAAGTGCTCTGATATGGAACACATCATTCACTGGCTATAGGGTAGAAGATTCACTTCCTGTGTGAAAATTCATAGGGCTGCCTATGAAATAGGCATTGAATTTGCACTCCACTGCCTTGCGCTATGATAGTAACTAGGCTTGCATTTCTCTTTATGAGAAATTTGTGGATGACTCAGACTTTTTGCAAACATGAGCAACCATGAGCTTCTGAGACTCGCTTTCTCAGCCCAATTATTGTAGCTCTATGTTGGGTGGCACAGTGGCACAGCGGTAGAGTTGCTGCTTTACAGCACCAGAGACCCAGGTTCAATCCTTACTATGGGTGCTATCAGTACAGAGTTTGTACAGTTCTCCCTGTGACCGATGGGTTTTCTCCGAGTCCTCCGGTTTCCTCCCACACTACAAAGATATACAGGTTTGTAGGTTAATTGGCTTTGGTAAGATTGTAAATTGTCACTAGTGTGTAGGACCATGCTAGTGTAAGGGGTGATCGCTGGTCAGTACGGATTCGGTGGACCGAAGGGCCTGTTTCTGTGCTGTATCTCTAGTCTAAAGTCCTCAATTAGTTACTTTTATTGAATGTTCTGGTTCCTTACCACCCTGATTGCACGTGTAAACAATGTGTGCTCATTGTTAGTTTTTAGGTCTAATAAAGCACATCCTAATTGCAGAATGTGCATGTCTCATGAGGACCGCAAACAAATAATTATTTTCTTCTTCCAGACTACTCATGAATTCTTGTGGAACAAACCATAAGGATTGTTGAAGCCCAGAGAGCAGTTAATCACTTGAAAAGATCGCCTAGAGTGACAGTCTTAAAATAACAATTATCGTTAGCAACCACTATTACTCACGCTACTCTTATGATGAAGTGAAATGTGATAACGACCATTTCCATTTTGTTTCATGTCACTCTGAAAATCTATCTGGAGTATTGTGCAGGACATTAGACCAAGTTGTCCTTTGAGAGACTATCATTGGGCATACTTGGGACAACTAGTTTCTCACAGAGGAGCAGCAGACCAGGAGCCCATGATGGTAAGTCCCAAATGTACATTTTATACATTGGGATTCCTTCCCAGTCATGACTGCCCACCCCTCTGTCATCACTGATCATTCAATCATCCAACGCTCCTCCCCCATCTACCATTCTCCCCAACCACCAATTGGTTCAGGTTCATGGCCAAATAAACGAAGGAAATGCCCATGTCCTGATCTGAACCTGGTCTCCTGCCATATGTGCCCACAAAAATATTCCTCTATGTCTGGTCATTTACCTCATTGCAGCTTTTGGCTTTATGCCCAATCTCTGCTAACTATCCCAGTTGCAACCTAATTTCCCAATCCCCTTTTTGTTATCCACACTTCATACCGCTAGTCCTGGCTTCAGGCCAAGCAATTTGAGCTGCAAACCTTTGGTGCAAACCCTTATACGGCAGTCACACACAGCACTAGGCCCACAATTATAATGGTTCTTAGATCACTATGTTGTGCATATCTTGTGCACTTTTTCTGGACCACTATGATATTTAGACCCTAGTATTTTCAAGTAGATCATTTATCTCCTACCTTTGTTACAACAGGAAAGCACTATGCCCGTTAGGAACCAAGTTGCTAATTCCATTTAACACATCTTGTTCATCATATCTATTACATGGTCTACCATAAATCTGATAATGGTGACCTTGGTAATAAAACCGAGACACATTACATGGTATCTATTTATGTATGGAATGTAATTTCTTAGTTTTAATATTTTGTCTATATGACAAAATAGTAAAAATAAGAAGAAAAAAAAGGTTGTTCCTGCCAGTACCTTCTACCTGTCGATGTACAAACTTTTGTTCAATGATTTCATACTCCATATTTTCCTGGTTAGACAGTGGCAGAAGAGTGACAATGCTCATTAAATACTTTGCTCTTTGTATCTGAACAATATGTCCCTGTTGTTATAAAATTGGCATCAGAATACATTGTGCATATTAGTTCTGTGCAGTTATATAGAATGTCTATTTACACTTACTTGGCTCAGGGTTATCACTATCACTGAGTCAGAGGTTGGGGATTAAAATCCCTCTAAGGGTCATGACCATGTAACCCAGCTTGACGCATCGGTGCAGCAGGAAAGTGCTACATTAGCATGATGAAGTGCTACATTATCAAAAGAGATTTCTCTACACTGACGTCTTATCTGTTGCCAAAGATGGTTATAGCACAGCCCAGGATTAATTGAATAACAGTAAGAGTGTTTTCACGGCAGGCAGAGCAATATCTATTCTTCATTGAAACTGATAACATAAATTGACCTAGAGATTGGAGAATGCTATGAAATGTGCACTAACGCCAACCTTGGATCTGCGTATTTCAATGGCATCCGAGACCAAGTTTGGAATTTGGAGGGGAGAAAGCCAGCAGTTGTAGTTGATCCCGGGAGTTCCAATAAGGGAATTAGAGGGTCATTTGGAGGCATTGGAAGATCAACATCTTGTGGAGGGATGGAGATCTGCATAGAGTGAGCGGGAGGATGAGGACTTCCACTGGGGCAACAGAAGATTGTAATCTTGTGCAGTGAGGAAGTGGGGGTTGGTGATGTGGGCTCACATCCAGAGAAATGGTGCCCTGGTGCACCAGAGGGTTGAGCCCAAGTATTCTGGAGTCAGATGATCAGGTTTATCAAGACCAGGTGAAGTCAGGATTGTGGAATCGGTGCGGGAGGAGATTAGATACCATGTATAGGAAGGGATGCTTGATGATAGAAGGTAATTATTGATTTATCATATAAAAATACAATGGTCTCACCTGGGAAACCTGTGGCTGTTTTCCTCTCCAAGTCTCAAAGAGGAGAATTGCACAGTGCATGGCATTACTTCATGTCAGACCACATAAAATGACTGGTTGAATTTATAGATCCATTTTTAAAAATAAAATGCGAAATTAGATTTTTAAAATTGCTTAGAGCTGAAATAAAGTCTTGTTTACAGAAGTGTAAAGGGCCTGTCCCACTTACGCGATTTTTTCGTCGACTTGCCGGCACCCGTCATAGTCGCAGCAAGTTGCTGAAAATTTTCAACATGTTGAAAATCCAGTGGCGACCAGAAAACGGTGTGACTCTTTGGGCGACTACTCACGACCATACAGGCGTCACCCCGCGACACTAACCAAACATAAAATACTATGGTACACAAAAATGCTGGAGATACTCAGCGGGTGCAGCAGCATCTATGGAGCGAAGGAAACAGGCAACGTTTCGGGCCAAAACCCTTCGGGCCGAAACCCATAAAATACTATGGGTCCAGGAAATCATAATGAAATCTGAACACATCTGAAATATATCATGCTTGTTGTTATATGTACCATTAGAGCCATTATGTATACCCAGAAAGATATAGGAACTAGAGGCAGTACATACTATGCCGGGCAGTAGATGAATTAAAACCAAGTCATGTGCATGGCATAGGAACCACGCTTGAAGTTTCCAGCTCACTAATGAGGCTGCGATGAAGGTGCAACAACAAGAACACAAATATATGACAACAATTAGAACATTTCAAACAATGCCCACCAGATGTCTCAAGGAGGCTTATTTTTGGTGAAGTGTAGTCAGTGCTCTTCCAGGCTCCACAGACCACTAACGGCCCCGGCTCATATTACTGCTGTTGCTCACCTGACTCCAGAGATACCTACAAACTGTGTTTCTCTCTGACTTGAACAGCATGATCGACTAGCTCCACAGGGATGCAAGATTGGGATTAGTAGCTTGCTGTATTAATGGAAGGGAAGGACAAGGCCCAGTTTGGAGCAAGCACTAATCTGATTTCAGCTGCTTTGTCTTGGCATGCACCATGTTTTGTGATGATTTTCAGTTGAAACCCACATTCTTGCTTTGTCTCTGATCTTTTTTTGCAGTTTCCTGATATCATTTTTCTTCTGTTGTCAGTGTTTTTTTGGGTGTTATATTTAACCTGAAATTACTTAAAATTCAGACTTGCTGAATTCAACATGCACATGACATTTAAGTAACTGCAGTAAAACAAATCCTGTAATTATGGACTGCTACAAAGAATGTATTTTCTGTAGACAATGGTTGAATAAAGATTCCTCAATAAACAGCTGTCTGTGTGATGTTACAAGGAATTTCTTGGTTTTGTGAATACAATGAAACACAACACAGAAAATCACGTGACTTCTACAATGCTAAGAATTTTTCAGGAATCAGATGTAGTTTCACTGAAGACCTCCATTTGGAACGAGTATAAGTAACCTGAGATGATTTTCCTCCATCCATTGAGAAATTGATTTCCATGATTTAGATTGGACTGAGGTGAGTATGTTCATTAACTTGGTATTTTACTATCTTCTTTTCTCCAAGCAAGCAAGTGTATTTGCATGATGGAAGAGTAAAAAGTATGTTCTGAGATTTTGTTTTGAATGTTTCATCTGATAAATATGTTCACCAAATAACTTAAATTTACTCACTGCTTCGAAAGATCGCATATTTGTAAATTAACTCCTTTTTGATTAACTATTTTGTTGTTTTGTGGAATTTCTCCCAAACATTCTTTGTAATCTTTTTATGGGATATGGATCATTGTTGTGTGGAGGCATCTTAAACGCAGCCTCCTTAGTGAGCTGAAACCTTCTCAAGAATTGTTCAACTACCATGCCCAGATACATGGCTTGGTTTAAATACATCTACTACCAGCCTCTACTTCCTTCATCTTTCTGTATTCTCATTTTTCCTTTCTCAAATGGCACATTCCTGCAAACAACTGCAGTAAATCTGTTCACCAGCAGTTCCACTCCTTTATCAAATAGAGGCAGCACAGTAGTAGAGTAGACCCGAGTTCAATCCTGACTATGGGGCTCTCCCTATGGAGTTTGTACGTTCTCCAGGTGACATCGTTGGTTTTCTCCGGGTGCTCCAGTTTCCTCCCACATTCCAAAGAAGTGGAGGTTTGTAGGTTGTTAAAGAAGGAACTGCAGATGCTGGAAAATCGAAGGTACACAAAAATGCTGGAGAAACTCAGCGCGTGCAGCAGCATCTATGGAGCGAAGGAAATAGGCAACGTTTCGGGCCGAAACCCTTCTTCAGACGTTGCCTATTTCCTTCGCTCCATAGATGCTGCTGCACCCGCCGAGGTTTGTAGGTTAATTGGCTTCTGTAAATTGTCCCTAGTATGTAGGAAAGAACTGGTGTATGGGTGATCGCGGGTCGGCACGGACTCGGTGGGTTGATGGCCCTGTTTCCACGCGGTGTCTCTGAACTAAAAATAAAAGATGTTGGGTCATTTTGAAAATGTTCTATTCCATTCAGCTCAATAACTCCAATTATAATTGAGGTGAAATAATCGGTTTTCTATGTAACTGCAGTTGGAGAATTCCACAACACTTCATCCTTTATAATCTGTGACATGGCCTTGAGCCACATTACCATGCTTTCTTTAGGATTCAATGCTACTTCTTTTTGAAGCAGTGTTTTACACAGATGAATCACCCATTGAAGATTTTTACACTCTAATGCTTTCCCCTTGGCTAAATTATTTTTTAACATTGCAGAACATTGAAGTATTAACCCCTGTGATAAAGCTAACAAGATGATGTATGGCTTTTTTTTTAAACCAAATGACCTTATAAATAAGAATTCTTTCAGCCATTTTTCCTTCTTTCCACATTGATTCACTCTTCACTTTTCTGCCATTCTGTAAGGGGCTCCGCAGTGAATGATGGAAACTAGTGGGGATTGAGGGTCACATTTAAAGCATGATAACACACAGAGTGCCTTTCTTTCTTATTTAACCAGATAAAGAACTCCACAAAAAATCACATGGACTATTCAAAAAATATGAAATCACAATGTGGGAGAAATCTATCATACATGAATTGCATTTTTGATTTTATTGAAGAACTTGAAAGAAAGATGTTGGTAAAAAAGATGTACGCATGTAAGCTATGTAAGTGTAGAACTGAATTAATTATTGCAAGATTTTGCTTACGTGAACACCGATGATAGAAATAATCAAGCCTTTTATTGATTTGTGCAGTGAAAGCAGATGTACTGGAAATAAATTAACAGGCATTGGCTGAGTCCTGTGTTTAAATTTATAGCAGTCTGCGATCATTGGGATGTCCTGGAACTTGTTTTGATTGTCTTCAAATTTTGGAGGTTTCCAGATATTTTCTTTAAATTGGCCTTTAAAGATTTCTATCTACTTTTGTTTCCTCATATTTTCATATTAAGCCCATCGCCTTTATGCTGGAGCATAGAGTAATCCTACTAATTTCCCCTTTATTCAATTCTTCTCATATTCCCACATCTTTGTCATGTGGGATAAAACAACAGCACCCAGAGGAAACCCCTGCGGTCACAAAGTCCACACATAGTGACGGGTTGAACATGGTTCAACCTGGATCACTAGAACGGTGAGTCAATGACCCTGCCGTTGTTACTTCCAAGGAGATCACACGTTAATGCGGAAGGTACAATGCATGTTTTAAGTATGCACATTGGGGCTAATTTTCCTTGTTCCACCATGAACTGTTGGAAGTGCCTTTGGAAATGTTCTGCTTTAAATATATTCAAATACACATATTTGGTGAAACCAGAGGAAAAGTTGATGGATAGATGCTAAAGCTGGAAGATTCAACAGTCACATTATAGTAATGGGCCTGTCCCACGTAGGTGATGTTTCAGGCGACTGCCAGCGACTGTCCAGTCGTAGCAGGTCGCTGAAATACCGGTGACTGGAACGGCGACTGGAATGGTGATTGTCAGAGTGGAACACACACACACACACATCGCTTCCTTCACCAGCCAGTTATGCAGGCGGGGGACAGGGCAAGTGGGGGAGCACTGTCTGAGTGAAATTCACACGGTGCAAAGCCAATGTGATACAGACACTCACCACGATGAAAAGGAAGGTTGGCGCTGTAATTAAGACAGTGAAAGCACAGTGTACGGGAAGGGTCACTTAACTCCTTTAAAAGAGGGGGGGAGGGAAGAGGGGGGAGATGGGGTGGGTACAAGGAGTGGAGACAACTTTTAAGATTATCGGTCGGTTATCCTTGGTTCTGAGAACTACTGTTTATGTTTTTTCCCCCAATGAGCCAATGAAATTCACCGGTCAGCACCTACGACAACCCACGACCCCCTACGACCTCCTGGCGACCCACTACCACTGCACCTATGTCGTGGGAATTCTAGCTACTCTCCATGGCATCAAAATTCTGGTCGCTGACTAGTTACGAGAATGCGGGAGCTACTCACCACCATGCACGCCACAACTCCTGGCAACCTCTGCCGAACATGTGGCGACCTTATGGCGCCCTCATAGTCTCCTGTAGTCGCCTAAAAAGCCGTGTATTTTAGGGCCATTAGTAAGCGACCTAAGCAGAATATGAGATGTTGTGCTTCCAATTTGCAATTGGCCTCTTAGTAGCAAAAGAGAAGTATAAAGAAAGGAATGCTGGTGTGGGAGTAGGATGGAGAGTTAACATAACATGCAACCAGAAATCTGAGATGGATACTCGATAGGGGTCTCCTCTCTCTCTCCCACCTGACTCCAAGCTCCCAATGCTTCATGAGGGCCTCCACTCTCTCCTGCCCAACTCTACATTCTACCCTCCTTTGGTCCCATATGCACCCCTCAGCACAATCACTACCTTCTAACTCCTCTCTTCCACCAGTCTCTTCCCCCCTGCCCACCTGGATCTCTTAATCTCGCTCTCAGAAAATGGACATCTTTATAAATTCCCAAACACCCCCTGCTATCTTGACTATATTTCCTGTCACTTAGACATAGAGTGATACAATGTGGAAACAGGCCCTTCGGCCTAACGTGCCCACACCGGCCAACAATGTCCCAGCTACACTAGTCCCACTTGCCTGCCCTTGGTCCCTATCCCTCCAAACCTGTCCTATCAATGTAACAGTCTAACTGCTTCTTAAATGATGGAATAGTCCCAGCCTCAAATACCTAATTTGGCAGCTTGTTCCATGCACCCACTACCCTTTGTGTGAAAAAGTTACTCTTCGGATTCCTATTAAATCTTTTCCCCTTCACCTTGAACCTATGTCCTCTGGTCCTCGATTCCTCTACTCTGGGCAAGAGACTCTGCATCTACCCGATCTATTCCTCTCATGATTTTGTACACCTCTATAAGATCCCCCCTCATCCTCCTGCGCTCCATGGAATAGAGACCCAGCCTACTCTCTCCCTATAGCTCACACCCTCTAGTCCTGGCAACATCCTCGTAAATCTTCTCTGAACCCTTTCAAGCTTGACAATATCTTTCCTATGACATGGTGCCCAGAACTGAACACAATATTCTAAATGCGGTCTCACCAACGCCTTATAGTGTACAACTGCAACATGACCTCTCAACTTCTATACTCAATACTCTGACTGATGAAAGCCAAAGTGCCAAAAGTCTTTTTGACCACCTTATCTACCTGCGACTCCACCTTCAAGGAACCACACACCTGTCCTCCTAGATCCCTCTGCTCTACAACACTTACCTGAGGCCTACCATTAACTGTGTAGGTCCTGCCCTTGTTTGACATCCTAAAATGCAACACCTCACACTTCTCTGTGTTAAATTCCATCAACCATTCTTCCGACCAATCGATCCAGATCTTGCTGAAATCTTTCACAACCATCTTCACCTTCTGCAAAACATTCACTTTTGTATCATCAGCAAACTTGCTAATCTTGTCCTGTATGTTCTCATCCAAATCATTGATGTAGATGACAAACAGTAATGGGCCCAGCACCGAACCCTGACGCACACCACTAGTCACAGGCCTCCAGTCCAAGAAGCAACCTTCCACCATCACCCTCTGCTTCCTTCCATGGAGCCGAATTGTTATCCATTCAGCTGTCTCTCCTTGGATCCCATGCGATCAAACCTTCCAGAGCAGCCTACCATGCGGAATCTTGTCGAATGCCTTACTGAAATCCATGTACACAACATCTATAACTCTGCCCTCATCAATCTTTTTGGTCACGTCTTTAAAAAAATCAATCAGATTTGTGAGACGCAACCTCCCATTTAAAAACGTTGCTGGATATCCCTAATCAGCCCTTGCCCATCCAAATGCCTGTACAACCTATCCCTCAGAATACTCTCTAGTAACTTTCCAACTACAGATGTTAAGCTCACCGGATTATAGTTCCCAGCATTTTCCCTGCAGCCCTTCTTGAAAAGAGGCACAACATTTGCCACCCTCCTGTCTTCCAGCAGCTCTCCTGTATTTAGGGACGACTCGTAAATTTCAACCAGGGCTCCCGCTATTTCCTCTCTAGTTTCCCGCAATGTCCTCGGATATATCCAATCGGGCCTGGAGGAGATTTGTCTACCTTCAAACACGACAGCACCTTCTTTGACGGTAACACTGATTGCTCTCAAGACTTCCATTGACTGCCCCTTCCTCCGTCCTAGAAACATAGAAAATAGGTACAGGAGGAGGCCATTCGGCCCTTCGAGCCAGCACCGCCATTCATTGTGATCAATGCTGAACATCCACAATCAGTAACCTGTGCCTGCCTTCTACCCATACCATTGATTCCGCTCGCCCCAAGAGCTCCATCCAACTCATCCAGTGAATTCATTAAATTCATTCAGTGAATTTAAATTTTAAATTCATCCAGTGAATTGGCCTCCACTGCTTTCTGTAGCAGAGAATTCCACAAATTCACAACTCTCTGGGTGATAAAAGTGTTTTCACATCTCAGTTTTAAATGGCCTCCCCTTTATTCTTAGACTGTGGCCCCTGGTTCTCGACACACCCACATTGGGAACATTTTTCCTGCATCAAGCTTGTCCAGTCCTTTTATAATTTTATATGTTTCTATAAGATTCCCTCTCATCCTTCTAAATTCCAGTGAATATAAGCCCAGTCATTCCAATCTTTCGTCATATGACAGCCCGCCATCCCGGGGATTAACCTCGTGAACCTAAGCTGCACTCCCTTAATGGCAAGGATGTCCTTCCTCCAATTAGGAGACCAAAACTGCACACGATACTCCAGATGTGGCTTCACCAGGGCCCTGTACAACTACAGAAGGACCTCTTTAGTCCTAACTCAATCCTCTCGTTATGAAGGCCAACATGCCATAAGCTTTCTTCACTGCCTGCATGTTTACTTTCAGTGACTGTTCCACTTCCATTTTCCTAATCTGACACCATTGAGATAATAATCTGCCTCTTTGTTCTTGCCGCCGAAGTGGATAACCTCACATTTATCTACATTATACTGCATCTGCAATGCATCTGCCCACTCTCTCAACCTGTCCAAGTCACCCTGCAACCTCCTAGCATCCTCTGCGCAGTTCACAATGCCACCCAGCTTTTTGTAATCTGCAAATTTGCTAGTGTTACTTTTAATCCCATCATCCTAAATCATGAATATATATTGTGAATAGTTGCGGCCCCAGCACCGAGCCTTGCAGCTGGGGTTCCGTTTATTCCTAATCTTTGTTTCCTGTCTGCCAACCAATTCTCTATCCATGTCAATACCCTACCCCCAATACCATGTGCTCTAATTTTGGACCTTATCAAAGGGTAAATAGGAGGTGTCAGTATTACAGTTGAACAAAGGGGACTATGGAGCCATGAGGGAGGAGCTGGCCACAGTTGGCTGGAAAGATACCCTAGCAGGAATGACAGTGGAACAACAATGGCAGGTATTTCTGGGAATAATACAGAAGGTGCAGGATCAGTTCATTCCAAAGAGGAAGAAAGATTCCAAGGCGAGTAAGGGGCGACCGTGGCTGACAAGGGAAGTCAGGGACAGTATAAAAATAAAAGAGAAAAAAAACAACATAGCAAAGATGAGCAGGAAGCCAGAGGATTGGGTAACATTTAAAGAGCAACAGAAGATAACTAAAAAGACATTGCGGGGAGACACGATGAGGTGTGAAGGTAAGCTAGCCAAGAATATAAAGCAGGATAGTAAAAGCTTCTTTAGGTATGTGAAGAGGAAAAAATTAGTTAAAACCAAAATAGGACCCTTGAAGACTGAAAAGGGTGAATTTATTATGGGGAACAAGGAAATGGCAGATGAGTTGAACAGGTACTTTGGATCCATCTTCACTAAGGAGGACCCAAACAATCTTCCTGATGCACTAGTGGCCAAAAGATTTAGGGTGACGGAGGAACTGAAGGAAATGCACATTAGGCAGGAAATAGTGTTGGGTAGACTGATGGGACTGAAGGTTGATAAATCCCCAGGGCCTGATGGTCGGCTTCCCAGGGTACTTAAGGAAGTGGCTCTAAAAATTGTAGATGCATTGGTGATCATTTTCCAATGTTCTATAGACTCAGGATCAGTTCCTGTGGATTGGAGGGTAGCTAATGTTATCCCATTTTTAAAAAAGGCAGGAGAGAGAAAACAGAGAATTATAGACCAGTTTGCCTGACATTGGTAGTGGGGATGATGCTGGAGTCAATCATAAAAGGTGAAATAGTGGCACATTTGGATATCAGTAACAGGATCGGTCCGAGTCAGCATGGATTTATTGAGGATGTAACTAGGAAAATGGACAAGGGAGAGCCAGTGGATGTAGTGTACCTGGAATTTCAGAAAGCATTTGATAAAGTCCCACATAGGAGAATAGTGGGCAAAATTAGGGCACATGGTACTGGGGGAAGAGTGCTGACATGGATAGAAAATTGGTTGTCAGACAGGAAACAAAGAGTAGGGATTAACGGGTCCCTTTCAGAATGGCAGGCAGAGACTAGTGGGGTACTGCAAGGCTCGGTGCTGGGACCGCAGCTACTTACAATGTATATTAATGATTTAGATGAAGGGATTACAAGTAACATTAGCAACTTTGCAGATGACACAAAGCTGGGTGGCAGTGTGAACTGTGAGGAGGATGCAGGGTGACTTGGACAGGTTGGGTGAGTGGGCAGATGTAATTTAATGTGGATTACAGGCCAATTTTAACTCCTGCTGCAACTTGCACCCTATATCCAGGCTACTGTTTGGGGGCCTGTGGATAACTCCCATTACTGTGTTCTTATTACCTTTACAACTGCTCAATTCTATCCACAGCGACTCTACATCATCAGTCCCCATGTCACATTCGCAAGGGACTGAATTTCATCCCTCCCCAACTGAGCTACCCCACCTCCTCTGCCCATCTGCCTGTCCTTTCTAAAGGACGTATAACCCTGATTATTCAGTTCCCAGCCACGATCCTCCTGCAATCCCCACTATAATCCCCACAATGTCATATCTACCAATCTTTAACTGAGCCTCAAGCTCTTCCACTTTACCTCTTACACTGTACTTCACGCATTCATACTGTATATAATACTTTTAATCCATTACTCACCTCGCCTTTCACATCAATTCCTATTTCACTTGACCATACTCTCCTATCCCTTCATGAGCTTTCTGTCCTGTTAATTCTTGTGTCATTCTTAACTTTTCCTATACTCTCTTTCCCTTTTAACTCCATCCTTGTATTTCCAATTTGTCTCGCCACCCCCCCCCCCCTCCCCACTATTTAGTTTAAACCTACTCATCTTTCTTTCTTTCTTGGTTTCTTGGTCCTCCAAAATATTCCAAATGGAATTTAAACTGGAGGTGGTGGAGGGAGGACTTAAGCGAGAAAGGGTTTTTGGGAAGAAAGAGCTACCTTAAATTTAGTTGCATCTGGTTGGGTAACTATGGTAGGGTGGAGATTATTCCATGCTTAAATTGTGCGGGGGAAGAATGAATTGCTGTACACATCTGTCTTGGTAGCTGGAATCTCAAAGTGGATCGAATGTCCTCGTCTGCTCCTAATTGGTTTGGGTTTGGTGTAGGTCTTGTAATCTATGTTGAGCTGACCATTTGCAGGGGCAAACCTGCCTGCCAGAATGCTGGTCCACCACCTGTTAAGGTGCAACCCCTCCATTTTGTACAATTCACTCTTACCGTAAAACAGATCCCAGTGGTCTAAGAATCTAAATCCCTGCCCCCAGCACCAGCTCCTCAGCCACACATCCAGATCCCCTATCTCCCTGTTCCTGCCCTCACCAGCACGAGGAACTGGAAGCAAACCGGAGATAACCACCCTGGAGGTCCTGCTTTTCAGCTTTCTTCCGAGCTCTCTAAAATTACGCTGCAGTATCTCTTTCCCCTTTTTCCCGATGTCACTTGTGCGGACATACACAACCACTTCCGGCTGCCCCCCTTCCCCCTTCCCCCTTGTGGATGCCCTGCAATCGGTCCGTGACGTCCTGGACCCTGGCACCAGGGAGGCAACACTACTGTCTCTCTTCTTGGTAAATACAGGGGAGAGACACTCATTGAGGACCTTGACCATCTCCTGTGGCTCCACACAGAGGTGACCGCTTTGATTCCTGAGAGGTCCCACTCCAAAAAAATGCTGTTTGACCCATTGCGCTCTTCCAGTGTTATGTTTCCCGTTCCAGATCCTGGCAACTGCAATATCTTTTATCATGAAATTGACACACACTCTCACACACACTCACACTCTTTTTAATGGGATATGTCTGCCCTTCCCCTCATTCTGACATCTTGGCTCCTCTGTCTTTTTTTGCGCCATCATTGGTTGCTGTGCCTTCAGCTGCTTGCACATTGATTAGACTCACAGGGTAAAGTGTGAAAAGGTTGCTCCTCAGGTCCCTTTTAAATCTTTCCCCTCTCACCTTAAATCTATTTCCTCAAGTTTTTAATTCCCCTTCCCTGGGAAAAAGACTCTGTATTCACTTTATCTCTGCCCCTCGTGATTTTATGCACCTCTGTATGATCACCACTCAGTCTCCAAACTATAAAGTCTTGGCCTTCCTATGACTCAGGCCCTCAAGACCTGGCAACATTCTTGTAAATCTTCTTGCCACATTTTCCAGCATAATGTCTTTCTTATAGCAGGATAACCAAAGCTATATATAATACTCTAATTGCTGCCTCACACATATTGTACAGCTGCAACATACATGTAATGTCGCAACTCCAACACTCATGAAGGTCAGCATAGCAAACATTCTCTTCACTACCTGTGGCGCCACCTTCCACGAAATATGTAGGTGTAAGCCCAGCTCTACAACACTCCACAGGGCCCTACTGCACTAGAGAAAGAACCAGCCCTGTTTGACTTCCTACAATGCAATGTCTCGCACTTATCTGAATTGAATTCCATTTGCCATTCCTCGGCCCACTCACCTGTCTGATCAAAATCTTGCTGTCATTTATGATAACCTTCTTTACTGTCTATAATAACTTATTTTAGTGTCATCTGCAAACTTATTAACCATTGTAGTAAGTATATTCTCATCCACATTTTTTAATACAATTAATGAACAACGATGAGCTCGATCTCTATGGCAAAGCACTAGTCACAGTCTGGAAAAACAACCATCCGCCATTATCCTCTTCTTCCTACCATCAAGTACTGTATATTATATATCCAATAAGCACCTGCATGTTGGATTCCATGCAATCTATCCCTCCAGACTAGTATAACACAACCTGATTTTCAGGATATAAGGATGTTATGAGTCAACAAAGAAAGTAAATAAAAAGGCCGGATATCTTTTATGGTCATCATACATTTACTGACTCTGCTGAAAAATATATATTTGAACACTTAGCAGAAAATGGAAACATTTGTTCTGTTGATGCTTTACATTTGATACTAAACTTAATTAATTAAAGTATTATTTTAAGTTGCTGACTTAAATCAGAGCTGACTGTGGGAGAACTATCATAAATAACAATCTTCACATTTGACAATTCATATTGAGACATTTGTAACTGAAACTTAAACATAATGCACAATTTGCCAGCATCACTTGCAATCAAATTTGTTCCCCCATTTAATGTATCATTCCAATGACCATCCTGCCACCATGTTAAAATACTCAGTATTGAATACTAGACTAAGTGGGACCCGTTGGGTCCCTGTCACACAGGAGGCTTGGTCCCTCAACGCAATATTCCACCATGCACCCATAGCCCCCAACTGCACAGGCGCAGCTCATTTCCCCTCATCCCTAGCACTCTCTTCCCCTCCTCCACCCTCCCTCTTCTTTCCCCTCTCCTCCTCCCCTCCCCAATCCCTCCCTCACCTCTCTCTTCCACTCCTTTCCCCTACCCTCAGTCACTCCCTTCCTCCCTCCATAACTCCTCTCCCCTCCCTACCCCCCTCCTATCCCCCCACTCCTCACGCCTATCCGCCCACTATCCCTCCTAACCTCTGCCATTGCCCTCCTCTCCCTCTATTCCCCACTCCCTACCTGCCCCACTTCCCCCTCCTCTCCCTCTCTTCCCCCTCCAACCACATTCTCCCTCTTCACCTCCACCCTCTTCTTTTCCCTCTCCTCCTCCCCTCCCTAAATCCATCCTTCACCTCTCCCTCCCTCCCCTTTCCCCTACCTTCAGTCACTCCTTCCCTCCCTCCATAACTCCTCTCCCCTCCCTACTCCCCTCCTCTCCCTCTATCCCCTCTCCTCCCACACTCCCCCCCTCCCAGAATCTCGAGGTTGCCGCTCCTCTCCCTTCTTGCGTGCCCCGGAGGAGCATCAGCCGTCGGCGCTCTCAGAGTCAGGCCTCGGTTCGGCCCGGAAGCATCAGCAGCTACTGCCGCACCGGCGTGTGGGCGGGAGGAGTGGGGGGGGGAGAGCTTGGAGAAAAGATGGGGGAAGAGCCATGGGGGAGAGGGGAGTATCACGGGGGGGTGGGGGCAGGAGCCAGCGAGGGGTCCAGAGGGGAAAGGGGTGGAGCTACAGGGCGTTGCGATAGCGGTGCGTTTGGGACTCACAGCGGGCGCTGGATGCTCTCCTCCGCCGGGATCAGACTTTCCGTTTGGCGACATTGCCGCGCTGTTGGGCTGCTGCTTGGGGTGAGGCTGCTTCGGGTCCCTCCGAAAGTCCGGTTGGAAACTTCCGCCGGCCATCTTCAGCTCTACTAAAGACGCGATGGCGCAGGAAGGGACGGACCGTCCCGGGGAGTGACAGGGGAAGAGACTAATCCGCGCGGTGCTGGAAGGCAGGAGAAGAGATCGATCTGCGCACGCCCGGTATTTCAGATTTTTAAACCTCGCTAACTTTGACGACATTCAACCGATCGGAACGAAACTTGGTGGACTCGCAGAACTGGAGAACGGTGAGTAAACTGGCGAAAAATCGTAGTGCTATCGCGAACCGTTTTAGCGCAAATAGAATGAGCACCAAACCGGAACATAACAAGATCAGAGTTTTAGTTATGTAAGATAGATAGATAGATAGATAGATAGATAGATAGATAGATAGATAGATAGATAGATAGATAGATAGATAGATAGATAGATAGATAGATAGATAGATAGATAGATAGATAGATAGATAGATAGATAGATAGATAGATAGATAGATGATATTATACTCTGTCATATGCAATAAAATACTTCTATCTTGTACAATCTCAATGCAATTGTGTAAATTTGCCAGCATTGCAACTTAATAAGGCTAGATTGTTTGTTTGACCATAAGGATATTAAATCCCAATAAACAGATAAGAGATTATAATACTTAATGAATATTAATTTGTGATCCTACTTTGTAAGCTCTGCCTTTACACTGACCATTAACAATTTTGGTTCACTGAGGCTTCCTATCTATCTGAAAATCACATTCTCATGTATTTAACAATGAGTTCATAAATGGTAATTAATAAGCCAAAATTTGCAGTGCATTGCTGCCATTTTGCAGTTGCAATAGCCAATGTTTTCTTGCAAAAATACCAGCCAGTTCTTGATTACTGTGCATCAACAGTTTCACATCAAAGTGTAGAATCAGTTCATCACTGGTTGTTGGTATTTTACTGGTAATGCTCTGATGCTGGATTAACATAGAAACATAGAAACATAGAAAATAGGTGCAGGAGTAGGCCATTCGGCCCTTCGAGCCTGCACCGCCATTCAATGTGATCATGGCTGATCATCCAACTCAGTATCCTGTACCTGCCTTCTCTCCATACCCCCTGATCCCTTTAGCCACAAGGGCCACATCTAACGCCCTCTTAAATATAGCCAATGAACTGGCCTCGACTACCTTCTGTGGCAGAGAGTTCCAGAGATTCACCACTCTCTGTGTGAAAAATGTTTTTCTCAGAATTCTTCAAAAAAACATGAAGCTGTGAGAATTTCCCAGCACTTAGTGTAAAGAATGTACTCCAATAATTTGTGGCAAAGAATAAGTGCAGGAGATTAATGTAAGTTATGTACAATTTCAATTTTGCTGATCGCTTGAATTTATTTCAATATATTTGTTTTAAATTTACATAATTGTTTTAATTGTTTAATAATTTTCAGATATTTGTACGGTTTGTTTTACAGTTTTGAAATGACAGAAATACTCAAGAATAATTATAATGTATTGAAAGCTCTGACAGCAAGATAACACAGGACTATGGTTAAGCTGCCTGACAAGGGCATGAATGACAGTTGCAGTTTGGGCTTGCAGTTTAACTGTAATTGGCATACAGCGCATAAAACGTTGATGTGTACAGGGATGCTTAATCCTTCTGTCTGGCAATGAAAAGATTTCTGCAAAGATATATCTTTGAACAGTGCTTTATTTGTATGCAAATCGTTTCTGGTGCACATATGAATGAATTCTGTAGACACAAGGAACTGCAGGTGCTGAAATCTTGCATTGGAGACAAAGTGCTGGAGTAACTCAGCAGCTCAGGCAGCATCCCTGGAGGACATATATAGGCAACGTTTCGGCTCTGGCTCTGGGTTCAGATGGGGTGCAATTCCTCAAAAGTGTTCAGGAGAGTTTTCTTAAGCCGTATGTGGAGGCCCCCCACACGTGAGAGGGCAACGCTGGGTCTAGTATTGGGAAATTGGGAAGGGCAAGTTAATGAAGTGTGTGTGGAGGAGCCTTTTGGGACCAGTGACCACAGTTCGATTAGGTTTAAGATAGTTATGGATAGGGACGGAGAGGGTCCACGGAGAGGTTAAAATGCTCAACTGGGGTAAGGCCAACTTTGAGGGTATGATAGAAGGTCTCGCTCAAGTTAATTGGTTATTAGAGGGGAAAGGAACATCGGCCAAGTGGGATGTTTTTAAAAGTGTACTGAAGAAAGCTCAGGATGTGTATGTCCCCGTTAGAGTGAAGGGCAAAGCCAGCAAATGTAACGAAGCTTGGCTGACGAGGGAAATTGAGATGTTAGTCAAAAACAAGGATGCATGGGACAGGTATAGGCAGCTGGGATCAAGTGCATCCCTGGAGGAGTTCTGGGAACTAAGGAGTAAACTAAAAAAGGAAATCAGAAAGGCAAAAAGGGGCCAGGAGATAGCTCTGGCGGGGAGCATTAAGGACAATATCAATTTTTTTTATAAATACATAAGGGGGAAAGGGGTAACTAGAGAGAGAGTGGGACCTCTCAGGAATCAAAGCGGTCACCTCTGTGATGTGATGCACGTGCCGCCGCCAGTGAGGCACGTGTGCTGCACGGCCGCAGGCAGAGCCACCGCTACAGCGCCGCGATCAGGATGGCCGCCGCTGGTGAGTCACGTGCGGCGGGCCGACGTCATCGCAGTCGGCCCGCCCTTTTTTTAACTTACCGCAAGCACGTGGGACCCGCCGTGTTTGAATTACTCGACCCCCGCGCAGCATCCGTGCGGCGCTCCGGTGGATAGGCTCGCCGCTCTCGCCGTTGCCGCGCGGTCCCCGCTACCGGCGACGCCGCGCTTCACCGCCGATGACCGCAAACAGGTAAGACAGAGCCTTCAGGGTTACTGTCGAAGAAGTACTGAAGGTACTGTCGTGTTTGAAGGTAGACAAATCTCCAGGGCCAGATCTGATATATCCGAGGGTTTGTAGGAAACTAGAGAGGAAATTGCGGGAAACCAGGTTGAAATTTACGAGTCATCCTGAAATACAGGAGAGGTGTCGGAAGACTGGAGGGTGGCAAATGTTGGGCCTCTTTTCAAGAAGGGTTGCAGGGAAAATGCTGGGAACTATAGGCCGGTGAGCTTAACATCTGTAGTTGGTAGATTACTGAAGAGTATTCTGAGGGATAGGATATACATGCATTTGGATGGGCAAGGGCAGATTAGGGATAGTCAGCATGGTTTTGTACGTGGGAGGTCGTGTCTCACAAACTGATTAGAAACATAGAAACATAGATTGGAGAAGAAAGCTGAATAACAGACATAGAAACAGAAAATAGGTGCAGGAGTAGGCCATTTGGCCCTTCGAGCTAGCACTGCATTCAATATGATCATGGCTGATCATCCAAAATCTGTATCCCGTTCCATCTTTTTCCCCATACCCCTTGATTCCCTTAGCCCTAAGAGCTAAATATAACTCTCTCTTGAACACATCCAGTGAATTGGCCTCCCCTGCCTTCTGTGGCAGAGAATTCCACAGATTCACAACTCTCTGGGTGAAAACGTTTTTCCGCATCTCAGTCCTAGATGGCCGACCCCTTATTCTTAAACTGTGACCCCTGGTTCTGGACTCCCCCAACATCGGGAACATTTTTCCTCCATCTACCCTGTCTAATCCTCTAAGAGTTTTATATTATTAAAAGAGGAGGGGCAGGACAAAAGCTTGACAAGTGATAGGTGAGGGCTGGTTTTGATAGCTTTCAATCTACTCCTATCATTCTGAAGAATGATCCTGTCCCAAAACGTCACGTCCATTTCTTCCCCAGATGCTGCCTGACGCGCTGAGTTCCTTCAGCACTATGTTTTACGAGGAGAATTTCCATCAGGAAACAACCAACAAAAAAGTTGTCATTAATTCAAAGAAGAGCAGAGTGATCATCCATTTGATAGCGAGCAGTCTTTTTTTTAAACTACCACCTTCTAAAACACATTCATCAATCATGTCCTCTTAATGAGATTGCCATGGTTACCCTTCATGGCAAAAGTAATTGTAATTCAAAAGGTAATTCATTGGTTGTAAAGGATATCCTGAGGACATATTTCACAAATGCTAGTTTACTTTTAGTATCTCAGGAGTTTGCTTCCTTTGTTTCCTACGTTATTTTTCCTGCGTGGTTTCAGATTGTTTATAATCTTAAAAATATCTATTCCACATTTTTGTATGCATTGAAATATTTAAAAGCTTTCATAATAGGACTTTTACAATGATTCAGAATTATTGAAATCGTACATGACATTTTTCAGTTATATGCATGCTGATTTTTATTCAATGAGGTATCATTTTGAATATATGTACAATATTGGAACATTGACATCTGCATGTTTTCTAATGCTGCAGCAATTGGAGAATTCTCTTCACACTGCAAGCACCTATAATCACAGATCTTTAAGATCTCTAAAAAAAAACCTTAATCTCAACATTTAATTAGAGTAGCAAGAAAAGATTAACAGATGTTTTGCTCTCACTTTGGGTTACTTAAATTAATTACTTAATTTCCTTCTTTTCAGCTGCTTCAGTGTGACCTAGATTTGAAATAGGAACGTATATTTAATTCCTTTAAAAATAATTCTGCAAAGACTCAATTCCTGCTTAAAATTCCACCATTAATGTGGGACAATTTGTATTTTCTCATTTTATGTGCTCTGAAAAATATTATCTCCTATTCTGTAGTACTTCCTATTTGATGTGCAAGGTAAATTCTAAACACCATACTTTGACACCACCTTTAAGGACATATTTACCCTTGAATGGAAGATAGACACAAAAAGCTGGAGTAACTCCGCGGGACAGGCAGCATCTGTGGATAAAAGGAATGGGTGGCATTTCGGGTCGAGACCCTTCTTCAGACTGAGTGGAATAGGTCTTTTTGATAAACATGTTTAAATGGGAACACCAAAATGTATACTTATGATTGCGTGTGTGTGGATGTGTTGAGAAAATGAGCCGTTGATCGCTTTCTTGGCCAGGTTTTTATCATGTATGGACATAGATGGAAAATCAATGGGAAGACGCACATCTCAGCAATGATCTGATTGAATTCAGGAATAGGCAAAAGGGTTTATGTTCCTATGTCCTGATTTAGTGTTTGGGCAAATGGACACATCATAATGCAGACAGAGTCTAATTTGACTTTGGAGATAAGTGCCGTGAGATTCTCAGATGAAAGTGGGATCATATTGGGGTTTTTCTTTTGTGACTGTGCATCACTAACATTAAATGCAGTTTGTAAACCAGATTGATAACAGGCTCAAATCTTCACTAAACCTTTGGACAGTTCCAAATTTACCCATAGCACCAAATTAAATTTGTAATTGTTGGAAGAGACTTGTATTGTGCATTGTTCCAAATAAGGCAACGGCATTTTCTAAAAGGAGCAGTTTGTATGCATCACCAGTGAGCATCTCTTTATCTCAAGGCCAGGAATGCACTTGCTTAACAGTGCACCGTTAATACTGGGTGTGAAAACTTGCTACGAGTCAATAAACTACTTTATTTCAAATTGGGTGACCATTTAGAAGGATACATAATGATTTATTTCAGTTAATGCATTATGAATAATGAACGACACTCTCTTCCATGGTAGACCCAAGCTTAATTTGACCAAAATAACTCTTCCGCCTTCTGGCTTACAACACAAAGCAGAAGCTTTGTTTTCTGATCGTGTCCTTTTTTAAGATTACCTTTTAAGGGATTTAATGTTTTTCACAAATGTATTGAGACTCAGTATCAAAAGAGGTAATCTTTATTTGAAAGCTAGCCCCCTTAAACTATTTACTTTAAGCAGACAAACTGAATGTTCCAGACTATTTGTGACAATATTACATTGCAGAAAAACATGGAAATCACTTGTTTCTTTGTCCAAATAGAATCATTGTATAAACACACACAAAGATGCACAGATCCCAATGTCCCTGATTAGAGATAGACCACATGGTTTCCTTTCTCAAAGCAACATTGGAACTCAATATTTACATTTAATGAACAACAAGTCTAAATCTTGTATACTGACTTATTTTATACTTCCTGATCTCTGTGCAGGTGATTGTGTCATGTCCACTTTTCGACTGTTTCTAGATCTGAATTCAATGAAGGATCTTTCTTTGTCAGATTAGCTTGGCTTGGATACTTCACGTGCTGAGAACTGTGTTCTTTGCAGTTAGTGTTATTGTGATATTTTGCCTCAACTACTTTAGTTCAACTGCAAAAGCCCAATTTGTTTCAATAAGGATCAAGTGTGTTCTCAGACTTAACATTATCAAGAGTTCTGCAGGAATTAACCCTCTAATAGTTGTCCTGTAGCTCGTCATGATATTGGCATAGCTGTATTTCTTGACGATTTTGAACAAATCGGTAAGAGCTCCTTAGGCAGTCCATTTCTGAGGGTTTCGAGGTAGCTGATGATGTCAGTATGGAATCAGGTAGGCAAGAGTGCATGAGGGACGAGGTAGGGGTTGGTATAAGAGGTTATTTCACAATTTCTGCTGGGCTTTCATTTGTTCCTGATGAAGGGACTCAACGTTCTCAAAGAAAACATGGATTATTCTTCTCCTTTGGTTACATAATGATCCAGGGATTCCAATGAATCATCTGGATGCAATATTTTTTCAAGGGGATTTTAAGAGCATCTGTGCAATGCTTTCTCAACCCTCGTGCTATTCTCTTGCCATTGAATGAGTACCGTATTTCCCGGCAATGAAGACGCACCCCCAACTTAAGTTGCTAAATTTTGAAAAGAGGATGGCGGGACAGGGTCAAGGGTTTGGTTCAGTCCAGGGGTCGGTAGCATCACCTGTGTACCCCGGGACTGGCTTCAGTTCCCAAATCCCTCGCATCCCCGGGACTAGCTGCAGTTCCCTGGTCGCCTGCTCCGGGCTAGTAGACAGAGAGAGAGAGAGAGAGAGAGAGAGAGAGAGAGAGAGAGAGAGAGAGAGAGAGAGAGAGAGAGAGCCCGGGACAGAGCAGCCAGCCTTCCGCCCAGTAGCTACCCGCCAACCATCACCTCCACCGGTTGCGCCTGTGCCAAAGGACACCGTTGCTGGCTGGCGGGCGGGCCAGCAGAAGGCGCTGAGCTGACAGCCGGTTCCGCTGTCCGGTCCGGGCGGCTGCTCGCAGCCACCCGAGCTACTTCCCTCCCCGGCCATAATGCGGTGGCTCCGCGCCCGGATCGCCGCGGCAGCGGTGAGTGGGTGAGTTGCTGGCATGATCCCCGACCCCCTCCTTCTCAACGCTCCTGCCCTCCCCGCAACTTTACCCCTGGCGGCCCAGCCAATTTGTGCAGCCCGGGCCAGACTCCCCACAAGCTGTGAAAGGAACTCCCCCCCCCCCCCCCAGCGGCGCTGTCCTTTTATAGCCGCTTCCCACTTTACAGCCGCTTCCCATCAGCTGCCAGCAATGAGGGATTGACTTGGCTATCCCTCAGTACAGCAACATCGTTCTTGATGTTGCTGTACTGAGGGATAGCCAAGTCTATCTTTCTTGGCTAACAATCTAACCTTCGGCCTCCAAGACGCAGGTAAATTTTCGTGCCTTATCTTTGGGTAAAAAAATAGCATCTTCATTACCGGGAAATACGGTCTTTGAGTGTTCACTCTGAAAATGTCCCATCGTTTATGAGCATGCCCTCAAATAAGTTGGCTGTGCCTTTATCCTTCAAATTTGGGATATCCTGCAATTGGCTATCGTTGTTGAAACATGGCCAGCAAACTAAGCTGCTTGTAATTGTGTCCATAGTGACTATTCCTGTATGTGTGGTATATAAATGGCCAAAAAATCTTTCCGCTACGACTCCACGATGCATCACTGCTTATATTCCACTATTGTTGAGTGGTTTCATCTCTTTATCTGTTCAAATTCCATTCATTCTTTCAATATCTTTATAGATCTTTTTTCAACACAATCTTGCTAGATTTTGTCTGTGATTTCAGATGCAGCCAGTGGAAAATCCTTATCAACCAATTTTAAAGTGTGGATTCCAGTTTTGTTTCCAACATTACAATTCTCATGCCATACGCATGATACAGCATCTGCAAAGCATTCTTCTTGGAACTGCTGCATTTGGTGCTGTGATTAAATTGCAATAGATAGATTACCATCTTTGATGCTGGTGTAGAAGATATGGGATCTACATCTTTCGAAGAAGCTCATAATCTGTTACAACAATAATAGTCAACAAAACTGGTAACATTTCTTGCTTGGGAGCTCTATTCCATGTCCTTCTTTCTTGAGTTATGTATAATTGTGCTTGCTCCTTGCTCAAGTTTGGGAAGTGAAAATGATGGGTTTCTCTTGCCCATTATTCATCACCTGGCTTATTATTGAACCTCTGCACCAGCTCGCCTGCAGTCCGTCTGTCTTTTTTTCTTTTTTCGTCTTATTGTTAATGTTAGATGTATGTTATACTCTATTTTTAGTTGTGTATTATGTGGGGGGTGGGGGAAACTTTTAAATCTCTTTCTTCAACGGAAATGCGACCTTTTACCGAGTCATATCTCCGTTCGTGCTGCGGACTAACATCTAGAAGCTGGCGGCCTCCAACTGGAATCGATCTTGACTGCTTCGGTAGCAGAGCCTGTGGACTCATTGCTTACCAGCTGGCTGACTTCGGAGGCTGTAGTGGCGCTGCGGCTGCGACCTGACTTCGGAGGCTTCGGCTGTGGGCCCTGTGGAGCTCGCAGGTTCCTGGTTTGTGACCAATTTTCGGGAGATCCAGCAACAGCAGCTTCGTCCCTCCCGAATCGTGGGGCTTGAATTGGCCTGTTCGCAGGGCCTTTCATTGCCCAGCGCGATTTTAAATCGGCTGCGGGATCTTCCATCGCCCGGCGGGAGGCTTCAACATCGGGAGCCTCGATCGCCTCGACGCAGCAGTTTGACTGCCTGACCGTGGGAGAAGAAGCAAGGAAGAGATAAGACTTTTTACCTTCCATCACAGTGAGGAGGTGCCTGGAGGAGATTCACTGTGATGGATGTTTGTGTTAAATTGTGTTTAATTGTATGTTTTGTTGCTTTCTTACTGTTAGGGGGGGGGGGGAGTTCCCTCCGCCATGGGTACCATATAATCCTGTGCTACCTGCTCCATGGTTGGATAGTCGGCGACTAAACCATCTCCCCCACCTGGTTTGCCAGGTGAGGAGGGGGCTGTGGACCCCCAACAGGACCAAAAACAAGACGTCAAAGGGCGGATGGCTTCTCGCGAGCCAACGGCCATCCACACTTCAGTAGAAGTTGCGATCACTGTCGTACATAGCATTGCAAGGAATGATGATAAAGCACACACACCAAAATCCTATACTTCCAGCGGTGGAAGTCCGCAGGAACTGGAGGACAGAGATAATAATAATAATAATAATAGATTTTATTTATATAGCGCTTTTCAGGACTCAAAGTCGCTTTACAATTGAGAGTCAGGAATAAACAAAACAAAATAGAGCAATAAGACAGAGGGGAGGGGAACATGGGACTAAGATATGTGGTGCGTCCATCACCGTTCCCGTTGGAAACCAGCACCACTGCGTCGCTGGTGTTTTCAACGATGATGAGTGAACTTATTCATACGAATGACCTTAGTTCTGCTCTATTTCCAGGCCTGACTCACTCATGATGATTTCTACATTTTCGTTCACTGATTGTAAGCCATCAATCTTCAAACTCTGGAGTACGATCCTTCATTGCTAAAATGTACATTTGCTTCCATTCTTCACATTGTGTTCAGGCAATCTTTTGAATTTTGCCTTCAAAATAAGATTTCCTTTTTTATCTGCGCTCATAGCAATCAACAAATCAGTATGGTTATACAAATCTGATCTACTCCATTTGTAATTTTATCAAGGCCTGGGAAAGTTTGAGTGAAATCTTGACTTCACAAATTGTCACTTGATATGAGTAGAGCACTTTATGTACATAGATGATCAGATACTGCTGATTGCATTGGGGTTTGTAGACATGAGAGTGATTCAAGCACAGTCCAGCAGGGTGAGTAATGAATGTTACAAATCGGCTGCAACTTGATACAGTGTGACTTTATAGTTTCCTCACAATTGCATGGTGCGGACTCTCTTAGGAACAACCACAATTGTGTGATTCACTCACTTTGTTTTCACTAGCACTCATTCAAACATATCATGTTCTCTTTTAACGAACAGGATTTCACTGAAAAAGCTTTTCACTGTACCTCGCTACATGTGACAATAAACTAAACTGAAACTGACACTGAAACTGAACTGAAACTGATTTGCTATTGTCTGTGGCATCCAACTTTGTCCCCATCAACACTTGCAACCAATTACTTGCAGGATGTCCCTTCCTCAAGCTCACATATCACTCTTGTAACTGTGCATCATTGACCCGATGATGTGTGTTTGATACACCTCAGTCCCCTTGAAGTATTGGATTTCCCCCTCCTGGAACTTTTGTAAAATAGTGAAAGATTTGTGAAAAGAAAAAGAAAGCATACAAGCATACTTATTAGTGTAGGAAGGAACCGCAGATGCTGGTTTACACTGAAGATATACCTTGGATGCTGGAGTTACTCAGCAAAATGCTGGAGTTACTCTGACTGAAGAAGGGACTCGACCCGAAACGTCACCCATTCCTTCTCCCCAGCACACTTACTGTATGTGTCACATTGTAGACTATATATGTCCTATAGGACAAGGTTTATTACCAGCAAAGCAGGATTGTTTGCAATTTAATAAATGCATAGATTAGTGACAGTCAATATATGTGATTTGTCATTTCACAACAGACCAGGAGATTACCTTCCACACATGTAAGTGGGTTTTTTTTCCAGTCTTATCTGGGTTTCCAGCTAATAATGGTCATGGGTGAATCCTTGTCATAGGAAATTTGGTTTTCACATTGAATTGTTGATCTGGACATAACCACTGTGGGCTCAATTCAACAGCATTATTGGAGATGAACTCTAAGTGGGAATACAGTCAAATTTTGGTTACATAGAGATTTCCTTCACCTCTTGAAGGAAAAAGGGTTTCATGATTCAAATAAGGCAATGCAATAATTATGATTACAATTGGAGAGAAAAAAAACGATAGGAATGTCTTAATATGGAGTTGCCTTCAGTGTATTTTGTGAATTGAATTTGGTTGCTCTTTCATTTTCCAGTGACTCACATAGTTACAACTTGAATACGTAAACAAAACATGGGTCATGGCCTTAAAAATTGTTAGGATGAAATGAGAATAATGGCAAGGATACATGAAAAGCATTCATTCGATAGGGGTATACGAACATTTCCACCATGTATACGTCAAGGCACTGCTGTAAAAATTGATTCAGCTTTTGGTTTTAGTGCTTTCTTAGTGGCTGCAGAATAACAGTTTCAGTGTGTCATTGCCTTAACAGGTGGGCAGATGGGGTAGCTCTGTTGGTGAGGAATGAAATTCAGACCCTTGCAAGGGGTGACATTGAAACAGGAGATGTGGATAGAACTAAGGAATTGGAAGGGTAAAAAGACCCTAATGGGACTTATCTACAGGCCCCCAAACAGTAGCCTTGATATAGGGTGCAAGTTGAATCAAGAGATAAAATTGGCATGTCGTAAAGGTAATGCTGTGGTTGTTATGGGAGATTTCAACATGCAGGTAGATTGGGAAAATGTGGTTGGTACAGGACCCCAAGAAAGTGAGTTTGTGGAGTGCCTCCGTGATGGATTCTTAGAGCAGCATATACTGGAGCCTACCAGAAAGAAGGCAATTCTGGATTTAGTGTTGTGTAATGAACCGGATTTGATAAGGGAACTCGAGGTAAAGGAGCCATTAGGAGGCAGTGACCATAATATGTTAAGTTTTAATCTACAATTGGAGAGGGAGAAGGATAAATCGGAGGTGTCAGTGTTACAGTTGAACAAAGGGGACTATGGAGCCATGAAGGAGGAGCTGGCCAAAGTTGACTGGAAAGATACCCTAGCAGGGATGACAGTGGAACAACAATGGCAGGTATTTCTGGGAACAATATAGAAGGTGCAGGATCAGTTCATTCCAAAGTGGAAGAAAGATTCCAAGGGGAGTAAGGGGCGACCGTGGCTGACAAGGGAAGTCAGGGACAGTATAAAAATAAAGGAGAAGAAGTATAACATAGCAAAGATGAGTGGGAAATCAGAGGATTGGACAACTTTTAAAGAGCATCAGAAGTTCATCGGGTCAAAGGGCGTGACGCACGGAGCACCTCAATCCATGTGGAGGACATGGGGGCCTCGGTATACACTGTTAACACACGAAACGCGTACTTTCTTACCTGTTAAAAAACGCCGAAATATTCATTTTTTGCGCTGTAAATAATTGTGGGCGCTGTCATTGAATGCGAGAAGGTATCAGGTTTAAACTGGTGTTATCTCATGGTGTAGCGTCTTTTACATTCCGCGACTAATAGCCGCATTCATTGTCGTGTCCAGGCAGCATCATCTCGATAAGACTTCGCTATATAAAGCAAACTCAAAGTCAGAGCAATTTGATTGCAATATTGTGGGATTATTTTTTTGGGTGACTGAGCGCTCAGAACCAAAAGCTCTAATATCTTTGCTCTGAACCCGAGCACCAATGTGTAAGGGGCCGAAGGAGCGCATCCCTCGGGACAGCCCCCACTCACCCCCCCGGGTCAGCGCTGTCCGGCCACGGCCACCCCGTCTCCCCCTGTGGGCCGCACTGTCACTGGCTGTGAGTCGGCAGCGCCCACACACGGGGCTGGGTGGAGCGGGGCCGGGTGAGGTGGGGCCGGGTGGAGCGGGGCCGGGTGGAGCGGGGCCGGGTGGAGCTGGGCTGGGTGGAGCGGGGCCGGGTGGAGCGGGGCCGGGTGGAGCGGGGCCGGGTGGAGCGGGGCCGCAACTCAGGGCAACGTCAGCTGCAGCAGAGTTGGGGACGGTCTGCTCCCTACGCCCACCCAGAGTCACTGACTGTGCTGCACCGACACCCCGACCTCTTCCTCCCTCCCCGACGTCCCCCCCCCCGACCTCCCCCCCGACTCCCCTCCCCGACCTCCCCCCCCTGAACTCCTCCTTCCCCCCCGACCCCTCTTCCCGCATCCCACCTCCGGCCGCGGGGATAGACGGCCGGAGGTGGGATGCAACCAGTCCAGATGCTGGGCCAGAAGAAGGGCCCGCTGTGCTGGCAGCCATTGCAAATGCTTACCTGCAGTTCATCGCTTGTACTCCAGATGGCGTTGCGTGGCAACAGTATGGGTCACGGGTCGTGACCTCGACTGCGTGCAACCTCCCTATCCGGGGAGCAAAGATGAGGTACGAAGGTGAGATAGCCAAGAATATTAAGAAGGATAGTAAAAGCTTCTTTAGGTATGTGAAGAGGAAAACATTAGTTAAGACCAAAGTTGGACCCTTGAAGACTGAAAAAGGTGAATTTATTATGGGGAACAAGGAAATGGCAGATGAGTTGAACAGGTACTTTGGATCCGTCTTCACTAAGGAGGACACAAACAATCTCCCTGATGTACTATTGACCAGAGGATTTAGGGTGACGGAGGAACTGAAGGAAATCCACATTAGGCAGGAAATGGTGTTGGGTAGACTGATTGGACTGAAGGCAGATAAATCCCCAGGGCCTGATGTTCTGCATCACAGGATACTTAAGGAAGTGGCTCTAGAAATTGTAGACGCAATGGTGATCATTTTCCAATGTTCTATAGATTCAGGATCAGTTAGTGGATTGGAGGGTAGCTAATGTTATCCCACTTTTTAAGAAAGGCAGGAGAGAGAAAACGGAATTATAGACCAGTTAGCCTGACATCGGTGGTGGGGAAGATGCTGGAGTCAATTATAAAAGATGAGATAGCCGCACATTTGGATAGCAGTAGCAGGATCGGTCCGAGTCAGCATGGATTTACGAAGGGGAAATCATGCTTGACTAATCTTCTGAAATTTTTTGAGGATGTAACTAGTAAAATGGACAAGGGAGAGCCAGTGGATGTAGTGTACCTGGACTTTCAGAAAGCGTTTGATAAGGTCCCACATTGGAGATTAGTGGGCAAAATTAGAGCACATGGTATTGGGGATAGGCTGCTGACATTGATAGAAAATTGGTTGGCAGACAGGAAACAAAGAGTAGGGATTAACGGGTCCCTTTCTGAAAGGCAGGTAGTGACTAGTGGGGTACCGCAAGGCTCGGTGCTGGGACCGCAGCTATTTACAATATACATTAATGATTTAGATGAAGGGATTAAAAGTAAGATTAGCAAATTTGTAGATGACACAAAGCTGGGTGGCAGTGTGAACTGTGAAGAGGATGCTATGAGAATGCATGGTGACTTGGACAGGTTGGGGGAGTGGGCAGATGCATGGCAGATGCAGTTTAATGTGGATAAGTGTGAGGTTATCCACTTTGGTGGCAAAAACAGGAAGGCAGATTATTATCTAAATGGAGTAAAGTTGGGAAAAGGGGAAGTACAACGGGATCTGGGGGTCCTTATTCATCAGTCAATGAAAGTAAGCATGCAGGTACAGCAGGCAGTGAAGAAAGCAAATGGCATGTTGACCTTCATAACAAGAGGAGATGAGTATAGGAGCAGAGAGGTCCTTCTGCAGTTGTACAGGGCCCTAGTGAGACCTCACCTGGAGTATTGTGTGGAGTTTTCGTCTCCCAATTTGAAAGGACATTCTTGCTATTGAGGGAATGCAGCGAAGGTTCACCAGGTTAATTCCTGGGATGGCGGGACTGTCATATGTTGATAGAATGGAGCAGCTGGGCTTGTATACTCTGGAATTTAGAAGGATGAGAGGACATCTTATCAAAATATATAAGATTATTAAGGGTTTGGACACGCTAGAGGCAAGAAACATGTTCCTGATGTTGGGGGAGTCCAGAACCAGGGACCACAGTTTAAGAATAAGGGGTAAGCCATTTAGAATGGAGATGAGGAAAAACATTTTCTTGCAGAAAGTTGTGAGTCTGTGGAATTCTCTGCCTCAGAGGGCAGTGGAGGCTGGTTCTCTGGATGCTTTCAAGAGAGAACTAGACAGAGCTCTTAAAGTTAGCGGAGTCCAGGGATATGGGGAGAAGGCAGGAATGGGGTACTGATTGTGGATGATCAGCCATGATCACAGTGAATGGCGGTGCTGGCTCGAAGGGCCAAATGGCCTACTCCTGCACCTGTTGTCTATTGTCAATGTTTTGCAATTTCTCACAGTTGACTGTATGTAACCCGGCAGGCGAGATCTTTCCAGACATATCATGTGCTGAGAGTGCTGCTGCTGAATGAATGGGTGCTGCACTGATGGGTGATGGGGATCAGCGGGGCCAGGATAGATTGATGAAAGGCAATGCTCGCATGAAGTATGCTTTTTGTACAAGTGAGCCATTGAGACCCCTCCAGAGCTACAGCCGGGTGCTCCTGTCAAAAAGTTGTCAGTGAGGGCCCCAGTAAAGACAAAAATACAGTGTTTGAATACCCGCACCTACAAAGCAAGCAAATGCATGGACTTGCGTTATCTGCTCCTATGAAATATGGGAAAATAAGATTGTTTCCTCTCCTTATGTATGGCTTTTTGTGTTCTTAATAAGCAGCAGCGAGTGGCGAATTCTGAGATGTAACCGACATCAGCATCCTTAAGCTATTCTGAAGCTAGGAAGCTGTGAGTGAGCATAACCTTGACCTCCACAGGATAAGTAGTTCAGACAATGGTGAAGCTGTGCTTGAGGTCACAAGAGATCATAGGTTTCAAGGAAGACGAGTAATGCAGTTTGAACGCTGACCTTTTTAAATAGCATAGTTTGGTGGAAATGTGGTTAATAAAATCACAAGTAACTCAGAAATGCTGTTTTTCCAACCATTGGAGTTGAAAATCTCTAATGAATTCATTTGGGGGGAAAGAAACTGCTGAAAAAAACAGTTTCAAAGAAACAAAGATCCTTTAAAAAAAAATGGGGACTCCTGAGCTGCAGTCCCCAGAAATAATTGCAAAATTGTTCTATTCCAAGCGAAGTTCATTTTCAATAAAACTGCATGTTTTATTTTCAGATGTCTATGAATGAACTTCCCGCTCAAGGCTTATTTTTTCATCCATCTAGTTATAGATAGAAAATCAGTCGTAATCATTTCTTCTCCTATCCCTTCACCATTAACACTGATGTTCCACAAGGTTGCGATGAAATTAGCTTATCTTGGCATTATAATAATAATAATAATAATGGATGGGATTTATATAGCGCCTATTTAATACTCAAGGCGCTTTACATCGCAGTATTCATTCACTCCTCAGTCACACTCGGTGGTGGTGAGCTACTTCTGTAGCCACAGCTGCCCTGGGGCAGACTGACGGAAGCGTGGCTGCTAATCTGCGCCTAAGGCCCCTCCGACCACCACCAATCACTCACACACATTCACACACATTCACACGCAGGCAAAGGTGGGTGAAGTGTCTTGCCCAAGGACACAACGACAGTATGCACTCCAAGCGGGATTCGAACCGGCTACCTTCCGGTTGCCAGCCGAACAGCCAGAGGCATTATGGGCCAAACATGCAGTTTTTCAAAATACTTCTCTGGTCTTGCTTAACCTATATCTGGAATCTCGTCCAACACTGAGATCTTCAGAGCTATCTGGACTCCTCCAGATCTGGTCTCTTAAACATCCCTGAATACAATCAAACACTAATGTGGCCACCTCTTTAGCTAATAAAGGGTGAAGCTTTGGAATTCCCTCATAAAGTCTTTCTATTTCAGTTTTTCTGTTCAAAATGTTTCTAAAAACCCACTTGTCTGACCGCTCCTCACGTGAGCAATTTTGGGCCCCATATCTGAGGAAGGATGTGCTGGTGCTGGAGCTGAAGAGGGCTCAGAGTTGGTTTACGAGAATGATCCCAGGAATGATTGGGTGAACTTATGATGAGCATTTGACGGCACTGAGTACTCGCTAGAGTTTAGAAGGATGAGGGGAGACCTCATTGAAAGTTACCGAGCAGTGAAAGGCCTGTATAGAGTGGATGTGGGGAGGATGTTTCCACTAGTGGGAGGGTCCAAGACCAGAGGCCATAGCCTCAGAATAAAAGGACATACCTTTAGGAGGGAGATGAGGAGGAATTTCTTTGGTCAGAAGGTGGTGAATCTGTGTAATTCATAGCTGCAGAAGGCTGTGGAGGCCAAGTCAATAGTTATTTTTTAAGGCAGAGATTGATACATTCTTGATTAGTACAGGTAAGTAAGTAAGTAAGTAAGTAAGTAAATTTTATTTATATAACACGTTTAATTCAACTCGTGTTGAAACCAAAGTGCTTTACATAGAAGAAATAATTAAGTTTCCATACATCGATAGAAAAATTTAGAAAAAGAAAAATGACACAACACATTATAGACTTCAACATGAACGTCCCCCCACAGCAGAATCAAAATTTTCCACTGTGGGGAAAGACACCAGAAAGTTCAGTCTTCTTCCTCTGTGATCACCCGAGGTCGGGGCCTATTTGTGGCCTCCGCAGCCAGTCCGATGTTTTCAGGCCCTCTTGCCGGGAAGATGGAACTCCGGCATCGGGTGAACACTCCTCAGCGGCTTGAAATGTCTGGAGCGGCCGCTTCCTCCCCGGAGACCGCGGCACCCGAAGTCCTCAGGTCGCGCTGGTCGGAGCTCCGACTCTGGCGATCTCGGATCCCAGGCTCTGCGGTGTTTTAAATCCAGCGCCGCCCGCAGCTGGACGCCCCGCAGCCACAGCTCCTCGGATGTTGGAATCAGCGGTCACAGCACTCCGGAGCTTACCGCACGGTGACCCGGGTAGGGCATCGCCCGCTCCATGATGGTGTCCCAGCGCTGTGCCTCCGCCGAAGCTGGGGTTCGGCCGGCCCCGACAGGAAACGCCGCTCCAGTCCGATGGTAGGCCGCGAGGAAGGGGCGAAGAAGCAGCTTGGAGGGAAGCCGCCTCTCCGACCAGGTAGGGACTAGGAAATAACGTTTGCCCCTTCCCTTCCCCCCACCCACCACATAAAAGAAGACCTCCAACAAACATTTTTGTTTTTAACAGGACTAAAAATAAAGTGAATGGACGGACTGCAGGCAGAGCAGCCATACACAACGGCACCCCACTCCTGCAGTCCGCCATCTTTAATGTGTCAGAGGTTATGAGGAGAATGTGGTTGAGAGGCAAAGATAGACCAGCCATGATTGAATGGCGGAGTAGACGATGGGCTGAATGACCCAATTCTGCTCCTATCACTTATGAACATGAACTATGACCAACCTTTGAGTAATTCCCCTATTATTTACTTATGGAGCTGATGTTTTTTTTTTCCTGCTTGCTGATATTTTATGACATTTAGAAAGATTTTTGCTTCTTTGCAGGTTGTTGTATTAATGAAAATAGTGGCTGACATCTGAACGTGCTACTGATATTTTGCTCGTTTTTCCTCTCATTGCAGCAATACAAGTTCATTTTTGATAAAATAAAAGAGCTTCTAAAATCCTTTTGTTGTTTGAATGTTTGAAAGATCTTCAAATTGTTTTTATGTGCAATGAGAAACAATGGGTCTGCCAGGACAGTTAGGTTTGTGGATTTTTGGGGAAAAGATCAAATCGGGCCGTGGGGGTTGGGGAACGATGAGGTTGGAGGCTTGGTCGGGCAGGGAGCCGGAAGCAATGAAGCCAGTGATGGTGCTTGAGATGATGGCCTGGTGCTTATCTTTGGGGTCATGGTCCAAGGATGAGGTGTCTGAGATTTGTCGCCCGGCTTCAGACTGGTAGAGGTCAGCGCGCCAGACTACCACGGCACCTCCCTTGTCGGCCGGTTTGATTATCCAGTCGGGGTTGTTCCATAGTGAGTGGAGGGCTGTACGTTCGGGGGGGGGGGGGGGGGGGGAGAGGTTAGAGTGAGAAAGGGGAGTGGAAAAGTTAAGGCGGTTGAATTCCCGCCGGCAGTTTGAAATGAACAGGTCTAAAGAAGGTAGATGGGCATGGGGGTGGGGGGGGGGGGTGAGTCCAAGAGGAGGGGTCCATTGGAGACAGGAGAAGGGGCCTTCACTAGGAGGTGAGGACTCCTTCCCATGGAAAAAAGCTCGGATGCGGAGGCGATGGAAGAAGAGCTCCACATTGTGGCGGACACGGAACTCATTGAGGTGGGTGTAGATTAGTTATTGCCTACTAACCAATTGTAGTGCTTGTTAGTAGTTGCTCCGCCTAATATGTGATTTATATTACCAAGACCTTGCTTACGTAAATCAGTCTGAGTAGGTGTTAGGTACTGTAACGTCCTGCAGACCAATGCTGTAAGTGGACTTTATAAATATGTGTTGTATTTTGATGTGTGTACGACTCCACTCATTACAGTGGGTCGGAGGGGAACAAAGGTGAGACCTCTGCTGAGGACAGACCGTTCGGTATCAGAAAGGGGGAGGTCAGAGGGAATAGTGAACACAAGGCAAGGGTGGGGGTTGGGGTCAGGAGGAAGGCAGGTGAGTAGATGGGGGCCGAGGCGATGTCGGGTGGGGGGATGGTGGGTGGTCAGAAAGGAGGGGGTATGAGGACTATAGTGTGGGTGGGGAGTAGCTGGGGTCACCTGGTTCAAGGGGGGAAGGGGAGACCCAGTGGAAACCCCACAGTCAAACCACGTGGAGTGAGATTCTGTAGCGTGGAGACTTTAGGCCCGGTGCTGAGCCTGGGACTCAGGTAAGGCGACGGCTGCGGCCCACTGGTGGGCGGTGGAGTGGGTCGGGCTGGCAGAGTCGCTAGTGGAGGCCACGGGGAGTGTATTCTGGGTCAGCGGGAGAATCGTCGTTAGAGCCGGTCAGCGGATGGCCGGGGAGGCAGCGATAGTCGGCGGTTCCGGTGAGGCCGTGAGGATCGACATTTCTGGTGAGGCCGCGTGGGTCGGCGGTATCGGTGAGGCAGTGAGGGTCTGCGGTATCGATGAGTTGGTGAAGGTTGGTGGCAGCGGCCCGGGGGAGGCCGTGGAGTTCGAAGACGGCAGCATCTTCGGTGGTCCGGGCTTCAGATCCATTAGGGAGGCGGTGATTGTTGGTGCTGCTCCTCTTGGCAGCAATGGCGTCGCGGGACTGGGCCTGGTGATGTTCGGGCAGGTGGCGCGGGCCAGCGGTGGAGCCCGGGGCCTGCGGGCGGTCGAGTCGAGGAGTGTCGATAGCAGGAACGGTCTGGAGGCGGGCAAGTTTACGATCCTTGGTGGAGTCCAGGTAGGCAAGGAATCGTTTCAATAATGGGCCTGTCCCACTTAGGCGACTGCAGGAGACTATGCAGTGGCCACATTGTCGCAACCTGGTTGCCAGGGAGTCGCCTTCATGGTCGTGAGGAGTTCTCGCATTCTGGGAACTAGTCGCAGTCTCATGATGGTCGCCATGAATTTTTCAACATGTTGAAAAATTACCGGAGACTAAAATGAAGCCGCCATGGAGAGCAGCGAGAATTCTCGTGCCATAGGTGGATCGCCAGGAGGTCCTAATGGGTTGCCAGGGGGTCAAAGGTTCTCGTAGGTTGTAGCCGGTGCTGACCAGTGAATTTCATTGGCTCATTGGGGAAAAAAATGGTAAGCATTAGTTTTCAGAACCAAGGATAACCGATCAGGAATGTTAAATGTCCGCCGAGCCTCACGGCCGCGAATCTCTGGCTTCTTAAAAGTTATCCTTCTCCCCCCCTCATAACACCTCATATTTCGCTTGGGTAGTTTACATCCCAGCGGTATGAACATTGACTTCTCCAATTTCAGGTAGTCCTTGCTTTCTCCCTCCATCCCCTCCCCTTCCCAGCTCTCCCACATAACCTACTGTCTCTGCCTCTTCCTTTCTTTTTCCCGCCCCCCCCCCGACATCAGTCTGAAGAAGGGGCTCGACCCGAAACGTCACCCACTCCTTTTCTCCATAGATGCTGCCTCACCCGCTGTGTTTCTCCAGCATTTTATGTCCATTTTCAATTTTTCCAGCATCTGCAGTTCCTTCTTAAAGAAGGAAATATACTATGTATTTTACACTGATATCATGAAATTTTACTTTTATATATGTACTGTTTTAGAAATAATTGACAGGAGCATGTAAACTTCAAAACACTTTTCTTTCAATTTATTGAGGAAATGTGCATGTTTCGGGCAAGGCTAGCATTTGTTCCTCACTCTCAGTGGCTTTTGAGAAGTTGTTGGTAAGCCACTTTCTTGATCCACTGCAGTTCCACGAGTGAAGATATTTCCACAGCCTTATTAAGATGGACCCAGTGATAGGTCCCAGCAGCAAAATAAGTACAAGCCAGGATAATGTGGGGGTTCGAAGGCAAACGTAGATGTATTACAGTATAGTTGTCGCACATTGACTTTCCTTGATTTTCTTCAACATAGTCGAAGGAGGTCTTCTACATAGTTGAAGGAGGTCTTCAACATGACACTTTTTCAAACTCTCCTAAACTCTTCTAAACTCGTCAATTAGGTGGTCGCAGTCGGGCAGGCCCTTAAATCTAATACAACTTCCTCCCAAGTGGATAAAATCCACAATGGTACTGCCTGGTGCTGCAGGGATTCCATGACTTGCAATGCCATGTTGCTGCAATGAAGGAGAGCATATACTGTAGGTACAAATGTGAAACATCTTATCTAAACTATGAATCAAATTAGGAAAAAAAACTTATGACCCTTGTTATAAAAGCCTATTTGTGTTTTAACATAAAAGAAGCACTACAATAAAGGGCGAGGCATTGAAGCCATAGAACCCATTGAAACTCACCGGAAAAGAATTATGCTTCAGACTAATATTATTATATTTTATTGATGTATGGCAACTAGTAAGTCACTCTGTAAGTGGAGAGATTTAATGTGTGCAAATTAATTCTGTTTCCACAAACATTTTCTTTGCATTACGATCCTCAGACCATAATGTACGGGAATGCAGAAACTATTTTCTAACACTGCTAAATTTGTCCTTTGTGAACCATTTAATAGATGTTAAATGTATCATGCCAAATAACAAGAATAGTTAGATTTTTTTAATATTACAGAAATTGTATATCATTCAATCTAGTTTGCTCTTTGCCATATTTGTCATGTTGAAGCAAATGGTAATGATTAATGTGCGTCATATGCTGTGGTAACATCAAGGTGTAAATCATGACACAAATTGCAATAATCAGCGTTGCCCATTGAATGATTTATTTATGTCACACCTTTTATTTGCTCCTTTGATAAAGCATTTTTTCAGTATTTAATGCATCGTTAATGAAGATCTAAACATTTTTGCCACAGTAGACTTTATGCAAGCTAGCCAACGAGTAATGTGAGGTTATAGAAGTCATTTTGCAAGGAGTGATATTTTGCAGAAGTTGAAGCCTGGATCCAGGGAAATTGTCAAAGGCATTTTCTGTACTCTGGTGATTGATTCCAATAGTATTATTTAAAATATTAGGGGGGGGGGGGGGTGAGAAATAAAATTTACTTTAAAAAATAAGAGGGTGAAAATTCTCTTTACAAGATTTTTAACTGATCTGTAAAATTGTTGTAAGAGGAATTTCCAATATTTTAAATAATACTAAGAGAAAGTCATTGTTTTAAATATCTCATGAACCCAGTTTCAACTTCGGGCTTTCTTTTATGAACCGAAAGTAATCATTTCCCCACCCAACTAATTGTTACAGGTATGTCAATAATGTGTCCGTACAAGCTATCAAATTCCAACAGTGGTAATTTACTGACGTGCCACAAGTGTTTATTGAAGCTTAGTAAAATGTACAGCTGGAAAATTGTTCTTTGTACTTTACCATTTCATCAGCTGTAAATAAGTCACAAACCCTGTTGCTGGAAATGGCAGACTTGCTGGCCAGTCTTAACAAGGAGGCGTGTGGTGACATATAAAGATTTTATTTAACTTTTCCAAATATCTGATTGGGTATATATTAACGCAATTCTATTTCGGAGATCATAAGAAAACAACTGCTAGATAATGGGGACCATATCAATATTCAAATTATTTTGAGTGTGATTACTATTTCTGGCAGCAAAGAAGGCACAAACATTCACCCGATTCCATTAATCCATAACTTCTTAGAACAATATGAGATTAAATGAATGTAGTGATGCAACATTTTATAAATCTTCAGATGAAGTGGGTTCTAAAAAAGGAATTGTTTGACAGTTTTGATTTGACTTTCCTGGTGTTTCTGGTAACAGAATGGAATATGCAGAAGACTGATAAGAATGTCCATGAGCTAATCCTCCGCCAGATTCTGCAAGAAGGATCGGAGAAACCGTCAGAGCTCCTGTCTCATCGTCGCAGTCTTGTGGTGAGTAATTAAAATTGTATTTTAAACATCAAACATAAACCATGCTCCTCTCCCAGATAATTAAACAAATTTTAAATTAGCAAAGGCATCTAGGTTAGCTGAATATTTTGATCAATTTATGAATTATACTGAGTTGCTAGCAAAATAAGGGGAGTAGCAAATATTATTAATGGATTGGATTATGTTTGGTTTCTCATTAGATAACAATTAGTCACGCTGACTAAAATCTGTGCATGTTGTATTGAGAAGTAGCATCCAGACTTTAACTGTTTAATATTAAGTCTATGCCCTGGAAATACTTTGATTGTATACCTGTAACTCAAACTAATGTGAATGGAAATATTTTAAAGATATAATTCTTAGCATATGTGTTTTTTTTATAATAGTGATATGAAGCCTGCAAATGAACTTTTTTTTTGTGGCAGTGTTGAAATGATCTGTTTGCCTTATTCCAAATTATTGTCAACAGGCTAATTTGAAACTGTTGTATGCCTCTATGTCATTTTAACTTACATTATGAGTGGGAAGACCAATTCATTCAGACTAAATTTGTGTTTTGGCTGCAATAAAAAAACAAATGCTTTTATATTTTCACCATTCATTTCATCTTCACATAAACACAGTCAATTATCAAATTATACAACACATGAAGAGTAATGCTGGATCCTTAGTTCATTTTTTCCTATTGTGTAGGGAGGGCGTTTACCCTCTAATGTCACAGTTCTTCTTCTTCTGAGATTCAGAACAGCTAAATTCCAAGAGATTGTTCCCATTGTCAGATAGTTCAAGGACCAGTTTACGTAGATTTAAAGTGAAGTAGAAAAGAAAGAGTGAAAATGGGAGGAGAAAACTTTTCTTCATGCAGAAAATGGTGATGATCTAGAACTCAGCTTCTTAGCAAAATTATTCACATATTGCAAGAGATGATTTTATAGGCACATAAAGTAAAATTACAACGCTATTGGAAAAGAGCATAAGAATGGAAATGATTAGATTGTGTTTATAAAAAGCTGGTATGTATTTAATGAGCAGAATAGTCTCAACTCTAAATCACTATCTCAGACCCCACTCATTTAAACTCTAAGGGAAATAAGAAAAATGCAAAAAGGAAATTTTACAACATCTTTCATGGGCCAGTTGTAACTTGTCATCTTCCCAAGAGGTTCAGCTGTTGTGTTGCATTGGGTCCTATGGCAAGATTCTAGAGCCCCTTCACAGGATTCCACATGATTTCTTTATTGGACCATTAAAAATGTCAGAATTTTCCATAGTTCAAATTAAAGGTTAATATATTTCTTGCAACAGTTAAGAAGTTCCAATTAGTCACCTTAAATTAAAGGCAGGTTGTTTTGCAGTTATTTAGTATATGATTAAAAATTGTTTTGCAAATGATTTTTAAAAAATATATGCTTATTTTCAAATGGCTTGATGCCCCTGTGCCCTACCTTTTGAATGCTCCTGCTCTTGTGAAAATGTTAACTTATACTATGATTGTAGCCACATAGACATAGCCCTGTCACACATTCAAATCACAACTAGCCATGTATGAAACTAATTATTACATTTTCTGAGGCTATTTGGTTAAAAGCCGAAATGGCACAAGAATACTTATTCAACCCTGCGTAAGAGATAAGTGAATAGGCATCAGGAATGAAAAGATGCCGTCAATGGTACCTTTGTAGTTACCACCTTTGTAATTGTTGCTAGTTAAAGGAATGAACTTAAGATGACTAGTTCCACAATAGCACAAGAAACTTAAATGCAGGAGGAGGCTTCTAAGCTCCTCAAGCTTGAACCACCATTCAAAATTATCGTGGCTGATCTGCCTCGGCCTTAACTGCTGGGCGGCACGGTGGTGCAGCAGTAGAGCTGCTGCCTTACAGTGCCAGAGACCCGGGTGCAATCCTGACTACAGCTGCTGTCTGAACGGAATTTGTACGTTCTCCCCGTGACCTGCTTGGCTTTTCTCTGGGATCTCCGGTTTCCTCCCACGCTCCAAAGACATAAGTAGGTTAAATGGCTTGGTAAAATTGTAAATTGTCACTATTGTGTGTAGGATGGTGTTAATGTGCGTGGATCGCTGGTCGGCATGGACTCGGTGGGCCGAAGGGCCTGTTTCTGCACTGTATCAAAAATAATATATACATAGATACATAGAAAATAGGTGCAGGAGTAGGCCATTCGCCCCTTCGAGCCTGCACCGCCATTCAATATGATCATGGCTGATCATCCAACTCAGTATCCCGTACCTGCCTGCTCTCCATACCCCCTGATCCCTTTAGCCACAAGGGCCACATCTAACTCCCTCTTAAATATAGCCAATGAACCGGCCTCAACTACCCTCTGTGGCAGAGTGTTCCAGAGATTCACCACTCTCTGTGTGAAAAAGTTTTTTCTCATCTCGGTCTTAAAGGATTTCCCCCTTATCCTTATGCTGTGACCCCTTGTCCTGGACTTCCCCAACATCGGGAACAATCTTCCTGCATCTAGCCTGTCCAACCCCATAAGAATTTTGTACGTTTCTATAAGATCCCCTCTCAATCTCCTAAATTCTAGCGAGTATATGCCAAGTCTATCCAGTCTTTCTTCATATGAAAGTCCTGACATCCCAGGAATCAGTCTGGTGAACCTTCTCTGCACTCCCTCTATGGCTATAATGTCCTTCCTCAGATTTGGAGACCAAAACTGTACGCAATACTCCAGGTGTGGTCTCACCAAGACCCTGTACAACTGCAGTAGAACCTCCCTGCTCCTATACTCAAATCCCTTTGCTATGAAAGCTAACATACCATTCGCTTTCTTCACTGCCTGCTGCACCTGCATGCCTACTTTCAATGACTGGTGTACCATGACACCCAGGTCTCGCTGCATCTCCCCTTTTCCTAATCGGCCACCATTTAGATAATAGTCTGCTTTCCTGAATGCTCTTCCATGCCAATTCCATGTTATTTCACAATTCCTGATCTTTAACAAAATGGCCTCCTCTTTAAATACCTCCAGTGATCCAGACTCCAAAAATCTCCAGAGTATGGAAATGTGTAAACAAATTCCAACATACCTCATTTTTCCAAGGTGCAAATATTGTTGTATTGCAAGATATTGTCGCTACAGTATATCCTCTCATTCCTGGTGCTCCACTCTGAAAACATCTCAACATCTACTCAGTCATGCCCTCTCAATATCTTGCATATTTGAGTATCATCTCTCATTCACCTTGCATGTGAGCCACCCAGAGGGAAGAATTGAGGCAGGTGCTTATCAGACTGAATTAGTTTTATTTTATGAGGTTGACAGATGAGTTTAACATTTTGTACTTGTCATTTCCCCACCTCCCCAAACTACACAAATTACTTTTGGTTTTGTTATTACTTTTGTACTTTTTCGTCTTTATTTTTTTTTCTTCAAGTTCTTGACACCTTTGCCATAAGCAATAGTTTCCCTCTTTCTACTCTGCCTCTACCATTGCTAATTTGAAGCAATTCCCTCAGTTCTATTTGCAATCTCTTCTCCAAAAGGACTAACCCCCCACTTCTCCATATTCGTCTTAATTGGACTGGAGAGGGGGGATTCACCCGGATGTTGTCTGGTGCAGAACATTTTAGATGTGCGAACAGACCAAATCGTCTGGGATTAGTTTCCTTGGAGCAGAGGGTGCTGAGCTAATGGGATTAGAGTGGATCTGAGGATATTTTTTTCCCCAGAGGGTGGTTGCAATATGGTTCCACTGTCTGAGAAAGTGGTGGAGCCAGGAACTCTCACAGCATTTAAAAGCATGTGGATGAAGATTTGAATTGGCAAGGCATAGAAGGTTATGGACCAAATGATTGTAAATAGGATTAATATAGATAGGTACTCGATGGTTGGCATGGACATAGTGGACTGAAAGTCCTGTTTCTTTATTGTATGATTATGTATTCACTCTATCCACATAATGGTGAGAATTGATAATGAATTTGAACATATTGGAACTGAGAGTTCTTTGGAACATAGATTGAGTGTGCACATGAAAATAAAGTGATTGAAATTAGATGTGAAGTGCTTACAGGTATTAGGGAAGGCAGCTTAAAACCACCAACCCCTTTTTGCAAACTAATACCACAACTCTCTTGCCTCCAACCACCAACCCCTTTTTGCAAACTAATACCACAACTCAGAGAGGCCTACGAAAGATTGAGAAAGCACAAGACCAATATCAGGCCAAAAACAAATTGAAAATTGTTCCCCGATTCCCATGAATGCTTAGAGAATGCAGAGACGAGGTGATTGGCAAAATTAACGAGGGAATGGAATAGCTCTGTGATCTAGCATGGACTCAATATGTCTAATGGCCATCACCTGGGTGATATATGGAAATGTCACCTAACCCTCAACTGCTTTGTATTCTGTGGGCTCAGACACTTTTGAAACTTGTCGCTTCTGTTCTGAATACTTGCAATAAATCATGCTCACTGCATGAACTAATGACTGGCTCAAAGATCAATGACCCTCTTTGAAAACCAACTGACATCTGATGCAGTTTTATGTGTATGTTTCCGATATTGTCCTTTGATCCTCTATCTATCTAATTCAGATAGCTTATCCACACGCATGGAAACTAATCCTTTCATTTTTTTAAAGTTTATCAAACATCCTTGAAGTTTCTTTGGACCAGGATACTTCAGCTATTTCAGCTTATCTTACAAACTAATGACCTTTAAACTACCGTTTATTCATCAGGAGAGAGCGAGTTTGTTATTTAGCCCCTTGACTCAGCTTTGACATTTGGGCCAATTATGGCTGACAAGCTTTTTGCCCTATCCTTCAATACTCCAATAATGCAGCTAACTGGAGGTTCTTAATGGAACCAGTGGCTTGCCCCATGTGCAATCCAACCCAACCCAATGTTAACCTAACTTATATACTGTGACACTCAGATATTTCTGCCATTCAATAACCTTTACTTCATAATTTAGCAAAGGACACATGAATGAGACATTTATAGCCCATTTATCAATATTTAATAACATTTACAAAGTGCAATGCCTTTGCCCTATCAAATATAAATTAGCGAACAAATTATTGTTCACCCTTTAAGTCCTGACGTTTCCCCCAATTCTTTCAGCATCAGTGATTTCCCAGACGGTTCCATAAATTAATGGAAAAATGGTATATGGAGTTTAATCTGAGTAAGGTGTTGAACTCGAGAGATCAATGTTAGGGGATGGTATACAGCTATTTGCAAGACCCTTAACAGCATTAATGTACAGAGGGATAACTCAGTGTCCAAGCCAATAACTCTCTAAAAGTGGCAACAGAAGTAGATAGTAGTAAAAATCATGGTACGTTTGCCTTCACTTGAGTATAAGTCAGAATAACAGAAAAGGCATGGTCTGAATGGTGTTGTTCCTTGATGATTGATGCCACCTTCTTGAGGCAGCAACTCATGTAGATGCTTTTGATGGAGATGAGGACAGTGCCCATGATAGACTGGGCAAAATCCATCACTTTCTGCAACCTCTTGCATTTCTGTGCATTGCAATTGGCAGACCATGATGCAACCTGTCAGGATACTCTCTGCAGTACATCTGCAAAAGTTTGTTAGAGGATCTGGCGACATCCAAATCGCTTGAAACTTCTGAGAAAGTACAGGTGCTGGTGCACCTTCTTTGTGATTAGATCCATGAGTAAGTCACAGGACAGGACATTTGTGATGTTTTCCTCCACCATTGACCAACCAAAGAGAACTGGCATGTGGTCTCCCAACTTGCCCCGTCAGAAGTCAATAATTAGCGTTGGGGAGTGACTACAAGGAGGAGACCAAATTGCCCTTTTATTGCATAGGTGAACATTCACAATAAAATTACTTGAACTTAATTGTACATTATTACATGTATTACCACAGTTTTGTATGATGGTTTCTTATCAAATGTGCACCAGTAATCAATTTCTAATTTAAGAATGTGCATATGCACTATAAATTGCTTTCTTTCTCTCCATGCAAATAGTATTTCTAACTGTTAGTTTTGATTTCATCACCCGGCAGAAAATATAAATTTGGCAAGATTGACTTAAGTCAATGGACATGCTGATTTGGTTAATAATTGAACAATCATTGAAATGAAATTGTTGTCATGGCTGTTTATGTTAAATAATTGAAGGTTACATCTATTCTGCTTTTGCTTGATCCATCCATTTCAGGCACATTTTACAGATATTAATTATTGGGTCAGGTAGTACTGGAGTTAATCACATATTAAGTTGATCTGAAGAGCCCCCACCTCACCACCCTCCCTCTCCCTCCCTCTCAACCCCTCCCCACCCCACCCTACCCCTCCTCAATTTCAAACATAAGACAGAGATGGAGGTCATATGTGGTGCCATCTGACTTTCAGCTTATCTCCACATGAATTTCTGTCCAAGAGGCAAAGTTCTATGCACACTGAGAGGTAAGTGGCAATTAACCAATAGTTCCCTGCAGACGTAATGTGTAGGAAGGAACTACAGATGCTGGTTTAAACCAAAGATAGAGACAAAAAGCTGGAGTAACTCAGCAGGACAGGCAGCATCTCTGGAGAGAAGGAATGGGTCGAGACCCTGCTTCAGACTGAAAGTCACAGGAAAGGGAAATGCGAGATATAGACAATGATGTAGAGAGATATCGAGTTTGGGTTAAAATGTGGTTGTACAGTCGAAGAGCAGGAAGAATGAACTGCTAGCTAATGCAAAATAAGATCTGGTTCCATCGATTTCAAGTATATGGGTGAATTATGTGATCCAAATAATAAAATATTAAAATCAGAGCCAATCAGGGTTGCAGAGTTATGGGGAAAGATTGTTCTTCTAGAAGCTGATCTGGACTATGCACCAAATGGCCTCCCTGTGTAATGCATTGATTTCATGATTTTACAGAGGAAAGCATTACATTTCCATTGACTAGCAGCCACAATGGGTAGCCAATGCTGCACTGTATTCCAAGGGTTGGATTTCTATTTCAGTTCCCAAATCCAATCCCAAATTTTGAAAAAGGATAGGAGGAATTAGAAGGGCAGGATGATAACCTGAAAAGGTTTAAATAAGTCGAGTCAAATAAGTGGAAGACAGCCCAAATGTACTTCGTCAAGTCTCGATTCCACAAGAAATGGACAAACTCCCTATCTTTGTTGGAATATAGCAGTTTTGCTTTAAAGGAAATTCAAGGAAAAAATTGTAAGTCCATGCATCTTGCAACATGATTCGAAGCATTTTAAATAAGTTCCTTAAATTGTCTTTAATTTCCACTGGTTGCTAAATATATCACTGACTGGATTGTCAGACATACTTTTCCTTCCTTCATAAGATTAAACCAAAGTTTCAATTTGAGTAGTATCCTGTTGGCAAAAAATTAATTTGTACATCAAATCTCCTTCTCTTACAAGTCTTACTATTCAATTAAGAAGTATCGGATCTTAACCTGCATTAAAATAATAAACATCGCCATATGTTCGATTGAAAGACTATGGCCATATAATCCTTGTTTTTATTCTTGAGTAATGTTGAGATGATCTTTATTTGCTAGTCTGAATGAACAATTATTTGTTACTTCACACTACGATTAGTAGATGTGTTTCTGAAGGTAAATTAGGTGGTTCCTTCCTATAGATACATAGATACATAGAAAATAGGTGCAGGAGTAGGCCATTCGGCCCTTCGAGCCTGCACCGCCATTCAATATGATCATGGCTGATCATCCAACTCAGTATCCCGTACCTGCCTTCTCTCCATACCCCCTGATCCCTTTAGCCACAAGGGCCACATCTAACTCCCTCTTAAATATAGCCAATGAACTGGCCTCAACTACCCTCTGTGGCAGAGAGTTCCAGAGATTCACCACTCTGTGTGAAAACGTTTTTTCTCATCTCGGTCTTAAAGGATTTCCCCCTTATGCTTAAGCTGTGACCCCTTGTCCTGGACTTCCCCAACATCGGGAACAATCTTCCTGCATCTAGCCTGTCCAACCCCATAAGAATTTTGTACGTTTCTATAAGATCCCCTCTCAATCTCCTAAATTCTAGCGAGTATAAGCCAAGTCTATCCAGTCTTTCTTCATATGAAAGTCCTGACATCCCAGGAATCAGTCTGGTGAACCTTCTCTGCACTCCCTCTATGGCTATAATGTCCTTCCTCAGATTTGGAGACCAAAACTGTACGCAATACTCCAGGTGTGGTCTCACCAAGACCCTGTACAACTGCAGTAGAACCTCCCTGCTCCTATACTCAAATCCTTTTGCTATGAAAGCTAACATACCATTCGCTTTCTTCACTGCCTGCTGCACCTGCATGCCTACTTTCAATGACTGGTGTACCATGACACCCAGGTCTCGCTGCATCTCCCCTTTTCCTAGACAATAGTTCCAACATTTCCATTTCAAATAAGATTCAAACTGGAATAAATTTTCCAATCTGTACAAAATACGTTAAAATTAAAGGAAATGATAATGGGGCAGATTCAAAAATATCATACTAACCTGCCTCACTGGTTATTCCCATACGGGAAATAAAAAAGATAATTTCTAATCTATCTCAATTGATGGAGTTTTTGAAATGCAAATTCCTTTGATGTACTTTCAACTATGGATAACGGCACATACATTATGCAAATATATAGTATACTTCATTCTGCCTTTCCTCCTCTGTAAGCAGGGGGAATACATTCCTACAGTGAAACACTATTGATATTCCATTTGAATTGTACAAAGCTGACAATACTAAATCAATTTTAGAAGTGATATTTAACTGCTGTTGAGTAAAATTTGGAGAAGCATGTCATTTAAATAATAAAATTCAACTGTTTAATCATGTGAACCAATGATAAATATAAATTTACTTCAATTTATTGGTGCCATGTTGACACTATTATATTTCTCAGGATGCTGACAGTCCTTTCTGAAGTTATTTATCTCTCTTTAACTTCAGAAAGGACGATGAAAGCATCCTAGGGATTATCTGCAACAGTCTTCATTTGTCTTCCTCTGAGAGTGCAGAAATATATGTGGGAGAAAGTTTAATTATGAATAAATGATATATCGAATAGAAAATGAGTTGTTTAGTCCTGAAATCCCATGGTGTAGGCAGCTATACCTTCTGCTGTAACATCTCTTGGGATGGCAGAGTGGTGCAATGGTAGATCTGTTGCTTTACAGCACCATAGACACGGGTTCGGCCGGACTATGGGTGATGTCTGTACGGAATTTGTACATTCTCTCAGTTACCCTGTGGGGTTTCCGCGGGAACTCTGGTTTCCTCCCATGTTCCGAAGACGTGCAGGTTTATAGGTTAATTGGCTTCTGCAAATTGTAAATTGTCCCTAGTGTGTAGGATAGTGCTGGTTGGAGTGGACTCGGTTGGCCAAAGGGCCTGTTTCCATGCTGTATACCTAAACTAAATTAAATTAAACAAAACTAAAATCTCTTGTTCTGCAATGTTTGTTTAAGCATCTTGATTTCTCTGCTGTTTTAAGATGCTTCTTAAAATGTATCTCTTTGACCTCGTTTTTGCATATTTGCACTGATAGCTTCTTGTCTGACTCATTGACTGAAAGGCTTCAAAATAATACAAGCCAAACTATCTTTCTAGATTGTCATAATTTGCTTCATGCTTCAGTAAATCTCTCCTCCAGTAATGGTGGCATGTAAATGACAGTTTTCCCACATCGTTTCCATCTATCTATCCATCTATCCATCTATCCATCGATCTATCTATTTATAAAAGTCTCATCATATGTATGTGTGTCTGCATGTATCTATGTATGCGTTTTTTTGTATCTTCATCAAAACGCAACGCGGTAGCGCTGTTATATTTACAGAATCTTACTCACATTTTTCCCGTCGTCGCCGTAATCAGGTTCCCTTCAGATTTGATGCTATATTTCACGTTATTGATGATTAATGTTTTAAAAAATGCCAAAAATGGCTTCTGAGAGATAGTTTTCCAGCAGCTTCCAGTGATGATGTTACAATGCCACACAGTCCCATCAATCACAATGGGATCTCATTTACACAAGCTGCCATGAAGATTCCGAAAAGCGAAAATGACATCACAGTGGCATCTCAGGCACACACTGCAGTGAACATTCCAAAAGCTGAAAATGACATCACAATGTGATCTCTGCTGCTCTCTGCTGCTCATCTCTGTTGTAAGGAGAGGGACACAGTGGGAGAGATTAAAAAAGTTTTAAAGTGACATTTAAAAGTTAGATTTCTTCAAATCTGAACTGGCAGTTACGCAGTTATGATGTCACAATGCCCGATCAAGTTTAAAATGACCTGCACAGCGAGTGAGTGGTGGAAATGGGTTGCGTTGGGGGAACGGGTTACGTTGGGGGAACGGGTGATGGGGGTGATTGGCTCCGGGAGGCGCCCGTCTCCGGGGTAAGCACCAACGCCACGTTCGGGGACCAGCCGTCCCGTGTGACGCTGCCCCCCCCCCCCCGCATTGGTGGATGGGGCCCAACTTGGTCTAATATACCTATAAAAGTATTATCTTGTATGTATGTGTGTGTGTGTGTATGTGTGTGTCTGTGTATGTTTTTTTGTATCTTCGTCAAAATGCTATACGACAGCGCTGAAATATTTCCACATTCTTACTCACATTTTTCCCCTCCACGCCATAATCTGGTTCTCTTCAGATTTCATGCTATATTTCATGTTATTCATGATTAAAGTTTAAAAAAAGCCTTTGAACATAATAATTGCTTCTGAGAGAGACAGTCTTTCAGCAGCTTCCAGTGATGATGTCACAATGCCATCTCACAGTCCACCAATCATGATGGCATCTCATTTACAGGCTGCCGAGTCCAACAATGACATCACAATGGGACCTGCCCATGAAGTCTTCAAGCCCACACCATTGCCAACAGTAACGGCAGCCAAGACTTCGCAAATTTTACCCCCGGCCCATTCCCCACAGCCCACTCCCCACAGCCCACTCCCCACTCCCTACAGCCCACACCCTACCCCCCCACAGCCCACTCCCCACTCACTACAGCCCACAGCCCATTCCCCACAGCCCACTCCCCACAGCCCACAGTCTACTCCCCACAACCCAAACCCCAGTCCCCACAGCCCACTCCCCACAGCCAAATCCCCACAACCAACTCCCCACAGACCACAGCCCACACCCCACAGCCCACACCCCACAGCCCACTCCCCACAGCCCACACCCCACAGAATTTTGAGAGACAGCATTTTGGTGATGCCCCTCTCTGGCATTGGTGGGCCAATCGTTAAGCAGCAGCATCACCATTCGCAGAATCACGTGGAAAAGATGTATTGGCTCCATGGAGCGCCGACTCAAAAGTAGAGTCCATTCATTGGCTCCGGGAAGCGCCGACTGCCCCCACCCCCATGTGGGAATGATTGATTGGCTCCAGGGAGTGCCAATGGGTTGCATTGGAGGACCAGGTCTCCCGTGGGGCCTATGGGTGAGTGGTGGAACATTGCATTGGGGGAATGGGTGAGTGGTGGAAATGGGTTGCGTGGGGGAACGGCTCAGTGGTGGATTATTGCATTGGGGGATGGGGCCCCAACGGGTCCCACTTGGTCCAGGATATATTACTAAAACTCTCTCCGTGTTTCTATCCAGATGTATGTGATCACGGACCTACGCCAAAATGGTACACGGTAGCGCAATAATGTTTGCACCACCTTACTCGCCTTTGCCCGTCGGTCATTTGTATAAAGTTTCCTTCAGATTGATGTTATATTTCACAAGTAATTGCACATTTTTAAATTTTTTTAAGTCAAGATTTGAGAAAAAAATCTTCACTCTGCAGCTATATCTTCACCTATGACTTCACAATGCTACAATGTAGCAATCTTGGCACACTCAGTCCTGCCAGACTGCCAATTCCAATTGCAAGCTACAATGTTGCTATCCCTTTTTTTTGTTTTAATATTCCTGGCAGCAAGTATATTCCTGCCAACATGGAGGGAGGGTGCATTTTTAAAAATATTTTAAAGTCACAATACACTGAATTTAGAATAAGGGCAAATGAGCTGCGCAGTTGGGGACTATGGGTGAGTGGTGGAATATTGTGTTGGGGGAACGGGTTGCGTTGGGGAAATGGGTGAGTGGTGGAATATTGCCTTGGGGAACGGGTTGTGTTGGGGGACCAGGGCCCCCTTGGGGGCTGTGGGTGAGTGGTGGAATATTGCATTGGGGGACCAGGCCTCCCATGTGACAGGGACCCAACGGGTCTCAGTTGGCTTAGTAATAAATAAAACAAAAGTTTTCAGAACCCAAATCAATTATCATTTCAACATGTTGGGCAGTTTAGAAGAGAAATATGAAAATTCTCCGCCTTATTGTTGCTCCATTGCAATTTCACAGAAACTCAATTTATGGATGGCTGATGAATTTCTGTTATACAGATGCTCCTCAACTTACGGTGCTTCGACTCACGATATTTCGACTTTACAATGGTGCAAAAATGATACACATTCAGTGGAAACCGTACTTTGAATTTTGATCTTTTCCCGGGCTAGCGATATGCGGTATGATATCCTAAAACAGGAGTTGCAACGGCGTCAAGAGCTGCAGCAAATCCGGTCGGACAAGAAAAAGAAAAAAGAAAGAACTAAAGAGTTTGAAGGGCAGCATGGTGGCACAGCGTTAGAGTTGCAGCCTTACAGCGAATTCAACGCCGGAGATCAGGGTTCGATCCTGACTACGGGTCCTGTCTGTACGGAGTTTGTACGTTCTCCCTGTGACCTGCGTGGGTTTTCTCCAAGATATTCAGTTTCCTCCCACACTCCAAAGACGTACAGGTTTGTAGGTTAATTGGCTTGGTAAATGTAAAAATTATCCCTAGTGGGTATAGGATAGTGTTAATGTGTGGGGATCGCTGGTCAGCACGGACCCGGTGAGCTGAAAGGGCCTGTTTCCACACTGTATCACTAAACTAAACTAAATTAAACTAAAGTCCCTGAAAAGCGAGTGTCTTCTGCAAAACGCATGGCTAAAGGAAGCTGCCGTGGATCTGGTAAACAATAGCAGCAAATCCCAGCAGCCGGACCCTGCAACAACTTTCCGCCCGGGCAGGCAAACGGCAAGGAAGAGCAAAGAGTGGAGATGGAACCTAGAGCTGGTGCCTGCCAATGGCAAGGACCTCAGAGTGGCCCAAGCTGCAGCTCAACGGGAAGGGAAGGTCAAGCAGCCGAGACCAACAGCAGCCCAGACCCCACGGCAGTACAAAACAAAGTTAATAGCAAGCAGAAGATAAAATTGCAGGCAAGTATTGAGCAGCACTTGAAGCTGGCCGAGGGCTTCAGACCCTGCGACGTGCACCAGAAATGCCCCAGTGCCTTCTCCCACTATTCTTGAGCCTTATCAAAAGAGAGAGAATGTTTGGTAGGTTAGGTAGATTAAATGTATTTTCGACTTACGATATTTTCGATTACGATGGGTTTATCGGAACGTAACTCCATCGTAAGTTGAGGAGTTACTGTACATACAACAATATTACAGTAACAAAGCGGCAATGCCATTTGAATGAATTAATACTTTATTGTCACATGTGACATCACAGTGAAATTCTTGGTTTTGCATACCCAAGGTATGCAAAGAGTTACCACATAAAGGACACCGACAAAGTTACAAAGTATCTGGCACAGGGTCCTAATTTATTCTCCCCCCTTCCTCACGGCAGCCCCCCCACACCGGGTCCCCCCTTGTTCTTCTCTCCCCTCCTCCTTCAGGGTGGTCCCTCCACACCGTGTCCTCCTTTGTTTCCCCCCCAACCCGCTCATGGCAGTTCCCCCAAAGGTCATCCTTTGTTCTTCCTCCCCCCTCTCATGGCGGTCCCCCCACATCGGGTCCGTGTTTATTATTGTAATAAATGTTTGAAAGGTCATTCATTCTACGTACCTCATTCAGATTATTCAACAAATGAAATGGACTTTTAAGAAATATGCATTTTGTCTGCAAAAGAGATTGCTGATTACTGTACAAAGAATGAGAAAAATAGAATAAGGATGACTTTAAATGTTACAGTCATCTGCTTTAAATTAGGTATTTTTTAGAGATGTTTGGAAGGGGACAACAATACAAGAATACAAAAAAGGGTATAGTTTAAAAAATATATGTTACTCCAGTAAAAAAATGTGCTGGAGTAACTCAGCAGGTCAGGCAGCATCTCTAGAGAACATGGATAGGTGACGTTTTGGGTCAGGGCCTTTCTTGGCTCACACCTGATTGTAGATGCATTTTCAAGTTAATAAATCAAGCTTCATCACTTTCAATTAATATGTTTTGTCAATTAACTTTGTTTTTGTTGGGTGATAGCAACAAATGTTTTAAAACCTTGTTAAGGACATTGGATTTTAGCATTGAAAGCCAGACACTGCAGTTTCATTACTATTTGTAGGTCATGGTTTAGGCATTGGACAACACGTTAAATGTGTTTTGGATTCATGAAAGATTTATTTAGGGGAGTTAAGTGGGAGGGTGGTATTTACAGGCAAAATTAATAGTAAGATTAAACGAGAACTTACCAGTTTGAAGTTTGATCTTTATTTTATGAGGAGTTACGTTGGTGATTACGTGAAGAAGACCCGTCAGGGCGCAAGCGCGTCAATCTTCAAAGCAGCGGTATGAAATCACAGCCACCACAATATTTGAAGTAACATATTAAGATGAGCAACATGAGAACTACCATATGACCTTTTTTAATGAGAGAGGGTTGGGCGTGGCGGGCACGTAATCACCAACGTAACTCCTCATAAAATAAAGATCAAACTTCAAACTGGTAAGTTCTCATTTAATCTTACTATTTTACTTCGGAGTCACGTGAGTGACTACGTGAAGGGTTCAAAGCTCTGTGATTTTATGCCGCAGATCCAAATCCCGGCCTCACTGCATTGATTGACTTTCGATGAGAAACAATCAATAATGCGTTAAACATGAAATGTTAATATCATGCAGTAACAATTGATTTGAATAATCAAAACAAACAGTAACCCCTCTATCCCAAGGGAAACTAAACAAGACTTAATACTGAATTTGCAAACAGCCTCTCTCCGATCGGCCGATGGTAAAAATTTACAAATTTAATTAATTTGACCACCCGGCACCTATAAAAAAAATGGCCACTGTGAACATCCATCGCCCTAGCCGATGACGTTGCTGCACTAGTGGAAAAAGGATATATACACTTCAGTGTTAATACCTGCCTTAAACATTTGCTTTAAACCACCTTGAGATAGTCTACACTGACACTCTCCTGTGTGGCTTCATGTAACTGATAAACAATGCTGTTTCCACATTTCTTAAGGTCTTTATAGCTTCAATATAATGAAAATAAATGTGCCATTACACATAAACATAGATCAGTAGGTTATGCTGAAACACAATTTTAACAAACCTGTGACACCTGGCCTGCTCTGCTTAAGCAGGACGCAATTATATAACATTCTCTTCAGCAACTTCCATCCTGTCTAGCAGAAGTTTTTGCAAAATCTGCACTTGCTATGCTGAACCAATGCCAAGAGCATAACCACTTTCATGATTAATTTGGCAAATTCAGAGACATGACAGGAACCTACTGTCGAAGCATCTTGAGGACCTCACTTACATCCCAGATCGCCATATACCTGGGTTTAGGAGGTTTAGAGTTGAAGTTCCTTTCATCAATCCAGCTATGATATGATGAAACTCAATAGGATCTTTCCTGACCCCATCAAAACCATACGATGACAAAGCACTTAAAGCTGTATTAATGGTGCTATAACTGAGCCCCTCATCATCATAGAGTATCAACAGGAACTCTAAAATATGCACAATACCTGCAGTACTATAGTCAATATTATTTTGTACACAATATTGCTCCCATTTTTTACATAAGTAATATACCCCTTTTGAGTACTCTTTCTCCAGGCTACAGTGAGCATGTCCACCGTTCACCCAGACAGTCCTTACTCCAGGTATGGCCTTCTTAAAACCTGCAAATTAACAAGTCAATATAATCACATAACAGATGACTTTCCCGTGTTAGCGGATGCTCCAGTCAATTCCTACGCTTGGGAACCACCAAAAAGAGGTTGGATCCCTAACTGTAACATCAAAGGAAAACCATGCTTGATTCGGCCAATTAGGTATTACAAGCACCCCCAAAGCGGCATCCTGCTTGATTTCTTGCAGACTCCGACTGCCACCTGGTCTGGTTCCCATGAAACCTATTTAGGCTGCTGATGGTTGAACCTTGATGCAAAACAAATCAATATCTGGCATTCATATACAAGTACTATATTATTGAACACCTCCTGGTTCAACATCCAATCTATGTTGTCATGGAACTTTCGTGACTTGGCGTCTGCTACTATGTAGAATCTACCTGGTAGATAAATAGCTGAAATATCTTTTCCAATGCACCAGGCCCAAATTTGATCAGCCAATCTGTCACAAAATGCCGACTTGATTCCACCGATGTGATTAATATATATGCCACTTGCGTAGTATTGTCAATCTGAAACTGAATATGCAGATTCCATTTGTTAGAGCAATAAGCCTTGTCCATAAAAACCTCTTAATAGTTAATTGCCCATGTCTGCAGAAGCGATGCCTCTTGCTCAGTCCATCTGCCTCCACAGCTGAAACTCGTATCCATGACACCCCACCCGAGTGCACTGACATTCATCTGCAAAATCATGGAAGGCTTGTCAAGCATTACCTTGCTACAACTCCTGGACACATGGTGAATCCACCATTGCAAATCAGAATAGCTTTTACTGATAACTGCATAGGTCTATCATAATGAGCCGAATGCATCCTTAATGGCTCAATTAACTTGATACAGCTGTCAATTAGCTCTACCCTTTTTTCCCTGGGCAGAGTCACTTAATTGAATCAATTGTGACCCAAATAGTCAGGTGTAATTTGGATTTCTCTGGATGGATCAGCAATCAGCGACTGAGCAGCAAATTTAGAGGCAACGCCCACTGCTTTCCCTCATGCATTCAGCATGGGATCCCGGCACATAGCCATGTTTGGATTCCTGTTTGGAGTTAATCCATACTAACCTTAGACACTCTTTTAGAGTGGGACTTATCGAAGCTGAAGCAGGTATCACCATACATCTCCTCCATTTGCTTGTACATGCCTCTGTACCAAGCATGTTGTTCGACTCCATTCCCCACAATCTTATCACATATGTGTGTGGCTCCATCTTCATCCACTATACATCCACGTGGGAGGACTTATGCAACCTGCAACAGGAGCTGCCCCAGGCCTGTGTGCCTGTATTTTAGCACCATCTCGACCACTACGGAGAACCGAGTGGGAGTAATGGCAACCCTGCAAACAGGTTGCCGGACCAGCAGGTCCAGGAACAGCTTCTTCCCTGCGGCGGTTACACTACTCAACACTGTACCTCGGTGACTGCCAATCACACCCCCCCCCCCCCCCCCCGGACACTCCTTCCACCAGGATTTATTAGATTTATTTATTTACTGCTCATATTTATGTCGCTCTTCTAGGGAGATGCTAACTGCATTTCGTTGTCTCTGTACTGTACACTGCACAATGACAATAAAGTTGAATCTGAATCTGAATCTGAATCTGAGGTGTTGCTTCACGCCCATGTGCATACTCCTGTAGCACTCTCTCGACCACTCCGCCATTTGAGTGGGAGAAATTTTGGCAACCCTTTACTAGGCGTCACCTCAGGCATGTGTCCATGTATTTTAGCACTATCTCGACCACTGTGGTACAACAAGTGGGAGGAATGGCAACCCTGCAAACAGGTGTTGCTTCAGGCACATGTGTATCCTCCTGTAGCACTCTCTCGATCACTCCGACCCTTGAGTGGGAGGAATTTTGCATCCCTTTACTAGGTGTTGCTGCCTGACATGCCTTACAATGGAGCGTTGTTGGATTGCAACGAGACGCAATGTTGTCTGACATTGATACCCCTGGCTTGGCACTCACTCTGAGTTGGGGTTGTCAGGTCGCTACAGCAGCCGCCAGGAATAGCCATGCAAATCGATACTCTGTTGGTATCCTCCTTCCCCAAACAGGCTGCACATGCTAGCGACTCCAAATCATGCTCCTTCCCGATGCCAACGCCGTCTATAGGGAAGATTTGGAGCACCTCTGGCCCCCGTACATCAGACATAGTGGGAAATGCTGGAACAAAACTTAACAGTTATTTGTCATAGGCAAAGACATTTGTGTGAATAAAGACGCCCATCCCAGTTAAAGCTGGGATTTATTTACTTTTAATATGAGTAATCCGGCGTCTTGGGGAAGAAACCGTGCACAGTCCCTTTTAATGAGCAGAATTACTATGACGCCAACTGGTGTAACTCCCACAGGTGACTGATAATACAGCTCAACAAGGCTTCCCATTTCAATAATTGAGTAAATGATAATCATCTCTCTCGGTATGATAGTCACAATGTGACCAAGTGGTAACTATAATGTCTACCCTTTTGAACGCTTCCCAAAATTGCGTTCGTCCTTAATTTGGAGGGCATGTGTGAATTGTAAATTCTCCTTGAAGGCCAGCTTGGCCTAGACCTGAAACCTCCACAGAATTAGCAGAAAATGCTACTGCCATAGACACATAAGGGTGATAAACCACTAATCTCACTTCCTGAGTTGGGGTTGGGGTCAGCCACACACTGACCCCTTGAACTCCTCTCCACTGAGGGAATTGGTAAGCAGCCCTGAGACCTTACTCCTCTCCACTGAGGACATACATATATAACAGAGGGGACCCTCCTGGCCAGGCTCCACATAGTTCAAACTCATATGGGCTGCCAAAGTCGGGGTCCTTCCTCAATGAGCCGGGTAGTAACCCGACGACCACGCTCAGTCTGCACCCCGAATACCCTCGGGAGTCGCTGACCTTACTGTCAGCGACTCTAACAAGAAGTCCGACGGCCACCGGCTCCTCACTTTACCGCGGACCGTAGCCGGTATCCCCGCGGTCTAGAGAAACCCCACGGCCCCTATTTAAAACATATCTCAGGAGTCGCTGACCTGCCTGTCAGCGACTCGAAATAACAAGCCCAACAGCCACCCGCAGTGACCGCAGCTTGCTTAACCCGCGGTCTACAAAAAACCCGTGGCCCGAATTAAACCTCGGGAGTCGCGGACCGTTCTGTCCGCGACTCAACCAGCAAAACCCACCGGCCGCCTGCTACCGCACTCCCGCGGTCCGAAGCCGGCATCCCCGCGGTCCACAATTTCCCCGCAGTCCACCGGGTTTTGCTGAATTTGATGTCCAGCAGGAACCTGCGAAAAAAGGTTCCTGCAACAGACAACCTGAAAAAGTAAGTTTAAATTTACCTGTAGGATTTTTCAAACTTACCGCTGGAGAACTTTGTTCCTCCCAGCCTGTCTGCGCCAATGCGACCGACGTAATGACGCGCATGCGCCCTGACGGGTCTTCTTCACGTAGTCACTCACGTGACTCCGAAGTAAAATTGCCGTATGGGCAAGTTGGGCTGAAGGGTCTGTTTCCACACTGTATGACTCTAATGACTGTTGACTTGTTGAATGTTACTGGGGATGGCAAGAAGGTTATGTTTTGGAGATATACAACTTAATTTGTTCTCTTAGCTACAAGTAAATCATTGAACATAATGGAGCTTTTCACTCTATTTTATTCTACTTTGCAGAAGCAATAAGTAAATGCAAAACAGCACTGAGTATCATCGACATTACTAAGTAATTTGTAAATATAATTTATTTAGAAATGTCCTAATGACATTTCATTGTATATCTCCTTTAATTTTATTATGTCAGAGTAATGCCATTGACGAACTTTAGTTAAGGGACTGGATATGGACCACTGAACCATGCTTAATTATTTGCAGTGTGACTGGCTGAAGAATGTGAAAGTTATGAATAGTTAATAGTAGAATGAAAGAATACCAGTTAGTGTACTGTCTCAGACTACAATCGGGAGAAACGCAGAACCATTAAGGGATCCAAAACTATCCAGACTTAATCTTTTGGCCTTGAGTCAGGTGAGATTTGCTACTTTATTTCCAATATCTGTGACATGGTTAATTCTCACAGAAATCTTTTTCTCTTGAGCAAATTAACCAGCAGAGTGAATTGAAGAATTTAAGGTAAGCTCTTATAAACCTATAACTTCTGCTCCTTCTGATCTGAAAGAGGCTGTCAACATTGAACTTTGTTGTGTTAAGTTCATATATATTCTGGTATCAAGTGTGTAGGTTTATACCATTTTTGCAACTCATTTTTAATTCATTTTGATCACAGGGAATTTATGTTCCAATAATTTTAGTTAATAGTTGAAGAATTTGCAGCCTGATCAAACTATTTTTCCAGCATATCAAGTTTGTGGTTTTACAATAGTGGCTTGCACTTAGATTTTAATCCGTTTTGGTCTTTGTAAATCATATTAACTCAAATAGAATTTATGGATAAATATTGCTTCATTCAAAATTGCATTTGCAAAAATATACAAATAATATGTAAAAAAATTAACATTAAGCATTACAATTCTGTATTGAGAAAGACATGTTTGCTTTTCCTTGTTGTTTTACTTTAACTATTACTGAATATATATGTATTCAATATGTTGCTACCCAGTGTGTACTAAACTGGAGAGCATGATTTTTACGCGTGACCAAAGTCTATCTAGAAAGTTAAACATTTAAAACAATGACTCTGAGATGACTAGTTTTCTCCCACATGTGTTACCAGTTAAAAGGCAAATGTTGTACTTTACACTTTATATTTTGTAACAGATGACCTTTCATTTACTTAGATTAGCAGAAGAGATATGATGTTAACAATGTGTTGAGCAAGGGAGCATTATTTAAGCTTTAAATAAATTAAATGCTTCCTTAGTTCTCCAGAGGAGGCATTGCCCCTTCAGTACTTTTGCACCCTTCCTTTATTGTGGAAATTTAAATTCCTTTATTATTATTATTATGCCTGCACAATAACGTTGTTGGCAAAGACCAAATAGTAATATTGTTGATGAGACACCAATGCATATGTTGAGTGAACATTTCAGCACTCATGTTGTCTGACAACTGACTTTGTATGAAAAATAAATATTTTTTTTCCTCGTTTGGTGACTGACAGAATAGGGGTCCGTGTGAAAGCAGAAGATTGCACTTCAAACTGCCCCTAAGGATGCAAGTATTCATGTAGAACTAAACATTGTGCCTGTGAATACACTATACCATAGGGCAGTCAATTATTCCCTCATCTTTATCCAGTCATCCATGGCTGTTGCTTCATTTGAATTGCTCAACAGTTACACTAATGTTTTCCAGGTTAATCCACATTATGTGCAAAATGATAGCTCCTCAGTATATCATGTTACTCAGAATCCCATGAGGACATGGTAGCCATCTCTTCCTGGCTGTCAAAATTGAAATAGTATGAAGGACTGTATCAGGGAGAGAACTTTGAACAGGTTTAGTAAAAGATTCTCTCATTTAACAGGGGTGCGAGCAAAGCCTAATTGACATCATTCCATTTGCACATCTTTGTGTTGCTGATCTTCATAGATGACTTTGTTCAGAAAAGCTTGGATTTTAATATTCTCATGGTTGTTCTCAAATCCCTGCGTCATCTTAATCTTCTCTGCAACTGGAGCCTTCTGGAATCTTTCAAACCTCTGCGATCTCAAAGCTCCTCTCCAACATTTCTGATTTTCGTAAGTCTGCCATTAGTTTATCTAATAGTGGCTCCAAGCTTTGAAAAATACTCCCTTAATCCTTTCCATGACACTTCCTTCCTCTGCTTATTCAGCTGCTGCTTAAAAGTTTTAGTTGCTTGACCACATCCTTTGTCACCTGTCCTAACATCTCCTTCTGCAGCAGTGTGAAATGCATTAAATCTGTGATATAAATTGTTTAAGCCCTTTAGCTAGAATACATGTTCAGAATAATCCAAGCAGTTGTTGGCTGCATAATACTATCATGCATGGGTGGTAGTGGAGGCAGATACGATAGTGGCATTTAAGTCTATTAGATAGGCACATAGATATGTAGTGAATGGAGGGCTGTGGATCACCTGCAGGCAGAGGAGATCAGTTTAAACTGCCATCATGCTTGACAAGGATATTGTTGGCTGATGAGCCTGTTCTTGTGCTGTACTGTTCTATGTTCAACTTGAATATAGGGGCAGCACAGTGGAGCAGCGGCAAAGTTGCTGCCTTACAGCACAGAGACCTGGGTTCGATCCTGATTATGGGTGCTGTCTGTACGGAGTTTGTACGTTCTCCCTGTGACCACATGGGTTTCCCCCGGGGTCTCCGGTTTTCTCCCACTTCCAAAGACGAGCAGGTTTGTAGGTTAATTGGCTTTGGTAAAGATTGTAAATTGTCCCTCACATGAATATAGTTTGCTTTGTGAGCTTCATGTGAACAGAGAATTTCATTCCATCCTGATGTATATGACAAAAAAATAAACTGAAACCGACTCGGTCATTTTGGGGAATAACCAGATTTCATCTCTCTTCAGTCTTTGAATCTTTTTCCCTGGTCTAATTCCTTACCTTTTTATTATAATCAAGAGTTGGCTTTGCCATTTAGGATGCTTCAATCTGACCAGGAATGCCATTTATACCTACTATTTCCACTGGGATGTGAAGTTCCTGAATTGCTAATCCATTTTCCACCAGTGGACAGCTAATTCCTGAACAACTTTACACGTGGAAAATTTAAAACAGCTTGAAGTACACACACAAAAAATTGCATTATTTGATTATTTTGTTTCAGATCGTTTAAAGAGCCATATGTTCTAAACCATTTAAACAACGCATGGCTTGACAAAAGCTATGGGTGATAATGATTTCATACTTATTATTTCACAGTTTAAGTTATTTAAAAAATAACTACAATCATTGGTGGGAAAATATATTGGAAGGGATCAATTAGGGACAGGATTTGCCAGCATTTGGATATATATGGACTGATTAGAGATAGTCAGCATGGCTTTGTGCATGGGAAATCATGACTCAAAAAGTTAATAATTTTACATAGAAACATAGAAAATAGGTGCAGGAGTAGGCCATTCAGACCTTCGAGTGCGCACCGCTGTTCAATATGATCATGGCTGATCATCCAAAATCAGTACCCCGTTCCTGCTTTTCTCCCCATATCCCTTGATTCTGTTAGCCCTAAGAGCTATCCAACTCTCTCTTGAATATATTTTGAGGGGGTCCTAGAGGATTGATGAGGCCAGGGCAGTGGAGATTGTCAAAATGGATTTAGCAAGGCCTTTGACGAGGTCCCATAAGATAGGCTAGTCCAGGAAGTCCGAGCTCATGGAATCCAAGGTGAGCTGGCCAATTGAATTCAAAAATTGCCTTTGAGAAAGGAGTCAAAGGATTGTCGTGGATGGTTGTTTTTTTGATTAGAGGTCAGTGTTGTTGTGGCCACAGTTGCTTGTTATATACATTAAACATTTGGATGACAGAGTAATAAACATTGTTAATAAATTTGCAGATGAAACTAAAATTGATGGTGTAGTAGGCAGTGAAGCCGGGCATCTTAGTTTACTACAGAACCTAGATCAGTTGGGATGGTGGGCCAAGGAATGACAAATGGAATTTAATTTTGGTGTGTCCGTCCAGAATCCTAGAAAGTGTTGCAGAGCAGAAAGATCTGAGAGTACTGGTGCATGGTTCCTTCAAACTGGTGAGTCAGGTGGATGGAGTGGTGTAGAAGGCATTTGGCCCAATTGACTTCATTGGGAAGGTTATTGAGTACAAACGTTGGCACATCAGGGTGCAGCTGCATAAGTCATTGATGAGACCATACTTGGAGTACTATGTGTAGTTCTGGTTGTCCAGCAATAGGAAGGACGTCATTAAGTTGGAAAGGGTGCAGAAGAGATTCACCAAGATGTTATTTGGGCTTGTGGGCTTGAGTTATAGGGAGAGGTGGGATAGGCTGTGTGTTTTTTTCTTTGGAGCATAGGAGTCTAGTGAGTGACCTTATTGAGATGTACAAGATTATGAGGGGTATGGATAAAGTGAACACTCACAGGATTTTTTCCAGGTGAAGATTTCTAAAAGTAGAAGTCATAGGCTTAAAGTGAGAAGGGGGAGATTTGAGAGGGACCTTAGCAGAAACAATTTGATTCCAAGGTTAGAAATGATCAAAAAATGAGCTGCCAGAGAAGCGGGTGCAATTACAACTTTTAATAGACATTTGGACAGATATATGCACAGGAAAGGTTTAGAGGCAAATGGAACAAATGTAGGTAAATGGAATCAGCCCAGAATGCCAACATGGTTGGCATGGACAAGTGGGCTGAAAGGCCTGTTTCCATGCTCTATAGCTCTATCCCTCTGTGATTCTAAGTTACAAATATGCTGACAAGTTCTCACTGCTGATTTTGGGTCTACTTCATGAAGTCCACCAGTGCAATGTCATTTGTCTGTAATTTTCTAACAATGAACGCACAAAAAAACTGCCCACCAAACGGGTTCAGCATCTCCATTCAAATGGAGGAGAATGGATGTGAGGAGGAAGTAATTTCAGGTAAGTACAATATTTGAATTAACTGTTAACTTAAATATTGAATTTTCTGATATTTTTAGGTGTTATTAATTAATTTTTTTTATTTTTAGTCAGTTGATTGGAATATTTTTGAACATTTGTGAGATAGACATGTCTGAAAGTCTGGAACTGTCAGACATTTAATAATTTTGACAGCCAGGAAACTCAGATGCAGAGCTGAACCCATGAGTCTTAGCATTCCAATGGCAAGATTTGCACTTCACACACAGGAGATCTCCAACCTAATTGTAGTGATCAGAAATTGTGCCCCTAACTGTGGGCTGCACAGATGAAAGGAGGGGGAACTCAGGTGACTCGCATCTTGGAGTTTACAGGACATTAAGTAATGCTTTTGAAGAGCCAAAGTTCAGATTTTATGAATCTACCTCTGGTTTTAAATGCCTCTCTTGAATTGTACAGGACTATTTTGTAATTAACGATTTAGTCAATTTAAGCAAAGAATACTGTAGCTGTGCCTTTTAAGCTTTCCCTAACGATACACAATGTGCTTTTTTTGAGTAATCAGTAAACGAACCTCAGTGCTTTCCCCTGTGGGCAGAACAAGAAGTGATTTAAGGGATCTTATATACCCATTTATTCAGTTCATACACAATGGGCTATTTTATTCCACGTCAGTGGCCAAAATATTTCTGCTGGGGTTACCTGAGTTTCTTCATGGAAGTTCCAAAGTCCAGCATTTCTATTATGCATCTTCAATGTTGAATACTCTGACACTCCACCAGGGGACTTTCCATGGAATCCAATGAGACAACGTAGATGTACACAAGTTTCCCAGTGTTTATGTTGTAATTTTGCCCAATGAGTCCATGCCAGATTACAACTACACCAACCCCATTCAAATCATTGGGAAATAATGGTTGCTGAGAGAATGACTTTTAAATTTGATGTCATTAAGTTTGTTTGATCAGTATTTTATTTTTTAAATTTACCTTTTCCATATTATTTTTATTTTAATACCTCCTGGGTGTTTTTAAATGTTTGAGCAATAAGCTCCAGGGCAGTACAGTAGTGCAGCAGTAAAACTGCTGCCTTGCAGCGCCAGAGACCTGGGTTCAATCCTGCCTACAGGTGCTGCCTGTATGGAGTTTGTACGTTCTTCCTGTGACTGTGTGGGTTTTCTCCGGGTGCTCCAGTTTCAAAGACATACAGGTTTGTAGGTTCCACACTCCAAAGACATACAGGGTTTGTAGGCTAATTGGCTTCTGTTAATTGTAAATTGTCCCTAGTGTGTAGGGTAGTCCTAGTATACGGGGTTATCTCTGGTCAGCACGGACTCGGTGGGCTGAAGGGCCTGCTTCCACACTGTATCTCTAAAGTCTAAAGTCTAATGCTGAGTGCCAGACAAACAGTGGAAAACTTTAAACTAGGACTGCATGGGCAATCTCGGGGTAAGTGGAAGATCTGAAGACAGTGGCACAATGGGCTAAGTAGCCTGATACAATCCTGTAATTTCTATGTTGATTTTCTGCTTCTGAGCTAAGTCTTTTTTATCACGTTAAAACAGAACAACACAATTTCTTATGCTGGGAGTCGATTGCTTTAGAACCTGGGCCTCACCATTGTAAATAGATAGTTTTACCTCAGAACTGAAGATTGGAAGTTGACCTATGCACTGTTATCATTGCATTACCTTTATTTTCTTCCCCAAATGCATGACCAAGTTAGCTTTCCCAACATTGTGGACTAACTTTTAATGAAATTACACCAGGCACAAGAAGTTGTGTCATTCTATTTTAATATATTAAAACAAAATCATAGTTCACTCTGTAGAAAATCTGTATAGACGCCAGCAGTCTGAAGAAGGTTGTTGGCTCATTGGGCAAGGATTGGTTCTATCTCTTGAACAGGATCTGTCTACAGACACATTAAGGCAAACCCCCCACTGACCCAGAGAGCAACAGCAAGGTGGGACAGTTGCAGTCTGTCACTGGGATGTCCCAGCTATTTGCCATTTAACAGCATTTGGCATAAACATTAAAAAAAAAATACACAGAAAATAACAAAACATAAAATAACGTTAAAATTCTAAATGACTGAAAAAAGGACAAAGGAAGCTCTTCATGTACTAAAATGGGAAAAAAAAGTTACTATCAGGGTGGGAAAGAAAACATTAGCAAATTACATAAAGGAACAGCATGTGAGGACTGAGTGGGAGTATCATGGAGAGCACAAGTCACGATTTGCTTGACTGCTTGTAATGGTTCCAAACTTACAATGAGGTGGGGGATGGGAAAAGCAGCTAACAAAAGCCCCTTTTATTTTTCAGCTGCACTGGATGTGAATTGTAGCAATTTCACACACTGACCTGTCTGCAAACAAAGGGACAAAAACAATATCCAGACCTCATGTTGAGGCAGGCTGTACCTCAACATTATTGACTTTTTTTAGTGTGCCTCTCAATAATTTGAATCCATATCTGGGACTGGCATTCAAGGCTTAAATCAAACTTCAATGCAATGAAAGATAATGTTTAAAATTAAGATGATCCACCGTGTGGTGCCGCAATGGCGGCCTCGCCAACAGTCCTTTCCTTTCTTTGGTGTTTTTTTTAGTTTGTGTAAAATGTATGTTTTAGTGTTATTTTGTTTTGTTTTATGTGGGGGGGGGGGGGGGGGGGGAGAGGGGAGGTTGGGGGAACTTTTTTAAAATCTCTTACCTCGACAGCGTTGCCATTTTTTTCCCGCATCGTATCTCCGCCTACAATCGAGCAGCTGGTGGCCTCTTGCTGGGGATCGACTTTGGGAGCTCCAACCGCTGGAGCCTGCGGTATTAACATCGTGGAGCTGGCTGTGCCTGTCGCGGATTGACCTTGGAGTTCCAACCGCGGGAGCCAGCGGACTTTAACATCGTGGATCCCTTGGCTAAGGATTGACTTGGGGAGCTCCAGGCCGCAGGGGCTTCGACCGCCCCGATCGCCGGAGCTTCGACAGCCCGACGTGGGGGTTTTCATCGCCGGCTGTGGGAGCTTCGATCGCCCCAACGGCGGATGGTTCGACTGCCCCGACCACGGGAGAATAAAGAGTGAAGATGATTAGACTTTATTGCCTTCCATCACAGTGAGGAATGTGGGGAATCCGCTGTGGTGGATGTTTATGTTAACTTTTATGTAGTTGTGTGTCTTGTTGCTTTTTCAAGTGTGACTGCTTGGTAAATCGAGTTTCACTGTACCTTCATTGGTACACATGACAATAAAATACCTTTGAACCTTTGATTTCTCATCAGTAATTTGTAATAGTTAGTATACCATGAGCATCCTTTGAGGTTTTATAACAGGAAATAAATGGTATCAGCAAATGCATCATCTACCACTATATAAGGAAGTATCAAGTCATTGCTTCATGGATTGCACTGCAATAGCAGATCTCTCATAGAAGCACAATACTTAGCAACCAGCACATTCATCTTTTGGATGAGTACATTAAATATCTATGATGTAATTCTTCCCCCAATGCAAGAAGTTTATTCAGACTCTTCAAAGATGATGAAATAGTGATGTGTTATCAAGCCATTCCGGTGTCTGATTGCAGGATAACTGTATGGTCACATACACCTGATGCCTTAGTCTGTTACCACCAGGGGCGCTGGGGGAGACAGCAGCCCTGATGGCAGTCTGTTCATTTTTTCTTTCTTTTTGTTATTTTAGTTTGTTAAAAGTTTTATTTTCATGTTCTTATGTGGGGGGAGGGGCCCGGAGGAAACTTCTTTTCAAGTTTTACCTTCCCGGAGATGCGATCAATTTTGGATCACATTCTCCAGGCTCTGCGGCCTACCATCGCTGGAGCTGGAGGCCTCCTCGGACTGTCGTGAGCCCCACCGCGGGGCGCGGACTTAACATCGGAGCGAATCCCTTGCATGGGATCGCTCCCACCGTGACTACCGTGGACTTACCAACAAGGGCTCGCAGTCTCGGGAGAGGCTAGTCGGGATCTCCAACGCCGCAGAAGGTTCGACCAGCCCTGACGCGAGGTTCGATCGCCCGGCGCGGGGGAGCTGACATCCCCCCGATGCGGTAGCTTGATTGCCTCGACGCGGAGGGCCCGAACGCCGCCGGCTACAGGAGTCAAGATCATCCCATCAACGGAGGGCTCGAGGCCCCCGACCGAGGAAGAACAAAGGAAGAGACTTGAACTTTATTTCGCCTTCCATCACAGTGAGGAATGTGGTGGATGTTCATGGTAAAATGTGTTTTTGAGTGATCTGTTACTTTTAATTGTATGACTGACCTGGCCAATGAAATTCCTCGTATGTTGCCAAACAAACTTGGTGAATAAAGTGTGATTCTGATTCTGATTCCCTTTCTGATTCTGATTATAGGATCGAGATATGGTAGTAGTATTGTAAAAGCCTTGGTAAGTTTGCAATGGTGTATTTTGCAGATACTACAAACTGCAGCAAGGTGGTGGTGGACGGAGCAAATGTTTAGGTTGATGGAAGGGGTTGTCAGTGAAATGGCCACATTATCCTGGATGGTGTCAAGCTTCTCGAGTTCTGCTGGAACTTCAATCCTTTGGACAAGTGAAGAACATTCTATGCCATTTTGATTCATATCTTGCAGAAGATTAAAGCAGTTTAAGAGCTAGGATGTGATCCATTCATCACTAGATACTCAGCAGATATAGTATTTATGTGGTCATTGTAGATAGATTGTGTCCCCCAGATGACGATGGTGGAGGCCTTGGTGAAAGGTGGTTACAGTCTGTTATGGAATAATGGTAAAGCTACTGCATAGAAGGAACGCATTCCAACTACGGTGCATAAACTGGTCAAAAATGAGCCACTCAGCCAAAATCAATCTTATGTCACTTGATCCATAAGTCTGCAAGTTCCATCCAAGTACATTATACATGTTATATGTATTTCCACCTCTACCTGCTGCTCAGGCAGTGGATTACAGAAACTGGAGAATTTATTTCCTCTTCTATCTTGTCATATGTCTGTGAATTACTTTACATCTATGATTCTGGGGATTGTTATTCCTCTGATTAGGAAAGTAGATCCTACTTTGTTGAGGCTCCTCATAATTTTATGCACATGAATTAACTTTTCCCTCAGATTTCTCTGTTTGAGAGAAAACAACTGGAGAATCAATATTCCCCAATGTTCTTGTCTAAGCAGCACCCATCCTTCTGGCCACGCAGCTTGCCAGATCCTCCTTATGAGTAGACTATTGCAAATTAGATTTGTCCTAATTTATGTGGTCATTGTAGATAGATTGTGTTAAATGGTAGATTTATAAAACATTTATAAAAGATTCAGTTGTTGAAATTTCTGTCTGGATGGAATAAATAAATGGGGCATGAAGACACAATGAAGGTCAAAATAGCTTTACTATCATTCCCCATTGCAAGTAACCATGCAAAGCATGAAGTGTCATGCATGAGAATCAGACGATTAAGTCCGTTGATCATAAACATAGTGTGTGGGCTTCAGGAGGGTGACTGATTAACCCAACCAACATCCCACTGAAAATGAAGTTGCAAAGTACAAAAATATCCTAGATCAAGTTGTTGGTATCAGCAGAACAGTACCAGCTATCTGCCTAACAGTTAATTATGTTATGACTATCCTTGGACTAGTCCACAGTTAGATAAGACAGTGCGCAAAGTTTCATGGTATCATTTTCCTTATAACAGCGGTGATACACAGAATTCAGCAAAGTGGTCCAAAGGTTCCCACCTGCAGTCTTGGAGCACATGTGGCCTTGCACCTTCCTATTGTGGATAGGATCTACCTAAACAGTTTTACAACTTTGTGAGTCAGTGCCAGTGTTGTAGCAGTATTTGAATAGCTTAGCCAGAAGCGTGGCCTTTTAGGGAGCACAAACAATCTGTATGAAGGGTGGGATATTGTTGGGTTATTCTTGATAACATGGAGAATGAATTGAAGGAGCTTAAAGGGCCTGTCCCACTAACGCGTCTTTTCAGCGACTGTCTTCGACCTTCAAGCTCGAGGGCACTCGCCTGAAAAACCTCGAGCTGGATCGACCGTCAGCGATGAAACCGCGAGCCGGATCGACTGTCTACACACACACACACACACACACACAAACACATCACAAAAGCGGGGGCTAGGGAAAGCGCCGTCTGAAATTCACACCCGCGATGAACAGGAAGGTAAAAGATGGCACAGTTACGGTAAGGCCTTTAGAGAGTGCGGAGAGGGGGGAGGGGGAGAAGGGGGGGGGAGAGAAGGGGGGAGAAGGGGGTGGGAGAAGGGGGGGGGGGAGAAGGGGGGGGGAGAAGGAGTGGAGACACTTTTAAGAAGCCAGACAACTTTTAACAAAGTTTAGCGGGCATTTAACATTACCGGTCGGTTTACCTACCTTTTTTTCTCAACGAGCTTTACCTTCGACTACCCTCGATTACCTTTGATTGCCTTTGATTACCTACTAATAACATGCCGACCTACTACGACCTACCTCGACTAAACCTACGAGTAAAAAAATATCGATATTTTCCATGCGACATTTTTTTACTCGCGGGCATTTTTCAGCATGTTGAAAATTACGCCCATGTTGAAAACCTAGCTGAGGCCTAGAGTACGCGGGGACTACTCTCGAGCATGAAGGAGAGTTACATTTGACCTCCTAGAACCTCGTGTCGACCATGCTGCGAGTATGAGTCGAGGGCAAACTCTTCTAAACTAGGTTGCCGCAGTGGGACAGGCCCTTAAGACTGAGACATACGAGATTGCAGATGCTTAAGCAAAGGCAAACTGCTGGACGGGACAGGCAGCGTCTGTGCAGGGAAATCGACGGATAACCTTTTGGATCGGGACACTTCTGCAGACTGAGACTGGACTCTGTGAAGGTGGAAAGTTTGGGATGAGATGGATGCATCATTGATTCGGCATCTCTTGGTGAAGCTAGTCACAAATGCTTCACAGTTAACATTTCCTTGTACTGGGCTTCAGCATAATTTAGAGAGGAAAGCTTAATAAACATGCTGCTTCCTATCATCGGACTAAGTGTTCACTATATTCATTACTAGATGTGGTCGGAACACAGAGCTATGATTGATAGGTTTGTGACTCTGTTTGATTGTATGCTACTTCCACTGTTTAGCAGGCATTTAGCCCCTGAGTTGTGATTTCATCAGGTGGGCACCTCATTTTCTGGTTTGTAAGCTTCTGCCACTAGCGTGCACTGCCCTACTCCTATGGAACCAGGTTTATTCCCCTGGCTTGACAGTAACGGGAAAGTGAGGGATATGCTGGTCCATGAGATTATAGATTGCATTTGAGTACAGTTTTGTTGCAGTTGAGGATTCACAGTGGCTCATGTACGGCCAATCTTAGGTTTTCTGTGCTGATCCCACTTCGCATCGAGTCCATAGCTTGGGCTATCATGTGCAGGCCAACCATTGCACCCATCTTTATTAATCTCCTTTACCCACATTAGGCTTCTATGCCTTGCTGTTTCAAGTGCTTGTCTAGATGTGTTTTTAAATGTTATGCAAATAGTTCCTTTAGCCCTCTTGTCTTCGACAGGCCTACTGTATCCATTTCCCTTGTAAGTTAGCCGATGTAAAAATATAAGACATAATAGAAGAATATTTGCATAATAAGTTACTGATATACATCGCACACTACAATGAGTGTAGGCTTTTAGAGTGGTCATTTAAAAGACACCCTGCATAACGTTAGTGAACAGCGGGTGAATAACCAATCATTTATTGTCCCACTTATGGTACTATAGAGAATGACAAAGCAGCACAAGCAGTGTCAATTGTGCTATCACATAAATGCTTCTCTAAGCCCAAACTGAAAGCCACACAAACCTCTGTTACTTCCGTTTAAAAGTAACTCACATACTTTGTTCACAAACTTCCCATACAATCGTGCAGAGCTAGCTGCCCGAGAAGACAGGCTGCCCCAGCCATCACTCGTGACCGAGTAAATAGTAGTTGCTTCAGCCGTCTTACCATGGCCTGAATGAATAGGCAAAGTTGGCACTATTAAATTTCATGTTGCCTCATCCTCAATATCGCAAGAGGTATCTACTGATAAACCCCTAAGTTTATCAGCTGCAAATTTTGCATATTATCTAAAACTCGATGACACAATGCCCTTTTGATCTGAGTAGGGCAGCATTAGCTTCCACCACTGGCTTTGTTATCAAAACACCAGATAATCTGTGCCTCATGCGTATAGATATGGCAAAGTATGCACCTTGAAGGTCGATTCTCTGAATCAGTTAAATTGCTGAAAGCCAATCATCCATCTTAAACTGGGTAACTAAACACATGATCAGGTTAGCCAAATCCTAACCTGATTCGGCATGCTCCATGTTTCTGTAATCTTGAGAAGTATCAGAAATATACCCCTCTTGTTCTTGGGCAGACACTCATCCTCCGTGAGATGTCACTGATTCCACTTGGAACCACCATCCCTCTATTGACCATACGGACGGAAATTTTTTGGCTTCTCTTGCCACGGAAGATGCATTATCTAGTTATTATTACATTTTGCTGATAACATATAATCAGAACCTTATGACTAGAGCTGAAACACAGTCTCCCCTTGATGTGGGAATACGAGTTCCCTGTCAACTCTTGACTATAAGAGTCACCACAAATTCTCAGCGTTCTTCCTCAGAGTGGAATTTAGCATAATGCAAGCCTGAATCAGGAATTGCTTCGCAGTCCTCTGACTGAAACCACTTGTCTGAGTCGCCAGAATGCGCAACACAATCTCTTCGACCCGCCACTCAATCAGGAATACTGGTATTGAGAGCCTACAGATTATTATATATACCTTTTTGATTCACAACATGAACCTGCAGGTCAGATAAAAATATTATATGCCAGACTACCTTCCTGCTGGTAGCTGCCTATCCCAGAGAGGATGGCAATGATGTTTCCAATGAACTGGCAACTCCACCAACTGAGCAGAAATTTAAACATGTGTTGAGGGAGACTTCAACTACTTTATTCTACAGAGCAGCCTGATAACCTCAAGCACAGATGTTGAGGCAGTGCTTCCCTGGTCAATATGACCCATATGGCCAGCCAGTTCCATGATGGTCTACCCTGAATCAGGGTAACCAAGCTGTTCCTACTTGGAACTTACAGAGGTTACTATGCAAGGCACCCTGCCAAGGTCTCTGCATCAACCTGATCTTTCCCAGAGGCAGTGAAAAGATACTAGACAGCCCATGCTGCCAGTAAACCCAAACCTGGGCTGACAGACTGCTCCATTTCAGAGTTTTACGGAGGTTAATAAAGAAACCTTACCTGCCAGCGTCTCTGAACCCGGGTCGATCTGCTTGTTGGAGCTTCAGCGAAGTCCATTTGCAGACCCTGTCTGACCACATCTCCTTCAGCTGGTGTGATGTTAGGTAGCTGATGTCGCGGCCAACTCCTCTTGTAGTGGCTTGCCCGTCCCGAGGGAACAGCAAATTTAGAGGCAAGAGCAGGCAGCTCTTCCTTATGCGACTCTCGTACATCATGCATTAAAGCATGGGATACAGGCACATACTCATGTTCGGAGTCAGCTCCATACTGATCTCTGACATTCCCCTCGACAGAGTGGGGGAAATACTGCAACCTTGAACCAGGCGTTGCCACAGGCGTATGACTCGAACTGCCTGTGTATGCCTCCGTAACACGGAGCATATTTTGTGCCACCACCTCCGACACTCTTTTATCCGAGTGGGAGGAATATTGCAACCCTGAATCAGGTGTTGCTACAGGCGTATGACTCGAACTGCCTGTGCATGCCTCCGTAACACGGAGCATATATTTGGCCCCATCTCCAACACTCCCTTCATCGGAGTGGGAGGAATATTGCAACCCTGAAGCAGGTGTTGCTACAGGCCTATGACTCGAACTGCCAGTGCATGCCTCCAATAACACGGAGCATATTTTGTGCCACCATCTGATCCATCAGATTTTTTTTTTTTTTTTAATTCAATTGAGACAAACGGCCAATCACATCTGCCATAGATGTGGGGACAGAATCCTCTTGTCCCGAATTGTTCGACAGGACTTGTCTCACAGACTTGGCTTTGGCTTTGCCCCAACTCGGAGTTGCCAAGCTGCTCCGAGCTGCTAGGAGCCGAATCGGAACTAGCTGTGCAGATCGGCACTTACAGCGACTCCGAAGTGGCCGTCGGCTTTCTGCACTGCCACCGTCCTCTGCTGTTGGTATAAATCATCATTACTTATTGTACTTACCAGACAGGTTGCACCTGTTAGTGACTCCGAGTCCTTGCTACCTTCTGGAGCCTCAACGGAGTATATCAGGGGAGGAAATGGAGCACAACCCTGCACAAGGTGTTGCTACCTCAGGCCTCTGGCCCCCATATGTTTTTTACCTGGATGAGCCGGCATCATAATCGGAGTCACCTCTTTCTGATACTCCCCACGACAGAGTGGGAGAAATACTGCAACCCTGCCAGGTGTTAGCACAGGCATATGGCTGGAGCCACCTGTTAATGCCTCCGGTACACGGAGCATAGTTTGTTCATATGATTAAAAGAAGCATATCCCTATTAGATCAGAGATTCAACTGCTCTATGATATCCACATAGTTGGAGTCTCATGAAATAATCTCCAACAGTCCTCTCTACTGAGCGGAAATTATCATGACGCCACCCTGAACCAGGTGTAGTTCCACAGGTGTCTGATGGACACAGCTCAAAAAAGGCTTCCTAAGCCAGGAGCTCTGGACTGCAATGGCAAGTTAAATTTCACTACACCATTTGGTGTAAGTGATAATAAATGTCCTTTATTCATATTCAATTTAAAACTTTATTGGCATAAGATACATCATTATACTGACAGTATTAAACATGACCCTTTGTATGCTATCTGCTACGATAGTCACAAACGTGACCGAGTGGCTACCGCTATTAAAAACCTGCCAGCCTCTATTTATAGCCGCCCTAAAAATAAAGCATACACTATATGCTGCTCCAGCGTAAGCTGAGCCGACCTCAGCCGGCAGCATTTAAATTTAAAATTGCTCGGTGCTACGTCAGCTGAGCTTACCTGGCGGTTGCTCCTGGCCGCGGCTATTTTTAACTCACCGGCTGCTGCTAATCTTTTGCAGCGATCACTGACCTGGCTGCGCCGGCAGCCGCAATATCATTCCTAGCTCCTTGCGGAGCCTCCACGGCGGCCTCCAAATCCGTCCGCCTGCTCCCGTTTGGAGCTCCAACGGGGGAAGCTGCACAGGCTGTGCCTGTCAGCTACCCCCAGGCCCGCTGTACCTGCTCCCGTTCGGAGCCCTCAGCGGCCCGCTGAAAACAAAATAACTTAACTGCCGGAGCAGTTTCGAACTGCTCCGACGCTCACGCCATGCGTCGACGTAATTGACGCACATGCGGGCTGGCGGGGCTCTTCACGTAGTCACTCACCTGACCGATATAAAATTACAAGGTGAGTGCAGATAGAGGCTGAAAATATAAACAAAGGAAATTAAAAGGAATGAGAAAAGTAGTAGGTTTATTCTTCCTTACAGATCTGTCATTAGCTCCTGCAGGCAGTCATGGAACTACTTCCAGACCCAAATCTAGTCAATGGCAGTGCTACGAAGTATCTGTCAACATTAGTCTCCCCAGTAAATTTCCTCTCCGAATACTTATTCCTCAGGCTCTTTACTTGAATCCCATTCTTTCTATTTCCTCTAATGAAGGCAGATGCAAAACATTGAACATCTGTCGTTTCTTTCTAGCCCTCTTTTACTTCTAATGTCCCTATGTACTCTGTATTTTTTACATATTTCTTATTAATGGTTTTCATATGCGAAAGGGCTTGCTTCTATGATTCTATTTCTTGTTAGATTGTCTGTACATTCTATTTTCTCCAAAATTATATACCTCTTCTTCAACCTTTGCTAACATAAAACTCTTGTAAAATCCTTACACTTTCTGCCTTGTTCTTTTAAAAGTTCATTCACCCAAAGGATCCTTTACTATAAAATTGCTAATTTACCTAATCATATCTCAGAATATAATCTGTTCACTTGCATCTTCAACGACGTCGTTTTTAAGAAAACTGCATTAGAAAACGTCCTTAACTCTGGCCACAAATAGCTTTTTTGCTAATGTTGACTAGTTTACATGAAAATGAATGATACCAAGTCTATTGCTTTACATTGTTTTAAAAGCTCATCTAAATCTGTTGCTTTATATTCTGCTACCTCCACACTATACTGTAACGACGGGAGAGAGGGGTAGGGGGTTAATCTACTCACACCTGTGCTTTCTTCCCCATGTATAACCTTTGGTTCCACACGTATACATTCTAACTATGTCCAAAGGTTCATTCGGACTATTATCTTTATTTAGTTTGTTTTGAGATATAGCAATGAAAACAGACCCTATGACCAACCCGAGTCCACACCAACCTTCGATCACCTGTTCACACTAATTCTATGTTATCCCGTTTTCTTATCTGCTCCCTAGACATTAAGGACAGTGTTACAGAGACTGATTAACCTAGAAACCTGTATGTCTTTTGGAAGTAGGAGGAAACCTGGAGGAAACCCACATGGTCACAGGGAGAACATGCATACTCCACACAGACAGGACTCGAGGTCAGGATTGAACCCATGTTTCTGGTGTTTTGAGGCAGCAGCTCTACCAGTTGTGCCATTGTGCCACCCTGTAATTCATCCATTATTTTCATGCAATCACCCACCTTTCCATTTCGCCCATATTTTGTAAAGGCTTTGTACCCTAGAATATTCAGCTTCTACTATTAGTCATCCTGCACCAGTATCTCGTTACTAAGTCAAATCTATTTTATTGTATTTCTGTCACCAATCCTTCCATTTCAAAACAATGCTTTCTGCATTCAGTTTTGGAGACGTACATGTCAAAAAATTGTCCCTGTTGTGACCTTGGTTACCATTGCTGTATTACATCTAACGTACTCTGTTTTTAACAAAATGTTATTCTGCTCCCCAGCCTTGTCTCCAGGTTTATAAATTTACCTTAGGATGAAATCTCTAATTTTCAATTTAAAACCATATTGGTTGAACTAGCTACCTACTTTTCGCATACGCCAATCTATTCTAATTTAAGTGTAATGTGTTCCAATGGACAGGCTCGGTTTCTTTGTATTGATACTGCTGCCTCGTGCATTGAAACTATTGTCGAAAAGGCCACCCTTTAAAATGTGGATTTAAAGATCAGATTGTTAATCCCTATATAGACACAAAATGCTGGAGTAACTCAGCGGGACAGGCAGCATCTCTGGAGAGAAGGAATGGGTGACGTTTCGGGTCGAGACCCTTCTTCAGACTAGAGTCAGGGGAAAGGGAACGAGATATATAGACTATGATGTAGAGAGATATAGAACAAATGAATGAAAGTTTCCCTTTCCCCTGACTTTAGTCTGAAGAAGGGTCCCGACCCGAAACATCATCCATTCCTTCTCTCCAGAGATGCTGTCTGTCCCGCTGAGTTATTCCAGCATTTTGTATCTATCTTCGGTTAAAACCAGCAACTGCAATCCTTCCAACACATTTAATCCTTATCTGAATGTCAGCATTCATAGGTACAATTCAAAGATAATTACTGTGTGAGCTTCTGCTTTTTCAATTTGGACCCTAAACAGGTCAGTTTTACAGAAACACTTTATTAATAATCCATTCTCAGATGGTTTCATAATCACAAGTCCTCTGAGTGCTCTGTAGATCTTTAGTGTGTTCATGTTAATTGACAGCTGCATACATATACGATTTAGTGAAGCATTACATACAGATTTGTGGTTATTGCAGTGTCTGATTACTTCAAAGTCTGGATTGGGCAATCCAGATGTCTTTGTAAGGAATCTGTGCACATTTTAATATTACATCTAAATAAACACTGCTGGACTTTCATGTCCCTTAAAACACAAAATAAACTCCGTCTGATTCTGATATAAACCAACTTTCTAGTTTTTAATTGTTTATCACTTATGGCGACACTAATCCTAAAACCAGAGGCAGGTCCTAGACTGAATCTAAAAGAAAACTGTTGCACATTCATACAATACATGTAAAGGGAATGTCGCAGAAGACACGTTGGATACATATAGTATTTTAAACCACTTTCTACTACATAAATTGTTGTTATATTTAGTTGATAGGGAAATAGTAGCCTGTGCATTGCCACTTTCCTTTACCATTAATGTTTGCTGAAGGTTTGCACTCACTGTTTTTCACTTCTGCCAAAGACTGGTTTGACTCTGACATTCAGATAAGGGTTAAATGTGTCGGAAGGAATTGCAGATTGAGGGGGGATCGTATAGAAACTTACAAAATCCGGAAGGGGTTGGACAGGCTAGATGCAGGAAGATTGT
>JAXLNO010004138.1:149100-296911 GCA_038087875.1 Malacoraja senta | reverse complement strand
AAGATCAGGCCCTTTAAATAATGCTCTAGCTCCACCTAACACATGCCCGTGAGTAGGGTGCAGTTCTCTGCAGATGATTTAGTTTAGATTAGTATAGTGATACTGCGTGGAAGCAGGTCCTTCGGCCCACTGAGTCCATGCCGACCATCGATCACCCATACACTAGTTCTATATATTACCCCACTTTCACATCCTACACACCAGAGGGAATTAACAAAATCTACATGGTAACAGTGAGAACATTTGAACTCCACACAGACAGCGCCCATAGTCTGGATCGAACTCGGGTCTCTGTCGCTGTGAGGCAGCAGCTCTACTGCAGGAAAGGTAATTGAATATATGCTGTTAAGTTGTCCCTTTGAGTATTACTCTCTCAATAATGCTCATATAACGTCCCAATTTTAAGACTGGAATGAGTTCCAAAATAGGAAGAGTTGTAATAGGACCTGCTGTTGGTTAGACTTCCATTTCCTTTTGTGTACCGAACCGCTGAAAGGGTGAGCTGATCATGTCATACTGAGGGAAATGCACCATTGGTGAACCTTGTGAACAAAGTCAGCAAATTGACCAGTTTTGTATTGATGGCTAGTAAAAGAATGATTTTGTATAAACGAAGAACAGCAGATGCTGATTTACAGAAAAGGACACAAAGTGATGAAGTAACACAGCGAGTCAGCCAGAATCCCTGGAGAACATGGATAGGTGACATTTCAAGTCAAAAGAAGGCTTCCAAACCGAAACGTCATCCGTCGGTGTCTCCAGAAATGCTGCCTCACTCGCTCGGTTACTCCAGAATTTTGTGTCCTTTTGTTTCAAATAAAGATTTCAATGATTAATAAAGAAATGTATATCAAAGTGAATTCATTGTCAAATAAGAAATACAAATACTAAAAAATGGAAGGGAAGACTGGATTAAAAGAGGAAAATTAACAATGACCAAAAAGTTAAAAAAGTAACATTTTATTTTTGTAGAATTCCCATTAGTAATTGAAACTTGAGGGAATGAAACTGTATTTCTCAGAGGTAATTTTTAGTGTCAGCATGGCTTATTGCCAATAATCAATAGATATAGAATCAATGAGAGATACACCCTGGAAGCAGCCCTTTGACCAACCATTAACCACCAGTCATTCTATCCTAACCCACTTTATTCTCTCCATGTTATAGATGTAGCACAGTCTTTCACACAACCCATTCGCCTCCATCTGTGGTCACGCTGCCTTGGAAATGCAGGCAAAATAATCAAGCATCATTTATATCCCGGTCATTCCTTCTTCTCCCCTCTTCCATTAACACAGGGAAATGTTGTTCACTTGCCTACTTAATTAGTGAGGTGTTTAGTTCTGTTTAGTTTGGAGATTCAGCGTGGAAACAGGCCTTTCAGCCCACCGAGTCCGCACCGACCAGCGATCCCCGCACATTAACACCATCCTACACACACTAGGGACAATTTAACCAATTAATCTACAAACCTGTACGTCTTTGGAGTGTGGGAGGAAACCGAAGATCTCGGAGAAAGCCCACGAGGTCACGGAGAGAACGTACAATGTATATGATCAGTGCTCCTTGTGGACGATGTCCTCATCAAAAAAAATCCGAGAACTGGCATCCAAGTATGTGTTGGGCAAATTGAGTGCCTCTATGCATTCACATGTCAAACAGTGATGGGAACCAAAAGGAAAATTCTCAGCTTTCTGAATGGTTATTCATCAAAATTGAATTTCTTAATATAAAATTGTGGCTACATGTGAACCAGCTTTTTAGCTGCAGGCCACTTCGAAACATTCATTTGTATTTCAATGATGAGGCAAATTCTGAAATATTGCTCCTGTTAGGTTGACAGAAGCATGACACATCTCAGAAGCAATGTTGTGATATTTATGTTTAACCTCACCTCCGCCCTCACCAGAGGCCTTTTATTTGCAAATAAAACTGTCAAGTTCTATCAAGACCACCATTGATTTGATGGCAAAATCTGACCCACTGGTGTTATTACTTTATGAGTATTACTTTGTGGTATTTTTCTAAGCTGAACACATTTACAGTGGAGCGCCAGTAATCAAAGTTCAATCTATCTATGGAAATAAAACCATGCTTCCAAGAAAAGATAGATTGGGGGGGGGGGGGGTGGGGGGGGGGGGGGGGGTTGAATGGCATGAAAAATAAGTGATCATTACTTCAAATTGGTATTTTGATTTAAATGTTTTAAACTCCAAATTTTGACAGCTTTTTTTTTGCATGAGAAGTCTCATTAAGTAAGACTTGAAACGACATCATTTGAAAATAATGGGTAGAAAACATTGTAGATTGTTTTTTTAGATGGAAGGAAATTACATTCATATTTAGTGAAGGATCAATTTAAAAGTCGATTTTGATATTTGCGATTCAGTTGAGATTGTAGTAAACTAAAATATTCTTAACCATGCAACACTGGAGTTACATTGGTAGAAGATCTGACAACGATGGAGTGGTATATAAATCAAATTCACAGCGACAGACTTCCATTTAGTGTCTGGTTAATTTATACAGAAAGCTGATTTTGCAGTTACTTCCATGTTTAGTTGCACTGCACAAGGAAACCCCTCAGATGGGCTACTCTATTTTCAAACAGCACTGTGACCTTTCAAAGCATTATACAAGATGTATTGGTCAGTAGGCTATGAAGGCCCTCCATGATCTCCAGCTGTTCTATCAGCTGGTCACAGACAGATGGGAAGGGATGGTTCAAGAATGACTCTGAGGAAGAGGGCAATCCCAGTCAATGGATATAGCAAAGAACTATTGAACCTTGGTGCAAAATGGAATGATCTTTTGAATCCAGGTTACTTTAAGTGATATTTATTCTGAATAAACAGCAGAAGGATAGAGGCTATATTTTCAATTCTAAAATTGAAGTTGCATACAATGAAAAATAGGTCACATCTGTGAACCCGGGAGCTTCTGTGGTTTATTGAATGCAATTCAGCTGAAATAACAATTAGAAGGCATAACATACATTTTAAAACAAAGAAACTAAATTCAAGTTTTCTGGAAAATGTTTCAAGTATTTCAGATTAAGAATACCACTGCAACAATTTATGGGAATTGTTTTGGATTTATTCCTACTTTTTTAGCAAAACTACGTCAAACTATGTTTTTTAATTACATCAAAAAATATTCAACAAAGGAATAGTGAGACAAATATGTATTTACATTCTGCCTTCAAAAAGAAAAAAATCTGTTGTCCCCTTTTCCAGATTTCTTACCCCCCAATTCAATTTTGATTTCTCCCCCCCCAGTCCTGACTCAAAACATCATCTATCCATGTTCTCGAGAGATGCCGCCTGACCCACTGAGTTACTCCAGCACTTTGTGTCCTTTCTTACTATATATTTACACATTCTGCTTTACTACCATCCATACTAACCTTGAAATGGTATCTTCAGATTGTGATTATACTGATATATTCATGTACCAGGAAAGAAAATATGAGCAATAAATGCATTGGATTTGAATAACACACTAAAGAGAGCACACAAGGATAAACATGGGGATTTGAAAATCATTTGAACAGAGACCTTTCAAATCCTCAGCATGTTTCACTGCCAAGGTTGTGTAAGGAAACACCTTTACAAATTTGAATAAATTCTACAAAATACAGTGACAGGAATTACCAGATAATCTGCTTTAGTGTTGAAGGCTAAGAGTTGAATGTAGGGAAATAAGAGCAGGAAAACTCCTCTGCTCCTCTTTAAATACCTGAGAGGATAGATGGCGAGCAGTTTAATATCTCATCTAACACACGGAACCTATAACAGTACAGCATTTCTTGAGCACTGAAAGGCAACATTAAAAGATGTGCTGAAATGTCAGAATAGAGTTTGAACCTGAATTGGTGCACTCAGTATTAAGACTGCTATTACTTAGCCAAGTTGTCATCACTTCGGTATGCATCAAGGATATAAAAGCTCTGTCTTCTGGAATGTGTTTAAAATTTGACTTGATCGATGAAAAATTGAAAGTCATGTTTAAGAAGATATTAAACTGTGACCTTGGCATGGCGGTAAAAAATATTAAATCATCCAAACTGCTATGATGAAAACAAGTCATCAGTATTAATGAAGCGTTTAAAAAGGAACTGCAGATGCTGCAAAAATCTAAGGTAGACAAAAATGCTGCAGAAGCTCAGCGGGTGAGGCAGCATCTATGCGACCTCGCCCGCTGAGTTTCTCCAGCATTTTTGTCTACCTAGTATTAATGAAGCAATATCTTATAATGTATTGTAGATGGATTAACACTCCATTTCATTCTTTAAGGCACATTTCTTATGCGTGTGAAGTAAATTGTTTTATCAATTTAAAAACATTCTCAGCATGGGCTAGTGATTATTTTTTGTCCTCTGGTTACAGTAGAGGAGACTCAAAAATTCAGAATCCTGTGCTTCTCGCTAATAAAAAATCCTGTGACCTGTATCTTGATGATACCTGATGTATGATTTCTATATAGAATTAGAACAAGTACAGACCTGTTGCGTCTGCTCCCCCAACGGTATGGTCCCCCAACGGAGTGGTCCACCACTCCCCCACTCCCCCAATGCAACTGAAGCCGTTCCAGAACGTAAGCCTCCCTCAGCAGTGGACTTAAAAAAAATTTCCAATGGCAAATTCCAAATGCTGCAGCAGTTACAATTGCAATACCAATTGGCCCTCCCCCTCCTGTTGATAGATCCCATTGAGGTGAAATTCCTGTCTTGCAACTTTGTATCGATGTGTGTTGGAAGCTGGGAGGAAGGATTTTAACAGTAAAAATCTTGTTAAAGTTGGCATTTTTAAAGCTTTAATCGCAAATAATTTCGGAAATATAGGTGGAAATGCAACGGGAAGATGTTTATCGCCACCACGGGAAAAATGTGAGTAGGATGTGTGAAAATGGGAAGGCTGTGGCCTAGCGTTTGGAAGAAGATAGGAATTAACCAGATTGCCACAGAGACACATCATGGGCACAAACACGAGACTTTTAGATATGTACTAGACTGTGGGACCCATTGGGTTCCATGTTCACACGGGAGGGCTGGTCCCCCAACGCAATATTCCACCTCTCCACCAATTCCAATATTGCTGGCCAGTGGGGGGGGGGCTTTCTGGAGCACTAGTATGGGTGTTGTGGGCCAAAGGGACTGGTTTCCAGAGGGCTAGTATGGACATTGTGGGCCGAATGGATTATTGGGCTGGCAGCTCAGTCACTCAGGCCTGGTGGGCTGGCAGCTCAGTCACTCAGGCCTGGTGGCTGGCAGCTCAGTCACTCAGGCCTGGTGGGCTGGCAGCTCAGTCACTCAGGCCTGGTGGGCTGGCAGCTCAGAAACTGCCAGAAATTCTGCCCAAAACAGGTGAGAGAGAAGGGGGAGAGGGTGGAGAATCAATTTTAGAAATTTTTCATCTTTTTCTGCAGGTCACAGCAATGAAGGAGGAAAGTTTATCCTGGCCTGGATCTCACAGGGAGAAAATGAAGGGAGGGAGAAAAATACTGGGGTGAGGTTTAATACTTGCAGGGGGAATACTTACTGATGGGCTGAAGGGAATCCTGAGCTAGTACAGGTTTCTCGGCTAATAGGGGTCTTGTGGGCCAAAATTACTGGTTTCAGGTAGGCCAAACAACTCATTTCATTTCATTTCCAATTGCATTGCATTCAAGCACAGGGCAGGCCGAATAGCTCATTGCATTTTCATTTCACTTCCATTGCCATTGCAGTTTAAAGCACAGGGCAGGTCAAGCCAAACAGCTGATTGCATTTTCACTTAATTTCCATTGCCATTGCACTTTCAAGCACAGGGCAGGCTCAAGCCAAACAGCTGATTGCATTTTCACTTCATTTCCATTGCCATTGCAATTTCAAGCACAGGGCAGGCCCAAGCCAAACAGCTGATTGCATTTTCACTTCATTTCCATTGCCATTGCACTTTCAAGCACAGGGCAGGGTCAAGCCAAACAGCTGATTGCATTTTCACTTCATTTCCATTGCACTTTCGAGCACAGGACAGGCTCAAGCCAAACAGCTCATTGAATGTTCACTTCATTTCCATTGCCATTGCCGTTTCAAGCACAGGGCAGGCCCAAGCCAAACAGCTCATTGCATTTTCATCTCATTTCCATTGCCATTGCAGTTTCAAGCACAGGGCAGGCTAAACAACTCATTTCATTTTCATTAAGGGCTAACAAATCATTTATTCAAGTACATTGCATACTCACCGTGTTCTGTAGTTTCCCAGCTCAGACAGAGAGTCATGACCTCTCCCTCACCATCTTGCAGACAGACTGAGCCACGCCCACACTTCAGAGATTTATAGTCCCTTCCCCTCCCACCGGAAGGGCTGTGGCCTTCATGGCGGTGATTGACAGGGGAGAGAATCTCAAGATTTTTTAAACACTAATAAGTCTTTTTTCATCGATGGGAAAAATCCTCGGGGCCTGCGCAGCGGAGGAGGACTCTGTGTAAGATGGCCAAAAAATCACAGCCATATGTGGTAGCGTTTTTTCTAAAATCAAAGCACAGTGCAAACAGGAAGTGGTCAAGTTGAGACTTTTAATTAGATAGATAGATAGATAGATAGATAGATAGATAGATAGATAGATAGATAGATAGATAGATAGATAGATAGATAGATAGATAGATAGATAGATAGAGTCTGTATCCAACAAATGTATCAACATGAAACATAAGAATTAAAATGTATCCATTCCTTTTACCTCAGTCAACTAATAAATTTGGCAATAGAGTATCTGTGTAACATTGATAAACTGCGCCTTAACTATTTATTATGCAAACTCTTTGTATTGCAGGTTAATAGAAACATTTCAATATATTGGCTTATTTCTCCAAACCTAAATGATATGTTTTACAAACTTGATAGAGCTTTTTTGAGGAGGTGGCAAAGGTGATTAATGATGGTAGGGCAGTGCGTGTTGTCTACATGGACTTTAGTAAGACGTTTGACAAGTCTCATGGGTAGGCTGTTTGAAAAGATTAAGATGCAGGGATCTATGTTGACTTGGTTGTTGGATTCAGAACTGGCTTATCCATAGAAAACAGGATAGTAGTGGAAAGATGTTATTCTGGGTGGAGTTCTATGACCAATGTTGTTCCGCAGGGATTGGTGTTGACTGCTCAGTTGTTTGTAGCATATAATAACTATAATGAAAATGTAGATTGATTGGGTAGTAAGTTGGCAAATGATGCAACAAATGGTGGAGTTGAAGACAGTGAAGAAAGATACAGCAGGATTTAGACCATTTACAAGCATAGGTGGAGAAATGGCAGATGATGTTTAATCGAGGTAAATATGAGGTGTTGCACATTGGGATGTTGAATGTAAGGGGACAGTAGGCAGTTAATGGCAAGATCCTTACCAGTATTGATGTACAGAGGATCTTGAGGTCCATAGTTCCCTGAAAATAGGATGGTAAATAAGGCAACTGACTACAGGAGTGAGGAAGTTTTTTTGCACCATTATGACATTTTATTTTGGCCCCATTTGGAGCATTATGTGCAGTTCTGGTTGCCCCATTCCATGAAGGTTTTGGAGAGGGTGCAGGTAAAAGGTTATAGGATGCTGCCTGGATTAGAGTCTGTTAGCTACAAGGAGATGTTGGACAATCTTGGATTGTTTTTTTTCTGTCATGTTGGAGACGGAGTGGAGACCTAATAGAGGTATATAAAATTATGTGAGACATAGTTAAGGTGAGAAGTCAAATACTGGAGAGCATAGCTTTGGGGTGAGGGTGAAGGGGGTGGAGGGGTGAGGGGGAGGGGAGGGGGGGGAGTTTAAAGGAGATATGCAGAGATACTTTTTTACACACAGATGTTTGGAACGCACTGTTGGGGTGGTAATTCAAGCAGATACAATTGTGGTGTTTGAGAGGCATTTAGATGGGCATAGGCATATAGGCAACCAGACTCCAACTATGGACAAAAAGGCTTGAGGACGACCCCCCTCCTACTGACATGGGTATCCCTCCTTCTGAAGCCCTCCCTCCGGGCTCAGAAGCACCATGGGTCCAGTGGAAGACGCTCAACCGCCTGAGAAAATGAACAGGGCGATCAAAAGATGCCATGGCCAGATGGGGCTATGAAACTGGCCAAACCACCTGTGAATGTGGAGAAGAGGACCACACAATGCAGCACTGCCTTGTCTGCCCCCTACTACCCAACCAGTGCAGCTCAAAGGATCTTGCAGTGTTCAATAAAAACGCAAAGGACTGTGTAAAGGAATGGGAAACTGTCATATAGCCAACCAGCTTCAAAGACACGAAAAGAAGAAGAAGGCATATAGAAATATAGAAACATAGAAAATTTGTGCAGGAGGATGCCATTCGGCCCTTCGAGCCAGCACCGCCATTCATTGTGATCATGGCTGATCGTTCCCTATCAATAACCCGTGCCTGCCTTCTCCCCATATCCCTTGACTCCACTAGCCCCTAGAGCTCTATCTAACTCTCTCTTAAATCCATCCAGTGATTTGGCCTCCACTGCCCTCTGTGGCAGGGAATTCCATAAATTCACAACTCTCTGGGTGAAAACGTTTTTTCTCACCTCAGTCTTAAATGACCTCCCCTTTATTCTAAGACTGTGGCCCCTGGTTCTGGAGTCGCCCAACATTGGGAACATTTTTCATGCATCTAGCTTGTCCAGTCCTTTTGTAATTTTATATGTTTCTATAAGACCCCCCTCATCCTTCTAAACTCCAGTGAATACAAGCCTAGTCTTTTCAATCTTTCCTCATATGACAGTCCCGCCATCCCAAGGATCAATCTCGTGAACCTACGCTGCACTGCCTCAATCACAAGATGTCCTTCCTCAAATTAGGAGACCAAAACTGTACACAATACTCCAGATGTGGTCTCACCAGAGCCCTATACAACTGCAGAATAACCTCTTTACTCCTATACTGAAATGCTCTTGTTATGAAGGCCAACATTCCATTAGCTTTCTTCACTGCCTGCTGTACCTGCACGCCAACTTTCAATGACCGGTGTACAAGGACACCAAGGTCTCACTGTACCTCCCCCTTACCTAACCTAACCCCATTGAGATAATAATCTGCCCCCTTGTTTTTGCCGCCAAAGTGGATAACCTCACATTTATCTATATTATACTGCATCTGCCATGCATCTGCCCACTCACTCAACCTGTCCAGGTCACCCTGCAACCTCTTAACATCCTCTTCACAGTTCACACTGCCACCCAGCTTTGTGTCATCCGCAAACTTGCTAGTGTTGCTCCTAATTCCCTCTTCCAAATCATTAATATATATGGTAAACAGTTGCGGCCCCAACACCGAGCCTTGCGGCACTCCACTCACCACTGCCTGCCATTCTGAAAAGGACCCGTTCACTCCTACTCTTTGCTTCCGGTCTGCCAACCAATTTTCTATCCATGTCAACACCCTACCCCCAATACCATGTGCTCTAATTTTAGTCACCAGTCTCCCATGCAGGGACTGGAGAGATATTGATCATGTCTAGGCTACACTTTCTATACTTTCCCACTTAGTTTTGCACATATTTCTCCTTCTACCACCCTCCCACATATTCTTTCTTCTGGCTTCACTATTCGTACCACTTCTATCCTCATCTCATACTTCTTGTGACTTTCTCTATGCCCTTTGTTCAACCTCCTATCTATCACTAAAGAACCTTCGCCCATATCCACCTGTTACTTACCAGGATAGACACAAAAAGCTGGAGTAACTCAGCGGGGCAGGCAGCATCTCTGGAGAGAAGGAATGGGTGACGTTTTGGGTCAAACCCTTCTTCAGACTGGTTAGTATTAAGGGAAACGAGAGATATAGGTGATAATGTAGAGAGATAAAGAACAATGAATGAAAGATATGTGAAAAAGTAATGTTGTTAAAAGAAACAGGCCATTGTTAGCTGTTTGTTAGGTGAAAATGAGAAGCTAATGCAACTTGGATGGGGGAGGGATAGAGGGAATGCCGGGTTTACCTGAAGTGAGAGAAATCAATATTCATACCACTGGGCTGTAAGCTGCCCAAGCGAAATATGAGATGCTGGTCCTCCAATTTGCATTTAGCCTCACTCTGACAATGGAGGAGACCTAGGACAGAAAGGTCTGTGTGGGAATGGGAAGGAGAATTAAAGTGTTTAGCAACCAGGAGATCAGTTAGGTTCAGGCGGACTGAGCGAAGGTGTTCAGCGAAACGATCGCCCAGTCTACGTTTGGTCTCGCCGATGAATAAGAGTCCACATCTGGAACAACGGATACAGTAGATGACGTTGGAGGAGATGCAAGTGAACCTCTGCCTTAGCTGAAAGAACCATTGGGGTCCCTAGACAGATTGGAGGGAGGAGGTATGGGGACAGGTGTTGCATCTTCTGCGGTTGCAGGGGAAGGTACCTGGGGAGGGGGTGGTTTAGGTGGGAAGGGATGAGTTAACCAGGGAGTTGTGGAGGGAATGGTCTCTACGGAAGGCGGCAAGGGGTGGAGATGGGAAAATGTGGCTCGTGGTGGGATCCCATTGGAGGTGGCGGCAATTTCGGAGGATTATGTGTTATATGCGACGGCTGATGGGGTGAAAGGTAAGGACTAGGGGGACTCTGTCTCTGTTTTGACTAGGGGGAGGGCGAGCAAGGACAGAACAGGGGGTACCGAGGAGACACGAGTGAGGGCCTCATCAATGATGGGAGAGGGGAACCCCTCGTTCCCTAAATCATCGTTACTTTTTTGCATATCTTTCATTCATTGTTCTTTATCTCTCTCCATCATTGCCTTTATCTCTCGTTTTCCTTATCCCTAACCAGTCTGAAGAAGGGTCTCGACCCGAAACGTCACCCATTCCTTCTCTCCAGAGATGCTGCCTGTCCAGCTGAGTTACTCCAGCTTTTTGTGTCTATCTTCGGCATCTGTAGTTCCTTCCTATATTCAGTATTACTTACCAGGCTTTGTTCTGTCCCCATCTCCCTCCTCCCCTCCACCCCCCCCCCCCATCATCAGTCTGAAGAAGGGTCCCAACCCGTAACATCACCTATCCACGTCTTCCAGAGATGTTGCCTGACCCGCTGAGTTACTCAAGCATTTTGAGTAAACCAGCATCTGGAGTTCCTTGTGTCTCTATAATTAACCCTTTTTCACTGCACAATACTAGATCTAAAAGTGCCTAAAACAGATCTAAACAATATTTAGTCATAAGGATCCATAATCACAACACTGCCTGGTTTGCAAAACATCTAGGAAAATGTGCCATTCTTCAATCCCCACAAAATAGCGTGCAGCGTAAGCGAATCTGAAATGCTTCAAGGTTGAAGAAGAAACATCGCATCTGGAAAATACGAGGTGCTGTCCATCAGTCAAGTGGAAACATCCTGCATGTCTAAAAAAACTTTTAATAAAAAGTGACAGATGTGACACTAGTCAGGAGAGCACGAGAAAGTCAATTCAAGAGGTATCAAAGGTATAGATTAGGGTTCTCTGCTAAATGTAGTGGATCACAATTATTTAAACTATTGGATTCCCTCCAAAAATAATTGACAAAAGTTGGTCAGAGGACGAGTTCACAGGTTGTATTTTGCAAGGGAGAGGGCAAAGCTTGACCTAGTCTCTTGGCATTGGGGAGGGTAAGTGACTGAAGTATCAGTGGATGAACTGTTTGTAAACAGCGACCATACTTCTATTAGCTTTAACTTGTGGAGAAGTTAAGAAAGTTATGTTCTTATCCTTAACTGTTTTAAAGTAAAATAAATTAGGGCAGGCCTACTTTGATGGTATTGGACAGGATATTGCAAACGTTGATTGGAGTAGGTTGTTGGCGGGCAAAGGGACATCTGGAAAGTGTGATCGTGTTCAAGGTATGCAGGTTACTGTTAGATTAAAGGGCAAGCAAGGTCAGAGTAAGGAAGTCTGGACGATGAGAGAAATTAAAGCTGTGGTCAGTAACAAGAAGGAGGCATGAGTCAAGCATAGGCAGCTGGGATCAAATGTATCTCTGGAAAAATATTGGGGATTGAGGAGCATGTTTAAGAAATAATTCAGGAGGGCAAAAATGGGGCACGGAACAGCTCTGGCAGATAAGATTAAGGAGAATCCAAAGAGAGATTGTTTATGAAAGGAAAAAATAGTAACTAGAGAGAGAATAGAGCCCCTAAGAAACCAAAGTGGTCATCTATGTGTGGAGCCGCAGGAGATAGGTAAGGTCCTCAATTAATATTTCTCCTCTTTTTTATCATAGAGAAAGACATGAAGGATAATATCTGAGTTAGGAAAGTTACTGAAGAGGGTTCTGAGGGATAAGATATTCAAGCATTTGGAAAGACGGATTGATTAAGGACAGTCAGCATGGTTTCATGCATGGGAGATTGTGTCTCATGAACCTGATCAGATTTTTTAAAGAAGTAACCAAGAAGGTTGATGAGGGCAGGGCATACACATAGTCTATATAGATTGGAGTAAGGCCTTTCCGAACTATCTGCATGGTAGTCTGTTCTGGAAGAATAGATCACATAGAATCTTTTGCCTCCCCCAGGAGATCACGCGGTTCTTGGGGTGGAGAGGGGTGATAGCGGTATAAAGGGGAGGGTAGTGTCTTGTGTTCTGTGTCTTGTGTCTACTGTTTGTGGGTAGGGGTGTCTGTTTAGTGTTCAGCCATGAGCGAATGGCGGTGCGGGCTCGATGGGCCTGGTGGTCTGCTCTCGCACCTACTTTCTATGTTTCTATGTAATCTAGCTGAGAACTACAGTAGCTAAATGGATACAAAATTGGCATCATTGTAAGGAGTAAAGAGTGGTGGGAAAGAGACAGAATAGAAGGGTATATTTTTCAGACTAGAGGACTGTAGCTAGTGGTGTGCATCAGCAATCTTTGCTGGGCCCATTGCTGTTTGTCATATATATCAACAATTTAGATGGGAATGTACAAAGCAAGATTAATACATTTGTGGATGAGACTAAAGAAGGTTGCACTTTACAGAGTGGAAATGTTTATCAAGAATTATAGCTGGATCTTGATCAGCTGGGCAAGTAAACTGAGGAACGGTTAATGGAATTTAATGCAGATAAGTGTGAGGTGTTGTATTTTGGGAAGTAAAACTAGGGCAGAACCTTCGCAGTGAATGGTGGGACCCTGGGGAGTGTTATGGGGCAGAGGGATCTTGGAGTACAAGTACATAGTTCCCTGAAAGTTGCATTGCAGAAAAATTGGGTGGTGATAAAAGCTTTTAGCATATTGGCCTTCATCTTCATCCTCTACAGTCTGCTTTATACTAACCTTCTCAGATGGAAGTCACTTGTAATAAACTGAACCTGGTAAAATATACTGTTGCATTTTTCAAGCCATTCTGACTATATTCAAGATATGATAATAAATCATCATCCATGGACACATTCTGTGGAAATTCTTTAAAATCACAGGCTGTTCTGCCAACTTGGCAGCATTAACACTTCTGGTACCAAGGAACCCACCTTTGATTCGGCACCTAGCAGAAGCAGATATTTGAAGAAGGAATGATCTTATTGCATGGATTGCTGGATTTTTGCGGGGAGCTCTGAGATCAAGTAATGTTGCTTTGACTTTACTGCAACTTTCCGGCCTAAAGAAAGTCCCTGTCCTGAAAATCTGCAACCCTATAACAAGAAGCTTTGAACATAAATCTCATGCAATCAAAGCCACGACAGAAAAATCATTCCAACATTATTGGAAAAGTAATAAAGTCCCCACATCAATAGTGTATAAATCTCAGCTGCTCTTTCTATAGTTGTGTCAAATTTGATTTAGGAGCTTCTGTCCTCCAAATAATTTCCCCCAAGGAGACTTAAGAAAAACATAGATTCTGGGCCTAAGCTTTAAGAGTTATATTGAAGATAAATAACGTTTCCTTCAGACATCCAATAACGCTGGACAATACGTTTTCTCAGTCTTAGCAATCGTTTGTTATTTTTTTATCTGAGAAATGTTGTTTGATTCAAGGTCAGCGCAGGGGACAACAATGAAAACAAAGAGAAAAAAATCACTGGGTAAAAGCCGTGCTGTTGGGTGATTTTTAATGGAAAACCTGCATAACTAGATACAGAAGCACAAGTTTGCAGGTGCTAGAAACAAAACAAACTGCTGGAGGAACTCAGCAGGTCGGGCAGCATCTCTAGGGAAAGGATTTGTCAATGTTTTGGGCCAAGATCTGTATCATTTCCTCTAGCGGTTTGCTTTTTTTGATGCCTGACGCAGGATCTCAACCCAAAATGTTGACAGTTCCTCCAGGAGATTGTTTTTTGCTTCAGCATATGCAGTCTCTTGTGTCAAGACCAATTGAATAAATTACGTGTCGGCAGAGGCATCTTTACTGCTCCAATACCGGGAAATCTCACCAAGCTTTGCATCTCATTTATATTACAATCCTATTTCAGAAAAATGATTTTTACACTCTAACTTCAGAAGAAAAGTTAAGAATTGCCTTGCAATACTGATTACCATCTAGCACGTTGTTTATTCTGACAAAGTGCAGATAGAGGTTAGAACGCAGGTCAACAATAACCCAAACAAGAATATCCCTGATAAGGAAAGTTTGAGTGATGAAATACTCTTCACGGCTGTTGACAATATGTAATCACATAGATCTTAAGGACCTGTCCCACTGCGGGGACCTAATTTGCAAGTTTAGAAGAGTTTGCGCTCGACTCAAACTCGCAGCATGGTCGACACGTGGTCCTAGGAGGTCTATGTAGCTCTCCTTCATGCTCGAGAGAAGTTCCCGCATACTCGAGGCCTCAGTTTGGTCGAGGAGTATTTTTTAACATGCTGAAAATTGTCCGCGAGTACAAATTGGTTGGCATGGAAAAAATCTATATTTTTTTTACTCGTCGGTTTAGTCGAAGTAGGTCGCAGTAGGTCGGCATGTTATTCGTAAGTAATCGAAGGCAATCAAAGGTAATTAAAGGTAGTCGAAGGTAATTGAAGGTAGTCGAAGATAGTCGTAGATAGTGTTAGTATAGTGGAAGTGGCGGCACCTAACGGCAGCGGCTCAACTGCAGTCCGTCTGTCTTTTTTTTTATTTTTGTCTAGTTAAATGTAGTTGTTTGTGTTTTTTTAAATATTGTTTTTAACTGTGTATATGTGGGGGGCTGGGGGGGGGGAGGGGGGAACTTTAAAAAATCTCTTCCCTGTATGGAGGACCCAACCTTTCTCTGTCGAGTCTCCGTTGTCGTTGGGGCCTAGCACTGTGGAGAGGCCTCCAACCGGAACGACCTGGGGCTCCAGTCGCGGAGCCTGCGGACTACTCACCATCGTTCGGAGAGTGGAGAGCTGCGGTGACGCGCGGCTGCGACCCGACCCCGGAGATTCGGAGGCTCCAGCCGCAGGTCTGGTGGACGGTAACATCGGGAGCTCGCGGGTCCCTGGTGGGAGACCGCTTTTCGGGGCTCCCGCAACGGCAACTTCTCCCGCCCGAGTTGCGGGGTTGAAGATGACCTGGAGCTGGGTCTAACATCGCCCGGCGCGGCTTTAATGGCCGCGGGACTTGCTAGCGCTACCGGGGGGCTCCAACATCCAGACCTGGAGGGCAGCCTTGCATCGTCCGGCGCGGCTTTAATGGCCGCGGGACTTATTTTCCATCGCCCTCCGGGGGCTCTGTCTCTGACATCGGGAGGAGAATGGGGAGTGCAGGGGAGAGATAAGACTTTGCCTTCCATCACAGCGAGGAGGAGATTCGCTGTGATGGATGTTTGTGTAAATTGTGTTGTGTCTTGGTTCTTTTTACTTGTTTGTATGACTGCAGAAACCAAATTTCGTTTGAACTTCATTTGAGGTTCAAATGACAATAAATGGTATTGTATTGTATAGTCGCAGGTGGTCGTCTTCACTCTCCACTATTCGGTGTACAATTTTCCCGAAGCTAGTTGAAGCTAGTCTTCAAGATAGTCGAAGGAGGTCGAAGGAGGTTGAAGGAGGTCTTCTACATAGACAAAGGAGGTCTTCTACATGTTCTCTACATAGTCGAAGGAGGTCGTAGGAGGTGTTCTACTTCGGCGATACAACAAGACCATGACACTTTTTTAAACTCTCCTAAACTCTTCTAAACTCGCAAATTAAGTCCCCGCATTGGGACAGGCCATTTATAAATGCTGGTCTCCAAATCTATGGGTTGGATTGAGTTCATGGAAAAGCTGGTGACCTGTACTTTGACAGTCATTGTTTTATTCTTCGATAAACTTCAATGCAATGTTTAGGCACTTGCCAGAGATCAGATACTGATGAATCTGACATCTCACTCTGCTGCTGGACTCGTAATTCATCCTGCGGTGATTCTGGTATAAACACAGATGAGGGAGCCAGATGTACTTCACATCTGGCCCTTTAGTTTTATACACCTTGGCTTGTGTGCAAGCATTGACCTCACTTTAATGGGGCCATTAAAATGAAGGGGTCAGGTTAGGTATTTGTAATCACACATCCATTTACACTGTTTACACGTGCCTTTGATCATCAGAGGTATTGAAAACAGTGAAAATGTCTGAAACTGCAAGGTGCCAATGGCCTTCAAAATGGTGTAGTGAGAATGAGGCCTCTGCTTCTATAACCTGAGGCCCCATTGCCATTTCTAGCCTGCAAACTGACAGCCTCCATTATAGTGGATGTCATAGGTGTGGGTTAAACAAGGAGGCCGGGTGTATGCTGGATTGAACTTGATGTAGATCTTTGAGTTGTTTCATGTATTTTGTGTTTTTTATGACTGTCAGCAGATCAATTTCCCTCCTGGGATAAATAAAGTTCTATTGTATCGTATCGAGTCAATATGAATAGGGCAAAGCGGGGAACTGAACCACATGGTGAAATTATTCCTCATAAAAGATATTCTGTCACACAAAAATGAATGATAAAGTAAAGCTCGTCATTTGGAAACATCAAGTTTAATAAAAAGGTTTCACTTGGAGATATTGTGGACTTGGATGCAATAAACATTGATCGTCTGCACTATTCACCTCTGTTTCCCTGTGCACCGACAGGTTTCCACACCCCATCAACTCTACAATGTTGTTGGATATAGATATGACATCTAGACTTTGGCCAAAACAATCAGCGAGTAACCCCAAGCTAGAAACAAATCTGTGTCGAGCTTCTCAAACATAGGTCTTAAATATTAATTGAAATTTACATCAAGCTAATTTTTTTAAGTGAATTCATGTGGTATGAATTTGTGTGGGATATATATTACACTTGATTTAATATTATGAAAAGAATAAAAAAGATCCAGGGCAAAAGTCCTTATGTACAAAGTAAAAATATAAAATGCTGGAAACACCCAGCAAGTCAGGCAGCATCTGTGGACTCTTTAATCCCTCTGAAAAATGATATAGCTTGGGTATAGAACAGAGACTTGCTGAGTCAGTTGAAAGAAGAGCTGCATCTTTCAAGAAAACGTATGCTTTGAGGTAACAATAGGACAAAAGTGAGTAAATGCTTGTCGGTCTTTAATGAACAAATGCTTGAATCTAGAGCAGCTTGTCAGCACAGCTGTTTATTTGACAGCCCTGTCAGCACAGATTCTATCTGTCATGTTTATGCAGAATTGATCATTATAAAGCTGTTGGCTCAATTACTGCTACCCTTTATCTTTTACCATCTCTAGTTTCTTAAATTTTAAGTGAATATTACTGCCTTATTTTTTTGATATTAAACTTAAAAAGGTGGATCCACAAAGGAAGACTTAAGTACTCTACAAAGTATTAAATACAATCTGGTTTCTGTTAATATCTTTTGGAATGGATTCTACTTTGCAAAGGTACCAAGCCTCCACCATGTTTATAAAGCATAATATTGTTATGATATGATACAACTATTAGTTACAAAATAAGATGAGGAGGAATTTATTTAGTCAGAGGGTCGTGAATCTGTGGAATTCATTGCCACAGGCTGTGGAGGCCATCAATTGATATTTTTAAGGCAGAGATAGATAGATTCTTAAATAGTATGGGTGTCAGGGATTATGGGGAGAAGGCAGGAGAGTTAATTTGAGGGTGAGAGACAGATCAGTAGACTTGGTGGGCTGTCTGGCCTAATTCTGCTCCTATCACTTATGAACATATGATTCAAGATTCACGATTCAATTTAATTGTCACATGTACCAATTAAGGTACAGTGAAATTTGAGTTGCCATACAGCCATACTAAGTAAAAAGCAAAAATACACACGGCACATAAAATAAAGTTTAACATAAACATCCACCACAGTGGAATCAACATTCCTCTCTGTGGTGGAAGGCAATAAAGTTCAGTCATCTTCCTCCTTTGTTCACCCGTGGTCGGGGCCTTTGAACGGGGTCATTGCCGATAGTCCGCTGTTCAAGCCCTCTTGTCGGGATGATTGAAACTCCGGCTTCGGGACGGATCGGAACACTTCGCGGCATGGGGCTCCCGGGTCGTCCGTTTCTTACCGGAGACCGCTGCTTCACGGTGTTAAGGTCCACAGGCCCTGCAGTCGGAGCTCCAACACTGGCGATCCTCGGCAAAAGATCCCAGGCTCCAAGATGGTAAGTCCACGTCGCACCCGAGGCTTAAAGCTCCGGGCCGGTCTCCAGGAAAGGCCGCACCACTCCGCTTTGTAGGCCGCGGGGGGGGGGAGACAGAGATGCGACACGGAAAAAATTGCATCTTTGTCGAGGTAAGTAACTGGAAAGAGTTTCCCCCGATCCCCTCCTGCACCCCGCACATTAAACATACCAAGAGACATTAAAACAAACATTCAAGACATACTCAAAATAATAAAAAACAGAGAAGGGACAAGACAGACAGCTGGCGAGGCCATTACAGGTTCTGGTAATCAGTATCAAAACAATCATCAATAAGATACAACTGAATCTATGTAAAATAGTACGCTGTATTGCTCATTAAGTGATATATAACAGTAAAAGTCTAGCTTACGAGCTTATGGAAAATGGATCACTGAAAACTTGTGATTTTGTTTTAAAAATTAGATCCAAAATTAGATGCAAACTCTGCCAGTTGAGAGAAGACAAGTGTCTCTTTGAATCCAACATTACTGCCAAATATAAATAATTTAGAACTTTATCACTTATCTTTCTGGAGCTCCGGAGTCTGGCAATATTGTGGCTATAAATGCCAAAATTGTGTTTAGCAGAAATATTTTATTTCCTTTTTCATTGAGTTGTCTATACATTGGTTGTCCTTTCTCCCTTCCTTAGGTATCCAATCTTCAAGTGTGGGTAAAAGCATTGAATGTCAACCTATTATTCAATACAGCTCGGTAGATTTACACCAGATCTGAACACGATTTACGTAAAACAGATTGAGTTTGGTTTTAAAAGCATGAGACTTTAAAAAAAAAAAGGTTCTATGTTATCCACAGCATTTGGTGTTGCACCAGGGTTAGTCTACTTATCAGCAGAATTACCAGGGAAACCGGAGGTAGCTTGTTTATTGCCTGTGTTAATTTTTCACCTCAGAATAGTTTTGTTCTACACCAAGATGTGGCAAGCCACATTAGATGGATATTTATGTTGTTGTTCAATCATTTTGTTTTTCTGTATAGATTAGAGGCCACCAAATTTATCCCATGGCTAAATTACAGGAAATAAAATTAGCCACCTTGATGAGGTCTATAAACATTTGGGGCAGCATGGTGGTGCAACGGTAGAGTTGCTCACTTGCAGCGCCAGAGACCCGGGTTCGATCCTGACTACAGGTGCTTGTCTGTACAGAGTTTGTGCATTCTCCCCGTGACCTGTGTGGGTTTTCTCCGGGATCTCTGGTTTCCTCACACACTCAACGGACGTACAGGTTTGTAGGTTAATTGGCTTGGTATAATTGTAAATTGTCCCTAGTGTGTGTAGGATAGTCTTATTGTGCGGGGATCACTGGTCGGCGCGGACTCGGTGGGCCGAAGGGCCTGTTTCTGCGCTGTATCTCTAAAACTAAACTAAAGCTATAAAGTAAATCAGGTGAGAATGAAAACTATTAATTATGTTATTGTTGTGTGTCAGCATGAAAAGGAGACCTCCATACTATCAGGCTAACGTCTGACTACCACCTTGAAAACAATGAAGTCAGTCTTATGTTAGCCTGGAAACAGCTCTCATGCCTCTTACACTTTTAACCTAGGGTCAATGGAAATTTCTGTACAGGCATTTTCACATGCTGGGTGAACATCCCTATGAATGTACCCACATGCTGGAAGAAATACATTAGCCACGCTAACACCTGGATTTAGCATTGTTTTGTCTGTTGAAGATGTACACTGCTATTTTCTACCCCAAGTTTTGCTGCAATTTGTTTTTAAATTTCTATGCACTTTATCTGGCATGCTTATCATTCAAAGAATGTGATCGGTTGCAATTAGTGTTATAGTCTGTGCTGCGGCAGAATAGAAATTGTACTAATTGTTAAAAGACAATCTTACGACGTTTTGTGTTTCATTTACATAATTTTATACCAAAATCTAACAGGCAAATAATATTTTTTTTTACTGCTAGCAGTTTACTGACTGAAACTGTGTGGATCATGCCAAGCTGTATGCATGGGTCCTTTGTGTAGCTACTCAATGATGTGTCGTATCACTGGAATTTCAGTTTCTCTGTTGCTTATTTTGTCTCTTGCTATGAAACGATCTGTAAAATACACCATTAAACCTCCATTCAATAAATCATCTTCACTTTTATGAAGAGATTTCTGCATACATTAAGGCTTGCCTGAGTTGATTTGTGCGCATTGATGCTTTTCACATTCACCTTTTTATTTTCGTCTCTCTCATATGATGAGCCTGAATACTTTCAGAACAGACTACAGAACAGACTTTCAGAAAGACAACAGGCATCTTTACCAATGAATGTAATAGTAAGTTAATCCATGATTCTTCTTTCTTTTAAATGAACTTCTTGCACTAATACATTTATTGCAGATTTGGATATTTTTTCAAAGCAATTTGGCATGGAAACAATAAGCCTTTATCATTACTGCTCCTTACTGCTGCACGGGCAAATAACATACTGGGGTTTCTCAGTTAAAAAACATTTCACTTATTCAGTACTAAATTTTACTCCTGGGAATAAATACTGTGTTATTGATCTACACATGTGGTTTCAGAAAAAAATACACTGTGTTTTAAAACACTAATGGGCAATGCATACTAGAATCGTTAGCCTAATCTGTAAGTATTTACTAGCTGTTGAGCCAGATACAATGAAATGATTTTAGTGGTGCTTGCTTGTTGATCTTCTACATTCTAAGCAGAGAATTTATTTTAAAAGGAAATGTAAAAAGGTAGAATAAAAAGTCAACAGCAAGAATTTATTGCCGCATTTGGAAATCCAAATAACGTTTGGCATAGAATTGTAGAGAATTGGGATGGAATTACTGATAATTTTCAGAGATACGCATGGTGGGGTTTAATTTGTGGTCCTGAGGTTTCTAATTTGGAGATTCCCATGCCCACATATGAAATATGCAGTTAGTTTGAGATGAAAACCATTCAAATAAAGAAACATTTTAGCAAGTATTTTAGGTCAATGTTTAATGGAATTCTGTTTGTGTGTGTGCCTTTATAAAACAGAGCCTGCTGCTCTCCAATGTAAATGCATCCTTGTGATAGATCTACACCATGCCTGGACCATGAGATTTGATTTCTTAGGCTCAGCGGCTGATGAGCAACAATGAAAGCTCATTGTTTTTCATTTACATAATTTTATTCCAAAATCGAACAGGCTAATAATGTTTTTTTTTTACTGCTAGCAGATCAAGTATAATTTGCAGATGGCCATGAAGTAAAACATAAACAACTCAGCCAGCATACGTGTTTAGTAATAACTGCTTTGATCTGTTGGGTTGGAAAATCTCAGATGGTATCGCAAGATAAATTTGGGCTTTTTATTCTGTCTGCAATAATATTAGGAAAAGTATTGATACGTGATACGCAGGATTCCCAAAACTTTAATCTGCAAGTCGAATCAGAAGTAAAGAAAGCATTTATTTCGAGGGCTTATATACAAAAACAGGGATGTGATGCTGAGGCTCTGTAAGGCGCAGGTCAGGCTGCATTTGGAATATTGTGAGCAATTTTGGGCACCATATCTGAGGAAGGATGTGCTGGCTCTGGAGAGGGTCCTGAGGAGGATTTCAAGAATAATCCCAGGAATGAGTGGGTTAACATATGATGAGCATTTGACGGCACTGGGCCTATTTCGCTGGAGTTTAGAAGAATTAGGGGGGACCTCATTGAAACGTACAGAATAGTGAAAGGCTTGGATAGCGTGGATATGAGGAGAATGTTTCCACTAGTGGGAGAGTCTAGGGCTAGAGGTCATAGAATTAAAGGATGTTCTTTTAGGAATGAGATGAGGAGGAATTTATTTAGTCAGAGGTTGGTGAATCTGTAGATTTTTTTGCCACAGAAGGCTGTGGTGGCAAAGTCAGTGGATATATTTAAGGCAGAGATAAATTGATTCTTGATTAGTACGGGTGTCAGTGGTTGTGGGGTGAAGGCAGGAGAATGGGGTTAGGAGGGAGAGATGGATCAGCCATGATTGAATGGCGGAGTAGACTTGATGGGCTGAATGGCCTAATTTAACTCCTGTCACATGATCTTATGATATGTTAATAAAAGATGCAATTGCTGCCGTAACTGTTGTGCTGGTGTTTATCCGCTTGGATCTTTTTTTCTACCTCAAAAGACCCAGAAATAATGAGAGGAAAAAATCTGTTTTACATTGAAAATTGTGAAGCCTTTTGTAGTTTTAAAGGGTATCTAGATAGTGCTTCAGGCCAGTCTTGTAGTTTAGAAACTAGCACTTTGCCACGCCACATCATATGGCAGTCATTGAAACAACTGTTCCCAGGAGTTTCTCATAATCATCTTATTTGTCACCTTGGAAAAAAAAGGGGAAGCAAGACATCCCTACTCTCAAAGCTGCACAGTGGCAAAGCTGCCTTAACAGGCCCAGAGATCTGGGTTTATTCCTGACCTTTGGTGCTGTCTGTGTTGTGTTGCATGTTCGCTCTGTGACTGCGTGCTCTGGTTTCATCTCATGCCCAATAAACTGCAGGTTGGTAACTTAATTGGCCACTGTAAATTGCCTCGAGTGGGATTGTCGGTGAAACATGTACATGGTGGACCAATGGGCCTGCATGGGTACTCCATGATTCAGTGGTTCTTGAAGTTTTCTTCCTCAGAACAGGAATGTTGCAGCCATTCTTTGTCCAAATCCATAACTTCCTGAAAGCAGCAACACAAGTAGATAGAGTGGTAAAGAAGGCATATGGAATGCTTGCCTTCATTGGTCAGCGGATGGAGAATAAGTGCCCAGATGCAGCTTTATAGTACTTTGCAGTGTTGCATGCAGTTCTGGCTTCCCCATTACAGGAAGGATGTGGAGGATTTGAAAAGAGTGCAGAGGAGGTTTACCAGAATGATGTCTGGATTAGGGTGTATTAAGCTACTTGGACAAACTTTTTTTTTTTCAATAGGTGCAAGAGTAGACCATTCGGCCCTTCGAGCCAGCACCGCCATTCAATGTGATCATGGCTGATCATCGACAATCAGTACCCCGTTCCTCCCTTCTCTCCATATCCCTTAACTCCGCTATCCCTAAGAGCTCTATCTAACTCTCTCTTGAAAGCATCCAGAGAACCAGCCTCCACCGCCCTCTGAAGCAGAGAATTCCACACACTCACAACTCTATGTGTGAAAAAGTTTTTCCTCTTCTCTGTTCTAAATGGCTTACTACTTATTCTTAAACTATGGCCCCTGGTTCTGGACTCCCCCAACATTTGGAACATGTTTCCTGCCTCTAGCGTGTCCAAACCCTTGAGGGGGTTGTCCCACTGCGGCGACCTAATCCGCGAGTTGAGAAGAGTTTGCCCTCGACTCATACTTGCAGCATGGTCAACACGAGGTCCTAGGAGGTCTTTGTAACTCTCCTTCATGCTCGAGACTAGTCCCTGCGTATTCAAGGCCTCAGCTAGGTCGCGGCATATTTTTCAACATGCTGAAAAATGCCCGCGAGTAAAAAAAGGGCGCCATGGAAAAAAATCAACAACAATTTTTTTTCACTCGTAGGTTTAGTCGAAGTAGGTCGTAGTAGGTCGGCATGTTATTCGTAGGTAATCGAGGGTCGTCGAAGGTAGTCGTAGATAGTCTTCAACATAGTCGAAGGAGATCGAAGGAGGTCGTCTTTAATCTCCACTATTCGGTGTCCAATTTTCCCAAAGCTAGTCGAATCTAGTCTACAACATAGTCGAAAGAGGTCGAAGGAGGTCTTCTACATAGAAGAAGGAGGTCTTCAACATGACACTTTTTCAAACTCTCCTAAACTCTTCTAAACTCGCCAATTAGGTCGCAGAAGTGGGGCAGGCCCTTGAATAATCTTATATGTTTCAATACGATCCCCTCTTATCCTTCTAAATTCCAGAGTATACAAGCCCAGCCGCTCCAATCTATCAACATATGACAGTCCCACCATCCTGGGAATTAACCTCGTGAACCTTCGCTGCACTTCCTTAATAGCAAGAATGCCCTTCCTCGAGTTGGGAGACCAAAACTGCACACAATACTCCAGGTGTGTTCTCACTAGTATCCTGTACAACTGCAGGAGGACCTCTTTGCTCCTATACTCAACTCCTCTTGTTCATGAAGGCCAACATGCCATTCACTTTTTCCCCTGGAACGCCGGAGGTTGCAGGGAAACCTGGTAGAAGTATATAAAATTATGAGAGGCATAGATAGGGTAGACAGAACCTATTTCCCAGGATAGAATAGGTTAAATCAATGACTTGAGGGCATAGCTATAAGGTGAGAAGGGCACGGTCCAAATGAGATGTGTGGGGCAATTTGCCTTATACAGAGAGAGGGTACTGAGTTCCTGGCACATACTGCAATGGGTGTTAGTGGAAGCAGATATGATAGTGGCCTTTAAGAGACTTTTGGATAAGCACATGGATATACCAGCAGGGGGCGCCGCACGATGGCTGCCTCACCAACGGTCTGTCTTCGTCTTTTTCATTCTTTGTGTTTTTCGTTTCTTGTAAAATGTATGTTTTAGCTTATCTTTAGTTTTGTATTTGTGGGGGGGGGGGGGGGCTGTGGTGGGGGAAACTTTTTAAAATCTCTTTCCTCGACGGAGATGCGACTTTTCCCGTTTCGTATCTCTGCCTGCACTGCAGCCTTACATCGTGGAGTTGGCGGTCTCTTGTTTGGGACTCTAGAGCTTCAAAACCACGGAGCCTGTGGACTTTAACATCTTGGAGCAGGCGATCCCTTTGCCAGGGGTCGGCATTTGGTGCTCCAACCTGCGGGAGCTATGGACTTTAACATCGTGAAGCTTGCGGTCCCTGGTTAGGGACCAATTTCTGGAACTCCAAGCCGCAGGGGTTTCGACTGTCCCGATGTGGGAGCTCGATCACCGGCTGCAGATGGTTCGACTCCCTCGAAGGAAAGAAGGAAAGAAGATTTGATTTTATTGCCTTCCATCACAGTGGGGAATGTGGAGGAGCCGCTGTGGTGGATGTTTATGTCAATTTTTATGTAGTTGTGTGTCTTGTTGCTTTTTTGGTATGACTGTATGGTAAACTAAATTCTTCGTATGTTGCAAAACATACTTGGCTAATAAATTACAATTATGATTATAATTATGATATGCAGTGAATGGAGGGACGGATTATGTGCAGGCAGATAAGAGTTGGTCTTGGCAACATGTTCGGCACAGATATTGTGGGCCGGAGGGCGCTGTTCCTGTGTTTTACTGTTCTATGTTCTATGTGGGAGTAATTTAAAGACCAGCTGATCAGAGTTCAGGACAGGCATGTTCCAAGCCAGGAGGAGGAATAAGGATGGCAAGAGTTGGGAACCTTGGATAACTAAAGAAGTTCCAAATGTGGTCAAAAAGAAAATGGAAGCATATGTAAGTTTACAAATATGAAATTAGACAGCCTTTGAGGTATATAAGCAGGAGAGAACTCAAGCAGACAAGTAGAAGGGCTAAAGGGGACCGTGAAATGTGATTAGTAAATCAGATTAAAGAAAATATCAAGGCTTTTTAATGAGGCTTTTTAAAAAACAAGGGTTAATAAGGGAAAAGGTAGGACCACTCAAAGATAAAAGAGGAACTTCCATTTTGCATACATTTCCCCATATATAAAGCAAAAATGCAGAGATTTAAGTAGATCTGCTTGCGGACTGTATTGTGTGCTGGGGTTCCAAATGCATACTGTCATATAATGGAATAATATTTATAAAGGAAGGACTTGGAGATCATAGCAGAGAAAATCAAATAATAACTATGAGAGAACTAAAGTTTTGGTATTTCAAGAGTCAAATCAAAAGTCAAAAGTGTTTTATTATTGTATGTACCGAAACAGAATAATAAAATTCTTGCTTGTGGCAGCACAGCAGAAATGTAAAAACAATTGGGGCAAATTGGGGCAAAGACAAAAACAATGCCCTAAGTCTATGTAGTTTGAAGATTATTTGGAAGTTGTAGTGTTTAATAGCCGGATGGTTGTAGAGATTATGGTCACTGTAACACTATTAATCAAAAAGCATCATTGAGATGGATTGTTTATCATGTGTATTTTGGGCAGTTCTGCTGCACTCTCTCAATTCTTGATAATGAGGCAGTTATTTAATATATCAATGATTTTATAGACACAGTAGGTCTTTGCAACTTGGCTCTAATAATATATTTCTAGACAAGGTACATTAACAGACTTTAACAAAACCTCTGCTAGCCTGAAAACTCACCTATAAATGTCTTGGATGTTTTAATAGTAATTAATAACAATGTTTTAATCAAAAAAATAACATTCAAAGTTGTTCTATTTTGATCATTTTTGTTTGTTCCCATTTAATTTGTGCAAATATAATAATTGCGCTCCAATCAATGGAAGATTATAATGGGGACCACTTTGATGTGGAAACAACTCTGCAAATGAAGCGGTGTTTTGTTTTCATGGCATGTTGTATCTATTTATCTATTCATCTTGTTCCTATTATGCATTAGTTTGTCGCAGAACCGTTCCATGTTTGAAATGTTTCGACTCTTGGCAGAAAAATAATTTCAATCTATAGATTGTTAGTACTAAATGGAAGGAAGATTTATGATAAGTTCATAATTATATAGCAGGTTTAATTATACCATTTTGTTGAACTTAGAAAACCATCAAAGAGAGCTTTCAACCAATTCCACCGTTTGATCTTCCAGAACCAGAAGATGATCATATTTACATAGCAATAGATACTTTTCAGATCTGTTTTCAATGTGATGATCATAAACAGCCTCCATTGTAACATTGAAAAACACTTTGCATATGATTCATTTGTGGTTAAAGAAAAATAAATTAAGTCTGGAGAAAAACCTTGGTGTAGATGAAAAACACAAAGGATCAATGGATTTTTTTTTCTTTTAAATCAATAAAATTACAGTTTACAACAATTATGTGGGTAAAATGTATGAGAGATAAGATTTCAAGCAAGAAGTTTTCAAATAATCAAACGGGCATGAAGCAGATGACTTTTAATAAGAGGCCAAAGCCTAGAAATGTCATGATTTGTTGCACAAAATTAATAATGAAACAGATTTGTGACCCTATATTATTCAAATCACATAATGCTGCTATTGATTAGACATTACCACGTGCATGGTATGACTATCCTTGTGCGTTGATAAAAATATGGAAAATTAGGAACTGGAGTAAGACATTCAGCCCTAAGATCCTGCTCAATGAATATATTTCTCTCAACACCACATTCTTGGTCTCTTCTCATATTCCTTGATGCATTTATTTTCTAAAAAAAACTATCCATCTCCTTCAGAAATGGAAAAGAAAATGCTAGAAACTTAGCCAGTCAGGCAGTATCTGTGGAAAGAGAGGTTGATTCTAATTTGCAGAGAGAGAGAAGGTGGAATGGATAGGATAAAGGGACCATCCCTTTTTTGTTATTTTTAGTGTGCTTAAAAAGTTTGTGTTAATGCTCTCTGGTTTATATTATGTGGGGGGTGGGCATCGGGGAAACTTTTTTTCGATCTCTTACCTTGCCGGGGAGGCGATTGTTTTCCGGGTCGTATCTCCGGTCGCTGGAGGCCTTGCTCGGGACTGACTTCGAGCCCCAACGCGGGGCGTGGACTTACCATCAGAGCCGATTCCTTGCCTGGGATCGACTCGCCAACTGCGGACTTTAACGTCAAGGAGCTCGCAGTCTTGGGAGAGACCGATGTCGGGAAGCTCCAAAACCGCACGACGTTCGACTAGCCCCGACCCGGGGTAGACCGCCCGGTGCGGGGGAGCTGATATCCCCCCCGGATGCAGGAGCTTGATCGCCCCGACGAGGAGTCCAGCCGCCGGCTACGGGAGTAAGATCGTCCCGTCAACGGAAGGTTAGATGCCCCCGACCGCTGGAGGACAAAGAAGGGAAGAGATTGAACTTTTTTTGCCTTCCATCACAGTGAGGAATGTGGAGGAGTCACTGTGGTGGATGTTTATGTTAAAATGTATTTTGTGTGTTCTGTTGCTTTTTATTAGTATGACTGTACGGCAAATCTAATTCCTCGTATGTTGCAAAACATACTTGGCTAATAAAGTATGATTATGATTATGATGATTATGAAGAAGAAGATATGGTTGTAAAGGGGATAAACTGTAAATGGGATAAGCTGTCGTTTAGTTTCATTTTCAGTTTCATTTAGAGAAGCAACGTGAAAACAGGCCCTTTGGCTCATAGAATCTATGCTGACCAACAATCACCCATACGCTAGTTCTAGGGATAAATACACTAGGGATAATTTACCAAAGCCAAATAACCTACAAAACTGCATGTTTTTGGAATGTGGGAAGTAACCAGAGCACACAGAGATGTATGCTCTGGTTTAACAGAGGTTACACAGAGGTTTGAACCCATGCAATCAGCAGGTGAACGTACTCTGTACAATCCGAACGTACTCTGAAAATTCCGTATAGATTGCCCCAGTTGTCAGCATCAAAACATGGGTCTCTGGCACTGTAAGGCAGCAATTCTACCGCTCCGCCACTGTGTGATCCTTCAAAGAAGGTAAATAGGATAATCCTTTCGATGGATTAATGTGAGAGTGAAAGGATAAACAAAGGAACAAAAACGTTGCAAAATTCAGAGCTACAGGTCATGTCAATTGGCTCACACCTTTCCAAGACTCAGTCTGATCCTTGTGGTACCCTTCCAGACACCAAGTGCACATGAAGGACTTGTGCCAGAGGAGGTAGTTGAGGCCGGGACTATCCCACCATTTAAGAAACAGCAAGTGGGATGAGTGTAGCTGGGACATTGTTGGCCGGTGTGGGCAAGTTGGGCCGAAGGGCCTGTTTCCACACTGTATCACTCTGAGACTCTATGACTCTAAAGGCCACATTCATTGATACTCTCTGTTGCAGTCCATGTCTGCTTACTATCCCCGATCCCACTTACTAAATTTTATAACTAATCTCTTCTCTGGAACTACATCAAAGGTCTTATAAAAATCCAAATGCAGCACATCCATTGTTTTTATCTTTGCTATTCTACCAATTACATTCTCAGAAAGGTTTGTCAAACTCATTTTTCATTTCGTAAATCCATGTTATCGTTGTCTTGATCTTATATTGATCTTTTCCAAATATCCTATGAGCACAATTTTTATAATAGACTCTAGTATTTCTCTGTGCAGCAGATGTTTGACTAATTGGTCAGTAGTTCCTTGTTTTCTTTCACCATCCTTTTAAAATGGAGGAATCAATCAATCAATCAGTCAATCAGTTTTATTCATCACATACACATATAAGTGCAGTGAAATGAATTTGCCAACAGCGGTACAACAAAAAAGAACACACAATACTCAATAAAATTAAACACAGACATCCACCACAGCATTCTTCACTGTGGTGGAAGGCACAAATTACAGTCAGTCTTCCTCCATTGTTCACCCGTGGTCGGGGCCATAAACCTCTGTAGTCGGCGCTACGGACGGCCCGATGTACAGGCCCTCTCGTCGGGATGGTTGAAACTCCGACGTCGGGACGGTCGAACATACTCCGTGGCTTGGAGATCCCGAATGGGCGTTTTCCTACGTCCTTCTCCGTGGAGGAGGCGACCACAAGCGGTTCACCCCTTAACCCCCCCCCCATCACCACCTCCCACACAAGACACACCGAGAGACATTAAAACACACATTTAGACACATTAAAAAAACAAAAAAGTAGAAATGACGAACACGCTGCTGGCAGGGCAGCCGACTCGCAGCGCCCCCACTGACCTCAGAGAGCATTTAATTGCATTTGCCGCTCTCCCATCTGCAGGAACGGTTCTATCATAGATAGATAGATACATAGAAAATAGGTGCAGGAGTAGGCCATTTGGCTCTTCGAGCCTGCACCGCCATTCAATATGATCATGGCTGATCATCCAACTCAGTATCCCGTACCTGCCTTCTCTCCATACCCCCTGATCCCTTTAGCCACAAGGGCCACATCTAACGCCCTCTTAAATATAGCCAATGAACTGGCCTCAACTACCCTCTGTGGCAGAGAGTTCCAGAGATTCACCACTCTCTGTGTGAAAAAGTTTTTCCTCATCTCGGTCTTAAAGGATTTCCCCCTTATCCTTAAGCTGTGACCCCTTGTCCTGGACTTCCCCAACATCGGGAACAATCTTCCTGCATCTAGCCTGCCCAACCCCATAAGAATTTTGTACGTTTCTATAAGATCCCCTCTCAATCTCCTAAATTCTAGCGAGTATAAGCCAAGTCTATCCAGTCTTTCTTCATATGAAAGTCCTGACATCCCAGGAATCAGTCTGGTGAACCTTCTCTGCACTCCCTCTATGGCTATAATGTCCTTCCTCAGATTTGGAGACCAAAACTGTACGCAATACTCCAGGTGTGGTCTCACCAAGACCCTGTACAACTGCAGTAGAACCTCCCTGCTCCTATACTCAAATCCTTTTGCTATGAAAGCTAACATACCATTCGCTTTCTTCACTGCCTGCTGCACCTGCATGCCTACTTTCAATGACTGGTGTACCATGACAACCAGGTCTCGCTGCATCTCCCCATTTCCTAATCGGCCACCATTTAGATAATAGTCTGCCTTCCCGTTTTTGCCACCAAAGTGGATAACCTCACATTTATCCACATTATACTGCATCTGCCAAACATTTGCCCACTCACCCAGCCTATCCAAGTCACCTTGCAGTCTCCTAGCATCCTCCTCACAGCTAACACTGCCCCCCAGCTTAGTGTCATCCGCAAACTTGGAGATGTTGCTTTCAATTCCCTCGTCCAGTTCATTAATATAAATTGTAAATAGCTGGGGTCCCAGCACTGAGCCTTGCGGTACCCCACAAGTCACTGCCTGCCATTGTGAAAAGGACCCGTTTACTCCTACTCTTTGCTTCCTGTTTGACAGCCAGTTCTCTATCCACATCAATACTGAACCCCCAATACCGTGTGATTTAAGTTTGTATCCTAATCTCTTATGTGGGACCTTGTCGAAAGCCTTCTGAAAGTCCAGATACAACACATCCATTGGTTCTCCCCTATCCATTCTACTAGTTACATCCTCGAAAAATTCTATAAGATTCGTCAGACACGATTTACCTTTCGTAATTCCATGCTGACTTTGTCCAATGATTTCACCACTTTCCAAATGTGCTGCTATCCCATCTTTAATAACTGACTCTAGCAGTTATTGAGTTTTGTAAGAAGACAACCATTGTTTCTTCTATCTTCATGACTGCATGTGCTCTAATAAAATCCTTCACAGAGTATACTGACATGTGCATGAGGGACAAGGATCTCAAAGCATGGAAATGTATTCAAAGGTGTTTTGTAGTCTGGCTCTACAACTTTTTTTTTTTACAATATCATAGCAGCCCAGAGAGCATTTAATTACATGAAAAATTTAATAGCGTGACAGCCTTAAATTAAGAACTGGTTTTACTGAGAATCGGGAGGTTAAGGTTTGATTAGTTAATGGTGACAGAGTTCTGCTACTTTTGCATTCATATCTTGACTGCTCTAATGGTAGGTGTGGACATTGCTGCCATAAACAGACAATTTATAACAAACTGCAGTCTGAAGAAGGATCTCGACCCGAAACATCCCCCATTACTTCTCTCCAGAGATGCTGCCTGTCCTGTTGAGTTACTCCTGCGTCTATCTTCACTGGAGAAACTGAGCAGCTCAGGCGACATAGAAAACATAGAAACATAGAAAATAGGTGCAGGAGTAGGCCATTCGGCCCTTCGAGCCTGCACCGCCATTCAATATGATCATGGCTGATCATCCAACTCAGTATCTTGTACCTGCTTTCTCTCCATACCCCCTGATCCCTTTAGCCACAAGGGCCACATCTAACTCCCTCCTAAATATAGCCAATGAACTGGCCTCAACTACCTTCTGCGGCAGAGAATTCCACAGATTCCACAGATGTTTTCCTCATCTCGGTCCTAAAAGATTTCCCCCTTATCATTAAACTGTGACCCCTTGTTCTGGACTTCCCCAACATCGGGAACAATCTTCCTGCATCTAGCCTGTCCAACCCCTTAAGAATTTTGTACGTTTCTATAAGATCCCCCCTCAATCTTCTTAATTCTAGCGACATCTGTGAAAGATATGGACAGGTGACTTTTTTGGGAAGGATCCCATTCCAGCATTTGCCATCTCTTTTGCCTCAAATGACTGTGCCTCATTGTACAACTTTATCTGCAGATCACTGCTGTTCACTAAGAGTGGAATTTACCTCCTTTTTTAACTGAGAGCAAAATTATTGATTTATGAGACGTTGGCTTCTGAATGATGTGGAGGATAAAAGCCAGTGGTCACGTGGTGCTCCAGGCTTTCTGCGTGAGCCCAGTGATCTTCATGAACCACAATGGCTTACTGAAATACTGATTGTGTGACCAACAACATCACAGGGTATGTGCTGCACATTCACGCTGCTCGCATGACATAGTGCTGAAGCAGTCGGCTGTGTATACCCTGTTTTAACCAAAGTGGCAGCTGAGCAAAAGCACTTGGGGACAAATACCATCCTCCATACTAGCCTGCTGGTTATATGAGAAATTACAATTGCAACAACAGCCATGGAGCTACTGGAGAGATGGTGTTGCATATCATTTGGGTCCTCACTGTCTGGATTGTTCTAGTTTTCTCCAAAGAGACTCTCACATTATTAACTACAGCAGAATATGTAACCTGAGCAAGGTAAGAACAAGGCCCTTGTCTCTGGTGCCAAGCTATGGGGAAGAAGAGGAACATGATACCAACGAATGTCCCTCAGTGAATGTCTCATTAAGATGCGTCTTATAAACCCATGGTCCCCTTTCCCCCCACTTTAGTTCAGAGCAAGAACAGAGAGCCAGTCCCTAAATTCAAAAATAGATTTTGCCACGGTTTGGATGTCAAGATTTAAGATTCAAGAGACATTTATTGTCACATGCACCGATTGGTACAGTGAAATTTGGGGTCACCATACAGCCATACGAATAAAACAAAGATCACGGATAAATGTGAGGTTATCCACTTTGGTAGCAAAAACAGGAAGGCAGATTACTATCTAAATGGCGTCAAGTTGGGAAAAGGGGAAGTACAACGGGATCTGGGGGTCCTTGTACATCAGTCTATGAAAGTAAGCATGTAGGTACAGCAGGCAGTGAAGAAAGCGAATGGCATGTTGGCCTTTATAACAAGAGGAATCGAATATAGGAGCAAAGAGGTCCTTCTGCAGTTGTACAGAACCCTAGTGAGACCACACCTATTATTTGCAGTTTTGGTCCCCTAATTTGAGGAAGGACATTCTTGCTATTGAGGGAGTGCAGCGTAGGTTTACAAGGTTAATTCCCGGGATGGCGGGACTGTCATATGCTGAGAGAATGGAGTGGCTGGGCTTGTACACTCTGGAGTTTAGAAGGTTGAGAGGGGATCTCATTGAAACATATAAGATTGTTAAGGGCTTGGACACACTAGAGGCAGGAAACATGTTCCCGATGTTGGGGGAGTACAGAACCAGGGGCCACAGTTTAAGAATAAGGAGTAAGCCATTTAGAACGGAGACGAGGAAACACTTTTTCTCACAGAGAGTGGTGAGTCTGTGGAAATCTCTGCCTCAGAGCGCGGTGGAGGCAGATTCTCTGGATGCTTTCAAGAGAGAGCTAGATAGGGCTCTTAAAAATAGCGGAGTCAGGGGATATGGGGAGAAGGCAGGAACGGGGTACTGATTGGGGATGATCAGCCATGATCACATTGAATGGTGGTGCTGGCTCGAAGGGCCAAATGACCTACTCCTGCACCTATTGTCTATTGTCTATTGTCTAACACAGAACACGATAGTCTTTAACATAAACATCCCCACACAGCGGAAACAAAGTTTCCCACTGTGAGGGAAAGCACCAAAGTTCAGTCATCCTCCTCTTTGTTGTTCACCCGTGGTCGGGGCCTCCTGAAGCCCCCCGCAGTCTCCGCAACGGTGGCCCGATGTTCAGGCCCTCTCGCCGGGATGATGGAACTCCGCGTGGGAACGGAAGAACACCTCCAGCGGCTTGGACTTCCGAATCGGCATCTTCTTACTGGAGACTGCGGCTCCCGAAGTCCACAGGCCGAGCTGGCCATAGATTCACACTGGCGGCCCTCGGCAAAGGGATCCCAGGGCTCAGAGATGTTGAAGTCAGCGCCGCCCGCGGCTGGGAGCTCCGCGATGTTGAAGTAGCAGGCCCAACACTCCGGAGCTTCTAATGGCGATCCAGGTAAGGCATCGCCCGCTCTGCGGTGAATCCAGTGCTGCTCCGCCGCTGAAGCTCTGGTCCGGTCTCCGGCAAGAAAGGCCGCGCCAATCCAGGTGGTAGGCCACGAGGGGGGCGGGGGTGAGGATGCGACTCTGAGAATAGTCGTATCCTCGCCAGGAAGTGACTGAGAAACGGTTTCCCCCTTACCCTACCCACCTCCCCCACGTAAAAACACTAAAGAAACCTCCAAAACATACTTTTTAAACAGACTAAAAATTAAAAAAAGATGGAAAAACAGACAGACTGTAGGCAGAGGCTGCCATCATGCGGATGTGAGATGATAATTGACAATGTGCCACAATGGGGCCTGGCAATCACCATCTTCTTCAATCGGAAGCTTCCACATACCTCCTTGGCGTTCAAATATTGTGTATTTCCCTCCCAAAGGAAAACAGCATGAGATTACTCTTGATTAGAAGCACTGACAAGAGCATGTCAGAGGCTGTGTATATCATACTAATGGAATCAGCTCCTACATTAGTCTGTTCCAAGATCTCTCACAAACTTGGCTGGAGCATCTTAAATGTTCTGTGCAGCTCGAAAGGCACTGAATCATGTTCTGACCTTGCCTTTATGATTACTGCCATGAAGACAATGAACAATTCTTTGTTCTCGCCTTTGTAATTGCAGGCCGATAGATGCCAAACAATGCTTCCTGCTTTCATCTCCGAAGCTCCAAAGAGAGTGAACAGTGTTCCGCAGTCTTCTCTTTGACTGCAGCCCAGAAGTTACCAACAGTGCTCTGTGCTTGCCTCTATAAAATGCCGCCAAAATAGTGCCCTCTACGTGCCTCAATGAGTGAGACCCCAATGCATTTATTCGTGCCTGGCATCTACATTGTAAATCTCACTATTTCCCCTTAACCTTGAATAACGCCACCACTGTCCATTTCCCATCCAGCAACTTTCTATGCATTACAATTGACCAGAAACTGACCCGAATCAGGCACTTAATTACTGTGTCCGCAAGTGCACATCGGAGGGTCTCGTACTCAATGGCTTTCATGCCTTGCTATGCAAAGCATGCACCAGGTCAGTGTGAGATGCTTGTATTGTTCCAAGAAGAATGAAGTGTGCTTTCTTGCCTCTATGACTGCAACCTCAGGAGCACTGATCAATATTCTGCTTCATTCAGCACACATCAACAGCTTCTTTGCCAGCCCTGTGAGCAGGCCCTGGTCTGGTATTAGTCTGCTGTATCTGCCATTTCCCAGCTAGTTTGCTGTCTTGTATTAAAGGTTCATTCAGGCCAAAAGAAGGTACAACATGCAGAGAGCTGGTAATGTAGATATTTTAATTCATGCAAAATAAGTTAGAGCCCCCTCACTACAAGCACTGCATCAGGAAGGTGGTTCTAGCATTGTCTGAATGGTAATTAGGGATGAAAAACAAATCGTAATGTCCCAGGATGGCTCCAGTCCCACAAGTGCCAACAAGTGATGTGAAACCAGACAGATATGGTTGCTATCCCTCTGTTAATAAACATGTTATATCAACAATAGACACAAAGTGCTGGAGTAACTCAGCGGGTCAGGCAGTATCTCTGGAGAAAATGGATGGGTGATGTATTGGGTCGGAACCCTTCTTCAAGACTGAGAATAACTTTGGCACAAGGCATGACTGTCAGAAACATGCATGTTATGCCTCCAATCAAAAGGGAAACAATAAAATCAACGATTCATTATCTGTGTCCTTTATTAATGTTTGTCCTTGGTGTGCCTTTGCCTTCTGTACTGTTTCACAAGTTCACAAGTTATAAGAGTAGAATTAGGCCATTTGGCCCATTGAGTCTACTCTGCCATTCAAGCATGGCTAATCTCAATCATGGATTCCTCACAACTGCTTCACAACTCAGTAGGCTCATGGCTGAACCTTACCTCAGCACCATCTTCCCGCACGAATCACACAATTGATTCCCTTAATAACAAAACATCTATCATTCTTTGTCTTGAATATGGATAGCGGAGCCTCCATTGCTTCTGGGTTGGAGAATTATTATTAGAATCCAACAAAATTGTGTTACTATAGGAAGAATGGTTTGTCTAGACTTCTATGCAATAAACATCAACACCTATTAGACTGAAAATTGTGGTTAATCATCTCATGGGCTATACTCTAGCAATGGGCTATACTCTAGCAATGGGCTATACTCTAGCAATGGGCTATACTCTAGCAATGGGCTATACTCTAGCAATGGGCTATACTCTAGCAATGTAAATAATTGTTTTATTGATTTCTTACCATTTGAATGATTGATTTGAAAAGATCTGGAATATGATAACAATCTTCTAGTTAGGTTAGAAATATGAGCAGGGTCTTTGGGAGTGAAAGAAATTAATCTTTGAGTAAAATGTTAGACTCAATATTTACAGGCAATCTCTGGGCTCTGTTCCTATAAACCAATTCTCTAGAAGTCAGAAACATCCTTTTTCTCTCGAAACCTATATACAATTGCTATAGTTCCTACATCCTACGTACAATTGCTATAGTTCATTCATTTCATTGAATATTCTTTCTAACACTACCCATAATTAAGCTAATGTAATAAATATTTTAGACATTTTAGTGCCTTCCCTCACAGTGAAGAGTGTAGATTCTGCTGTGGGGGGATGTTCGTGTTGAATCTCTTATAGTGTGTTGTGTCATTTTTTTTCTACCTCTTTTTATAATTGATATGGATAATTTTCTCTGTAAAGCACTTTGGCTTCTTTGATTGAAATTGATTGAAAAGTGCTATATAAATAAATGTACTTTACTTTACTATAAATACAGTCGCCAGTCATTAATGATTACTGCAAAACATAATGTTATCATTACTACTAGCTCAAAAAATGATGAAAAATACATATGGGGGAATTTGCATAAAGTCACATTTACATGAGTCAAGTCATCCATAAAACCAGGGAGTCTCTGTCTTTCCATGTTAGTGTTCCACATCTTATTATTGTTCGCCAGTAAAGACTAATAAAGTATAGTAAAATGTGTAATTTTCCAAGCTCCAGCAGGATGATCTCAGTAGTTCTTTCATTAAATTTAATATTTCAAAGAATCAAGCAACATTTCAGGTGTTATACTTTGCATTGAAGTCCTCTTAAATAGGTAATCTGCATTCTTCTTCAACCTTTGTGGAGTTCTACTCGAGGAACTGTGTAGGAAGGAACTGTAGATGCTGGTTTAAACCAAAGATAGACACAAAATGCTGGAGCAACTCAGCGGGACAGGCAGCATCTCTGGAAAGAAGGAAAGGGTGACGTTTTGGGTCGAGACCCTTCAGTCCGAAGAAGGGTCTCAACCCGAAACGTCACCCATTCCTTCTCTCCAGAGGTTACTCCAGCATTTTGTGTCTATCCTCTGCTAGAGGAGGAACTGCTGACTGCTGGCTGGTGAACTACAAGATGAATATGCAAAACTGCAGCTTTATCTCCAATCTGTGATTATGGCTTTCTTCTGGGAAAATGATATTCATCAAAAGACGTGTTTTGATACTCCCTGATAGCTTAATGAGTAAATACACCATGTGATGTGGTGCTTATGCCACACAGAACAGAATAGTTTGATCCTCAAGACAAATATCTCCAAATGGATCTGTATGGAAATTTAGATATTTGAAATAGAGCATGTTATCTTCAAAATGGCATTAACAATGCAAGCTTTGTGCTAATGAGAAGAAATTGCAATGTAGTTCAAGGGCTGGTCTTCACACGGATCGTCTGATTTCAACCAAAGCAGACATATGTATGATCCCATCCAGCAGGATTTCACAGCGGTTTGTAGTTGTGCACTGTGTCATAAAAGTATAGCTGGCTGCAAAGCCGTAAGCAGTAAGCACTTCATAAAGTTACCTTACAAAGTTTTTACAAGATTCACCACTGCTTATTAGTGGGCAGACTGATATTAACATGATATTAGGCATGTGCAATATGTGCTGTCATGAAAGCCCAGCTCGAGCGGCAGTGATGGTAACACAAATGTTGCCATCCTGACTAACTTCACACTGCACTCGCCTACTGTTGCCCCTACCAGGGCAGGCGATCAGCTGACCTAGCGACCTGCTGGGAGAGGGACCACAACATTATTATCATAGCTTCAAAGCACATGGAATAAGCAGAAAGCAGAGCCACCATGGCAGCAGTCTGAGGTTGTGTGGCCTAAAGTTGAGCTTGGGTATTAGATGTCACCACTTCCACTGAGGCAGCCACGTCTTCTGCAAGCTCTACAGATGTATTCAAATTAACAAATTTGCTTGCTACAAGTACTGGATGTAATGCAATATAGTAGGCAAAGAAAGAAATGGATGACTATCCATTTTTACCCCAATCCCTGTCTAAAATTATGCATGGGCCGTGTAACCGGGGGGGGGGGGGGGGGGGGGGCTGCAGCCCCCCCACTTTTTTGGCGAGACATGCTCCATAACCCGAAATTATCCGGCTCGCAGGTGCATTTTTCTCTTCTTCTGAGGACCGCCGACATCCAGAATCTCAGAACAAGCGCACAGTGAGCTCAGCAAAACCAAAGATCATAGAGTGGAGCTCCTCTCTGTGATCTATGGGCAAAACCACGACCAGCTGTGGCGGAAACCGACTGCCCTCCCCTCCAAAACCCTCCCTCCCCTCCGCTCAACGGACAATCACAGCGCGGTTCACAGTCGAGATATGGGGCAGTGAACGAAGCGCTGTGATTAGCCGCTGAAGGGCCCGTGGGCCCCGAGAGAGAGAGAGAGTCAGTCGGCCCCGAGAGGGAGAGAGAGAGAGAGAGAGAGAGAGAGAGTCGGCCCCAAGAGGAAGGGAGAGAGAGAGAGAGAGGGGGTTGGATGGGGGATATATCCCCCCACTTTTTGAGTTGGGGGATGGTCAGTATTATCCCCCAGTTTTTGGAGGTCGAGCAACAACAAAAAATAATAATTGTGCCACCCTCCCACGCTCCGCTCCCTCACCGGGTACCCCCGAGGCCGGTGATCAGTGATCGCTCAGCCCCCCCACTTTCAAAAACATTCCGCGGTCCCTGTTATGCAACATATACTTCATATGTAGTATATGTAATTATGTGTTATGCTGCGTGTTATGCTGTGTTATGCTAAGTGCGTCGGGTCTGAGTAGGACCTTTGAATAATGCAGACATTCCTTGTTTGGACTCCATGGGCCGTGTGTGTTAGCTTATACTTCGTTCTGAGCACATAGAGTGGCAGTGAATCCAGGTCATTTGAATGTCAAAAGCTCAAAATGCAGATCTGAGGAAGGACATTATAGCCATAGAGGGAGCGCAGAGAAGGTTCACCAGACTGATTCCTGGGATGTCAGGACTTTCATATGAAGAAAGACTGGATAGACTTGGCTTATACTCGCTAGAATTTAGGAGATTGAGAGGGGATCTTATAGAAACGTACAAAATTCTTATGGGGTTGGACAGGCTAGATGCAGGAAGATTGTTCCCGATGTTGGGGAAGTCCAGGACAAGGGGTCACAGCTTAAGGATAAGGGGGAAATCCTTTAAGACCGAGATGAGAAAAAACGTTTTCACACAGAGAGTGGTGAATCTCTGGAACTCTCTGCCACAGAGGGTAGTTGAGGCCAGTTCATTGGCTATATTTAAGAGGGAGTTAGATGTGGCCCTTGTGGCTAAAGGGATCAGGGGGTATGGAGAGAAGGCAGGTACGGGATACTGAGTTGGATGATCAGCCATGATCATATTGAATGGCGGTGCAGGCTCGAAGGGCCGAATGGCCTACTCCTGCACCTATTTTCTATGTATCTATGTTTCTATGTATGTGGTGGGACACCTTTCCAACATAGCAATGGGAATTATTCAGCAAGTGCATCTGATCAGCAACAAGGTGCGTTAATTGGAGAAAACATGGTCATGTGTCCTCCATTTGAAGTTCTAAACGGGGGGAAAAACAATATTGAAACTGAGAAACAATGTTTGGAGCACTTAAACCGTTATTGTAATTTATTTGTTTAAAAAAAGGCGGTCTCAAATTTAAAGATTAATAATAAAGATATCAAGTTAAATATTGACATAGCTGCTGTCTATTCCATCACTGGAAAGAATATGGTTGACTAGATTTGGAAAGATGGAATTTGCAAGCACCACATTCAAAGTGAGAGCGCATTCCGCCATGATGCAAAGCTCATTTCAGCAAAGCAAATGTGTAGTTCTCCAGAATGGCTACCCAATGCAGTGGCTAAGAATGTGAGCCGACTGAATTGGTCATCTGTTGAATAAACTCTTTGTGCCTTGCGTAGTCTGCCCTCTGCAATGACTTCATTCAATGTTTAGACCATACTGAGCCAAGGTGATAAGTCAATGCTACTGACCCTTGCCACTGTGGCTTCCTCTATGCCTCATGTCAGTTCATTTGGATGCTTTAGACAAATGCGATCCTGCAAAAGCACAACGAAAAAAATCATCTAAAAGCTGCCAAGCAAGAGTCATCAAGATTCTTTAGTAATCTCGAAGAACAACATGCTGTCCTTATAATCTATTTGTAATATCTTCATAAATGAATTGTGACATAGCACACACCCTGTAGATCCAAGGAGGTTACAACTTTGGCAGGCAGACCGAATGTTCTAGATTGTCTATAACAATGTGACATTGTTCTGAAGTGGATGCACAAAATAAGTCTGCCTTTTACTAGCTTCACAATTATGAACGTAGACCTGGATTGTTGGAGAACATTCTGTTTGTGCGTAAAAATGCAGCAGAGTATCAAATTGTTAATACGTTATGTTTTGTTAACAAAGGGTAGGCCATGCTGCCTCACAGCTCCAGTCATTGGGATATGATGCTGATCCTGTGTGCTCAATTGCATCTGTCCACTCATATTGCCAACGTGCTTATAATTGTAGTGTGAAACTAATCTAAATAGCACCATCATGTATTCACAGTTGAAGTAGGGTGAAAGGGCAGGAGCGTGGCATGGTGGTGGTGAACCGACAGGTCAATGAGTGAATGACAACATGGACATAAGAACCTTGACAAAAGAAAGTAAGAATTGCAAAGTGAGAGCATGACGATATGCCCAACAGGGGTGGCAGGGCATGTCCTCAACCCCCAAAGAGGGAGGTGAGAGAGACAGAAATAGTCAAAAGAAACATAAACTTTAACTTCAAGTTGCACATTGACTTCTCTAACTTCAAGTAATCCTTGCTTTCCCTCTTTCTTCATCCCTCCCCCTTCCCAGTTCTCCAACCAGTCTTACTATCTCCGACTACATTTTATCTGTTTGCTTTGAACAGAGATATAAAAAAAAGCAGCTAACTCCCAGCTAATAATGATCTATTTTACATTTTCCTTGATCAGCATTCCCCTTGTCCTATATTCACACCTTACACTACCTTATCTATGTATCTCCGACTCCCCTGACATCAGTCTGAGGAAGCGCCTCGACCCGAAATGTCAACTATTCCTTCTCTCCAGAGATGCAACCTGTCCCGCTGAGTTACTCCAGCATTTTGTGTCCGTCTTCATTTTAAACCAGCATCTGCGGTTCCTTCCCACATAAATAGTTGACATACACAATGAGAAATACAGTTACCTGTAAGTTAAGTTGTATAATTCAGTATTAACTGCAGAAGGCTGCAATGAATGGAAGGTGAGGTGTTTTTCCTCAAGCTTGCACTGAGCCTCACTGTGATAGTGTAGGAGGCCACAAGCTAATAAGTCAGAATGGGAGTTGGGTGGGGAATTAAAGTGGTTGGTTATGAAAAGCTCAGCGGCTCCCTTGTGGACAATGCAATCTGCTCCACATGGAAGAAAGTACCTGTACGTGCAGATTGGGTGATCGCTCTGCGGAACACCTGTGTTCAATCCGCAGAGGCGACCTTAAACTGCTTGTTGCCTGCCACTTTAAAATTCCCATAACATAAATACCTGGAGTACAAGTTGCATTGTAAAAATGTTCACATGGAGTTGGTGAGTTTGAGAATGCAGTTGATAATCTATTGTTTCAAGCTGTAACTAAGGTCATTCCATTTCAATACATGCTTATTAAAAGCAACACTGCAATTGGTTTATTGATCTTTAAAATTAACAACGGAATGGAAGCCAAGACATAATTCACAGCAAAAATCCAATGCATTTCGTACATTATTTAGAGATTTATTACACTTTTTGCCCTTTAATAACAACTCTGTTCTGTTCCATGGTACATACTGTATGCACACAGTGCCAAATAATTGCAATAGAAAATAATTCCTATGTCTGCGTATAGCTCACCACACACAAAATCTCAGCTTTTTCTTCATGATTCTAATCCTCCACACTGTTCCATCAGCAGGTTTACACAGTAACGGTGATGTCTGCTTCATTTTAATTTAAAAGGGACCAGGGACCTAGAATATAACGTTTGTGAGTAAAAACCCACTCTTGTTGGAACATACAGCATAGAACTATATTGCACAGGGACAGGCCCTTCAGCCCACAATGTCTGTGCCTAACAGGAAGCTAATCTAAACTAATCTCCTCTGCATCTACATGATCCATATCACCCCATTCCTGCATATTCATGTGCCCATCTAAAAGCCTCTTAAATGGCACTGTTGTATCTGCCACCACCACCCCTGGCAGCACATTCCAGGCAACCACTACTTTCTGTGGATAAAAAACTTGTCTCACACATCTCCTTTTAACTTTCCTTCTCAGCCCTCTCGTCTTTGAAATTTTCACCCTAGGGCAAAGGCTGTGACTTTCACCTTAAATATTTCTCTCATAATTGTATATATTTCCATCAGGTCTCATTCAACCTCTAACTCTTGCTTTGTTATTGTCTCTTGCCTCATCGCCAGAACTCACCAAGCAGCATCAAGACTTACTTTGCTGGCAGTGAGAGAGACCCTCACTGTCAGATCGTTCCTGCACGGTTAGAATCTCCTACCCAACACATATTGCACACAAGGTAGCTACGATCAGGACAGGCCAATTATCCACCTCTTTGTGGAGTGAGCTTTTGCAAAGTAAGTTTGTAATAGTCCTTATTGAGGTTTGGCTTGAGCAGCTGTTTTGAATTGAATTCTCTGATCAAGAGGCTATTTCCAAATGCGCAGAGCGAGATAAACATCAAGTGCGGCACCAAGTCCATGTGAAAGGCAAACTTGGGGCTGCTCAAAGTTTGTTAGTCTCTCAGTAGAACGAGATGTCTATGATGAAGTGCTGCCACCTGGAGAATTTGAGGTTGCAGGAGAAGGAACCAAGGATTGCACTGAAGCTTTGGTGCAGCCCACACAAAGACTTTCTGAGGTTGTACCCCAATCCAGGGACCTGCCTCCACTGGTCACGGAGGGCTGGGTCCTTTGTAAGATCCCACAAATACTCAAAGGGTGTATTGTTCAAAGAGGCCACATAAATGTTGTTGGTGCTATACATAGATACATAGATACATAGAAAATAGGTGCAGGAGTAGGCCATTCGGCCCTTCGAGCCTGCACCGCCATTCAATATGATCATGGCTGATCATCCAACTCAGTATCCCGTACCTGCGTTCTCTCCATACCCCCTGATCCCTTTAGCCACAAGGGCCACATCTAACTCCCTCTTAAATATAGCCAATGAACTGGCCTCAACTACCTGTCCTACATGTCCTAGACCCTCCCACTACTGGTATCATGCTGAATGTGATTTAATCTATTACTAAAAACTGCAGAAATCAAGATGTACATCCAAAGGCAAAGTCTGTGTTCTACTTTATATAATTTGTTTGCGTGTATGTCAACAAAACACCAATAACTATATTTGAGTTGTGATTTATGATTGTAAAATGTAATAGATTTGATGTGAATACAAGTTTTTTCTTGTATCTTTCCCAATCACACAAGGTTGGTATCTTTAGCTTGGCGAAAAAAAAGACAAGGATAATTTGAGGAAGGACATTCTTGCTATTGAGGGAGTGCAGCGTAGGTTTACAAGGTTAATTCCCGGGATGGCGGGACTGTCATATGCTGAGAGAATGGAGCAGCTGGGCTTTTACACTCTGGAGTTTAGAAGGATGAGAGGGAATCTCATTGAAACATATAAGATTGTTAAGGGTTTGGACACGCTAGAGGCAGGAAACATGTTCCCGATGTTGGGGGAGTCCAGAACCAGGGGCCACAGTTTAAGAATAAGGAGTAAGCCATTTAGAATGGAGATGAGGAAACACTTTTTTCTCACAGAGAGTGGTGAGTCTGTGGAATTCTCTGCCTCAGAGGGCAGTGGAGCAGGTTCTCTGGATGCTTTCAAGAGAGAGCTAGATAGGGCTCTTAAAAATAGCGGAGTCAGGGGATATGGGGAGAAGGCAGGAACGGGGTACTGATTGGGGATGATCAGCCATGATCACATTGAATGGCTCGAAGGGCCGAATGGCCTACTCGTGCACCTATTGTCTATTGTCTATTGTCTATTGATATAAGAAAAGTAAACAGTCAGAAGCCATTCAACCTTTCTTCCCTGTTCGGCCATTCACGATGGTGACTGATCTTTTACCTCAGCACCATTGGAGAACTGATCGTGGAATATGCTTTTCTTAAATATATTTCTCTATTCGGTTTGCTTTTCATGATCACTCTATGGTCCACTTTAATTGGATTTTTTAGTCTGGGTGACTTCCATAAGCATGAGTGTTCACAACCTCGTAATGTTGCCATTTGAAGAGTTCTGCTTTCAAAGTCCATCTTTTCCTGTAAACTGACTTTTTTTTCCCTCTTTGTTTCTTTTTAAATAACCAATATAATATGCCTGTGCAGTGCTTAATGCAAATACTCCAGTTAAAACAAAGCTGAAAATTGAGAAAATATTGGGTTTCAAATTCCTCCGCTTTATCCTTACTGGGAACCTGTTGCGGTGTTTCATGTTAACCCAGCTGGATCAGTCATTAAAAGTGGCTGCACAGATTGACATTTACTAACTAAAGTGATGCAGCTGTGTCAGGTTGCGTTGAAGGTGTATGTCAAAAGCACTAATTGCTTTTGCAGCACGTGTCTGAGCGCTCCTCGTGAGCGAAAATATGAATTGGTTGATGTTGCATAGGTTGTACAGGAAAAAAATAATAATTCTGTATTGAAATTGAATTGTCTGGCTAATGGTGATCCTCAACATATTGATGGGGGAGGGCTAAATGTCATGATGATGATATGGTTAAAAGTCAGGGGAGACACTGGACATCTCTGAGACATCTCTTATTTGAGGTGGTGCGATGTTAAACAGGAAGGGATACAACTTTGGTCAGGGTGGTTGGTAGGGGAATTCGAATCTTGAAGATCATGTTAGGGATTTGGAATGGATGCAATTGGGATGAGGAAGACAAGCACTGAGATGGGCTTACAACAATCTGATAGTATGGGACTAACAGAGACCCAAAACAATGGATCGGGTGTTCACAGGAATAATGGTTTAGTAGAAAAATGTGCCTGTTTGTAAGAATCCATCAACTTGTCAGGATGTGCCGTTTAAATTGCTCCATAGCAATCCTGTCTGGCAGACCATGTGTGAGTGAATGCAAAAAAGAGGTGATCAAACATGCAATAGCAAATAAGTGAGCAGTCTAGTTGCCTCCATGTGTAAGGACGTCATATTACAAAGCAAATGGGGATCATCCAAAATGGGATCAACCCAACCAACTGCAATAAGTTATTGATTTCTTGATTAGCTTTCTTTGTTTAACACAGAAAAAAAAGACTCCATGGAAATAAATGACTATACCATGTTTTCTCATTCACTAATTTACACTTGCGCTGCATTCATTTGGTTTGAATATAAGAAATATTTATTGGCGAAATAAATCGAAAGCTCACAAAACATTTCTCCATCTCATTTTCATGATGTAGAACTGAATGGAAACAGGTTGATGTGGGCACAGTTATTGTTGAAATGGCAGGCATGAAATTCAGTAATGACTTTTGCTGAAGCAACTCCTTTAATGAGGCACAAAAGTTCATTTAAAATTACTGCCTTGCACGTTGGAAATGCAGTCAATTCTCTTCCCAGCAATCCAAATATTTCAGCAAAAATGTTGTGATCCAGTGACACATTCATTTTTTCTTTGCTAATGCTCAATTACAAAACAGTCATGCAAGAACAAAAGATTAAGCCACTAATTTCTTCAATGAAATGACTGATAAAACATAACATGCCTAAACATCAAAGCAAAATAAACATTCAAGCTGCTAAGCCATTGGGAAAACCTTAAATGCAGCAACCTTTTGTGTTTGAAGAAAGATGACGCAGCAGCATTAAATCTTCCATCTTGGAGTATAAGCTCCCCTTTAGACTTTTCACATCTGACTGGTTCATTCAAGGTTAACTAATAATGCAGACTAAAATAAACCGACGGGTTTGAGGTCACAGTTAATCACAGGTGCACTTCAGTTTCATATTAGAATACAGAATTTATAACAAAACAATTGATGAAAAATGTTAATTTAGAATCAAAGAATGAAATGAGAAAAATGTCAGTGTGTCAGATGCTTATCTGCAACTGACGCTGTACAAAAAGCCAACGCATTCCAATGTATTCCAGTCATACCTGTGCCAGGTATGTTACGTACTCCTAATTGCTCGAGTAGAATGGATTACAGGGTACTTAAGGGCCGTTAAGAGTAAAAATGTATTATGTGGCTGCAGTCATATGAGGGCTACAGCAGGTATGGATGGTAGCTCTCATTTGGCACTTTCCATTTGGCATCTCTTCAGTTTGGATAACAACAAAGTGAAATCCACAGCAAAGCATCCTGGCTTGGAGTATCAGTTTAGTTGCACCATTAGATTTTACTTCAGCTCATCCTGGATTAACAAAACCAGATGCAAAGACATTTGGATGTGGAATTGGTGGGTGGCAGCTGATAGACTTGCTGCCTCACTCCTTCAGTGACCCAGGTGCCATCCTGATGTCCAGTTCTGTCAGGGTGAAGTTTGCATGTTCTCTCTATGACAATGTTAGCTTCCACCCATATCCCAAAGATTGTATGGCTTGGTAGGTTAATTGGCCTCTGTAAATTGGCAATAGTTGGTAGAATCTGAGGGGAGTTTATAGAATCTGAGGGGAGTTTATAAGAACGTGGTGAGAATAAATGGGATTTGTGTAATTGCTTGATGGGCAGTATGGACTCTATGGGCCAAAGTGCACATTTCCTATTACTTTGAGGCAAGGCCGGTCTTAGGAGATGCGGGGCACAATTGGAAAAAAATGTTGGTGAGTCCCAGGTTCCCAGCCAAGGTCTGTAGAATCATATAAATATAAATAAAGTCTATTATAGATTTTATATCTCTATGGTAGAATGGAACTTCTGGAGTAGTTCCTGAGGATTGGAGGGTAGCTAATGTAACCCCACTTTTTAAAAAGGGAGGGAGAGAGAAAACGGGGAATTACAGACCAGTTAGTCTAACATCGGTAGTGGGGAAAATGCTAGAGTCAGTTATTAAAGATGGGATAGCAGCACATTTGGAAAGTGGTGAAGTCATTGGTCAAAGTCAGCATGGATTTATGAAAGGTAAATCATGTCTGACGAATCTTATAGAATTTTTCGAGGATGTAATTAGTAGAGTGGATAAGGGAGAACCAGTGGATGTGTTATATCTGGACTTTCAGAAGGCTTTCGACAAGGTCCCACCTAAGAGATTAGTATACAAACTTAAAGCACACGGTATTGGGGATTCAGTATTGATGTGGATAGACAACTGGCTGGCAGACAGGAAGCAAAGAGTAGGAGTAAACGGGTCCTTTTCAGAATGGCAGGCAATGACTGGTGGGGTACCGCAAGGCTCTGTGCTGGGACCCCAGCTATTTACAATATATATTAATGATTTGGTCGAGGGAATTGAATGCAACATCTCCAAGTTTGCGGATGTCACGAAGCTGGAGGGCAGTGTTAGCTGTGAGGAGGATGCTAGGAGGCTGCAAGGTGACTTGAATAGGTTGGGTGAGTGGGCAAATGCATGGCAGATGCAGTATAATGCAGATAAATGTGAGGTTATCCACTTTGGTGGCAAGAACAGGAAAGTAGACTATTATCTGAATGGTGGCTGATTAGGAAAAGGGGAGATGCAACGAGACCTGGGTGTCATGGTACACCAGTCATTGAAAGTAGGCATGCAGGTGCAGCAGGCAGTGAAGAAAGCGAATGGTATGTTAGCATTCATAGCAAAAGGATTTAAGTATAGGAGCAGGGACGTTCTACTGCAGTTGTACAGGGCCTTGGTGAGACCACACCTGGAGTATTGCGTTCAGTTTTGGTCTCCTAATCTGAGGAAAGACTTTCATATGAAGAAAGACTGGATAGACTCGGCTTGTACTCGCTAGAATTTAGAAGATTGAGGGGGGATCTTTTAGAAACTTACAAAATTCTTAAGGGGTTGGACAGGCTAGATGCAGGAAGATTGTTCCCGATGTTGGGGAATTCCATATCAAGAGGTCACAGTTCAAGGATAAGGGGGAAGTCTTTTAGGACCGAGACGAGAATTTTTTTTTTTCACACAGAGAGTGGTGAATCTGTGGAATTCTCTGCCACAGAAAGTAGTTGAGGCCAGTTCATTAGCTATATTTAAGAGGGAGTTAGATGTGGCCCTTGTGGCTAAAGGGATCAGGGGGTATGGAGAGAAGGCAGGGATGGGATACTGAGTTGGATGATCAGCCATGATAATATTGAATGGTGGTGTAGGCTCGAAGGGCCGAATGGCCTACTCCTGCACCTATTTTCTATGTTTCTATGTTTCTATGAAAGTAAATATAAAGTGCCTGCGAGTTAATGGACCAAACTGATCTAAGCTACATTTTAATATAAAATTGCAAACATGTAAGTCTACAAGTAACAAACAAAATGTGTAGATCACCTCTGAAAAGTACATAGTTACAATACCACTTGTTTTAGTGACTGTGAAATTTAAAAAAAAGTAATTTAATTAACTAGATCCTGGAAAACCAATAACTATTGGCGAAAAACCAGTCCAAGCATTAAATTTTGGGCTTCAGCCCCATCCTACCCTTTCGGATTCTACCCCATCCTAACTTAGTTGTGTGTGTGTGTGTGTGTTAGTTGTCTGTGCGTTATGTGTGTGTGTGTGGGAGGGAAGGAGAGAAGGGAGGAAGGAGAGAAGAGAGGAAGTAGAGAAAGAAGGGAGGGATGGAAGGAGAGAAGGGAAGAGAGAGGAAGGAGGGAGGGAAAGAGAGGAAAGAGAGAAGGGAGGGAGGGAAGAAGGGACGAGAGGGAGGGAAGAGAGGGAGGGAAGAAGGGAGGGAGAGAAGGGAAAGAGAGAAGGGAGGGAGAGGGCCGGCGGTGGGAGCGGATGCCGGGGTCCGGGCGGACGGGTGTGAGCTGAGGACGAGGTTTGTAAATGTTGCTCCAACCCCCGGCCCGGCCCTCCCTGTATTGTTCACATTGTCTCCCCGGGGAGACAGAGGGGTGGAGCCGGGGCTGTGTGTGTGAAGCACGGTGACTGAAGGGGCGGGAGCGCTGCCCCGGGACCGTGAGGGAACGACCCACCTCCCCCTCTCCCCCTTCTCCATTCCCCCTCACACCCCCCTCCCCGTCTACCCCTTCCTTCCCCCACCACCCCTCTACTCTCTCTCCACTCCTCTCACCCCCCTCCACCTGTGGTAGATCTACCTGAGCTGAGAGTAGATTACTCTAGCGCGGAGCCCCCTTTGGCGCGGGTCCCAATTGGAAGCAATTGGTCCAATTGGCTTAAGGCCGGCCCTGCTTTGACAGCACTTTGAGTTTCCATAATCTTCTGCCCTCAGTTACTGAACATTACATGAGCATCGTCATGCCAACAATACTGGCCTTACTGAATTAATCAGTATTGAGAGTTTCCACAAGTTGCACTGGTTTGCAGGACTTTAAGAAAGCTCCAACAATAGTAGCTTGTTCTTCATGTTTAATTCACATGAGATGAAGGCACTGGCAGCAAGGTAAGCATATGTTACGTCCTCCTAATTGCACATGAGTAGAATGGATTACAGGGTACTTAAGGGCAGTTAAGAGTAAAATGTTATTATGTGACTGCAGAGTCATATGAGGGCTGCAACAGGTATGGATGGAATATTTCTTTTTCTGAAGAATATTAACAAGCATGATGGATTTTATTTTTTGAGAATCAGGTAGCTTCAAGGTCATCATCACTACAATTATCTATCTATTCCAATTGTATGTCATTAAAATAAACACATTAATAATCTGCAGTTGCTGTGATGGGAATTGAACGGGTTCTGTTTTTAATACAAATGCACTAATAAACATAATTGAAAACTGTTAATTTATTTATGATTTGCTATGAAGCTGACCATATGCCCCCAACGTAAATAGTTCATACAGTTTTAAAAATTCTTTACGATTACTTAAGCACAGATTATTCCTAGCAGGGATTAAATATTTGCATTTTTGTGAAAAGCCCATATTAAACCATGTGGAATTCTCTTTAGTCCTGTAAATAATTCTGGGGTGCAAAATTCTTGTACTAGTGACCTAAATACATATTGTTCCAATAATGAAAAAATGCTTATTTGGAGTTAAATTGTTTGCATTTCACTGAATGCAAGTTTGGCCATCAAAAAAAATTCAGATGACATATTAAAATGTATATATTTTGCAATTACTGGTGTCCTAGGTTGAACCATCTTCACTGCTATCAATGGCTCACCATGTAAGATCAGAAAGTGGCTATTATTGCTTACAATGTTCAGCACCAGTTGCAATTCTTAAACAATGAGCTGAATTTTAAGCACAGGTCTAGTATTTATCTGGCTACATCCTATCTGACATGCTCACCTTCGTATTGCAACAAGTGAGAGAGCTGGAAGTCGGATGTAGGCACAAGAAGCTACAGATGCTGGAATCCTGAGCAAAACACACAGTGTTGGAGGAATTCAGCGGGTTGGACAGCATCTGTAGAGAGACTGGATAGGTGGCGTTTCAGGTTGGAACACTTCTTCAGATGGATCGAGTTGACAACCTGCTCTGGTACTAATTCCAATAGTGGAACACAAATGTACTGAACTGAAGTGTTGGATGCACTATGCGCTTTATACCAGGGATGACTGGTGTATGCAAGCAGTCCTATTCAATTAGTTGAAAAGGTAAAGGCGGGAAAAGAATGTGCTTATTTTTCTTCGCTTTATTTTCGTTTTAATAATTTTTAGGTAGCTTATGATTTTTGTTATAGTTTCGGATTTTAAGACTTTGAATGGGACAGTATCTTAGCTTATGGAAGGAACGTTCAGAAGCCTGATAACAGAGGGGATGAAGCTGCTTCTGGTGGTGCGCACTTTTAAGCTTCTGTATTTTCTGCTGTATGGGAGAGGGGAGAAGAAGGAATGACTTGGGTGAGACAAGACTTTGATTATGTTGTTAAAGAAGGAACTGCAGATGCTGGAAAATCGAAGGTACAAAAAAATGCTGGTGAAACTCAGCGGGTGCAGCAACATCTATGGAGCGAAGGAAATAGGCAACGTTTCGGGCCAAAACCCTTCTTCAGACCTGAAGAATAGTCTGAAGAAGGGTTTCGGCCTGAAAAGTTGCCAATTTCCTTCGCACCATAGATGCTGCTGCACCCGCTGAGTTTCTCCAGCATTTTTGTGTCACTTTGATTATGTTGGTTGCTGTTCCAAGGCAGCGTGTACTGTAGATAGAGTCAATGGTGGGAAGTCTGGTCTGTGTGATGAACTAGATTACATCTCCAACTCTTTGCAGTTTCTTCTGGTCTTAGATAGAGTTGTTCCCAAACCACTGTGATGCAACCCTTTCTATGGGTTCTATGGTGCATCTGTAGAAGTTTGTAAGAGTCATTGGAGACATACCAAATTTCCTCTGTCTCCTCAAAAAATAGACTGTTGATGTGTGTTCTTGACTGTCGCTTCAATGTGGTTGATCCACGACAGATCATTGTTAAAATGGCAGAGAACTGGTGTGATGAAATGTATTTCACATCAAACCCATGATGTAACACATATCTCTGGTAATATATCTTCCAGAACTTTTATGACCAATTATGGTCTGGTATCACCTCTAGATGTGATGATGTTTTAATTTAAAGTGTTAGCTAATTAATTTAGACTCATTACATAGAGTCATAGAGTGATACAGTGTGGAAACAGGCCCTTCGGCCCAACTTGACCACACTGGCCAACATGTCCCAGCTGCACTAGTCCCACCTGCCAGGATTTGGTCCATATCCCTCCAAACCTGTCCTATCCATGCACCTGTTTAACTGCTTCTTAAATGTTGGGATAGTCCCTGCCTCAACTACCTCCTCTGGCAGCTTGTTTCATACATCTACCACCCTTTGTGTGAAAAACGATACCCCTTAGATTCCTATTAAATCTTTTCCCCTTTACCTTAAACCTATGTCCTCTGGTCCTCGATTCAATAGACAATAGACAATAGACAATAGGTGCAGGAGTAGCCCCTTTGAGCCAGCACCGCCATTCAATGTGATCAGGGCTGATCATCCCCAATCAGTACCCCGTTCATGCCTTCTCCCCGTATCCCCTGACTCCGCTATCTTTAAGAGCCCTACTCTGGGCAAGAGACTCTGTGCATCTACCAAATCTATTCCTCTCATGATCTTATACACCTCTATAAGATCACCCCTTATCCTCCTGCTCTCCAAGGAATAGCCCCAGCCTATTCAACCTCTGCCTATCGCTCAGAGCCAATAGTCCCGGCAACATCCTCGTAAAAACATCCTTATCTTGTCATTTACAGCTCCATTTTGCTCTGGTATTGAGAAAGCAAAATAAATTGAGTTAATAATGGTGCTAAACCTTCCATTAACTTAATAAAGGGTGTGGTTCCTAACTTGATGGTTTAAAAAAATGTTTTAAATTCATTTATAGTTCTCGCATAGAGCCTAACTTGACTTGAGGGCAGATGAGACATTTGTGCCCACTTATCACTTAAGAATTTAGAATTTAGAATGCCATTTATTGTCATTTAACACCAAGGTTCAACGAAATTTCGTTCCTGCAGTCATAACAGCAAAAAAAAAAAAACCACACAATTAACACAATTCCACACAAACATCCATCACAGTGAATCTCCAAACACCTCCTCACTGTGATGGAAGGCAAAAGTCTTATCTCTTCCCTGTTCTCTGTTCTTTATTCTTCTCCCGCAGTCAAACTGCTGCATCGAGCTGATCGAGGCTCTTGATGTTGGAGCCCCCATTCAGGCCGCGCCGGGCGATGCAAGGCCACGCTCCGGGTCTTGATTATTGGAGCCCCTGGTAGCGCCAGCAAGTCCAGCGGCCATTTAAAGCTGTGCCGGGCGATGTTAGACCCCGCTCCAGGCCATCTTCAACCCCGCAACTCGGGCGGGAGAAGTTGCCGTTGCGGGAGACCCGAAAAGCGGTCTCCCACCAGGGACCCGCGAGCTCCCGATGTTACCGTCCACCGGGCCGGCGGCTGGAGCTTCCGAATCTCCAGGGTCGGGTAGCAGCCGCGCGCCACCGCAGCTCCTCCCGCTCCGAACTCGGTCAGCTCCGTGATGGTGAGTAGTCCGCAGGCTCCGCGACTAGAGCCCCAGGTCGCTCCGGTTGGAGGCCGCTCCACGGTGCTAGGCCCCAACGACAACGGAGACCCGACAGAGAAAGGTCGGGTCTCCCGTGCAGGGAAGAGATTTAAAAGTTTCCCCACCCATACCCAGCTAAAAAACCCACTATACACTACACTCAAACGAGACAAAGAAATTAAAAAAAGACAGACGGACTGCAGAGGCCGCTGCGACTAATAATCCTGTAAATAATATTAATAATTTAGCCCATAAAAGAGAGTAATGATCCTGCCTGATTGAGTGAACAGCCCTCATTGAGCAAGATTTTGTGCTGGAAGCACTAATGCATGAACTGTGCCCCTTTTTTGGATGCTGAGTAATTCAGAGCAGCGTAATTTTATAAAGACTGGCCCATTGCAGTGATTTAGATGGTATCTTGAGTCATTTTTGTGCAGTTGAATCTGTGCCTTGGGTGACCTGAAATTTTTCAGACAAACATTGCAGTTTGATCGTAGGACGGTCTTAGTTTCTCCTGCTGATTCCTTGCTAACAAATAAATATGTAGAAGGTGTTTCCAGGTATGCACACTTTCATATTTGCTGTGAATTTTAAATGGTAAAAAGATGAAGACATAACACATAGAACAGTGCAGCCCAGGATAGGTCCATTAGCCCACCATGTCTGTGCCGAACATGATGCCAAGATCAACTCTTATCTGCCTGCACATAAATCATATCTCTCCATTCTCTGCAAATCCATATCAGATTCAGATTCAGATTCAATCTTTATTGTCATTGTGCAGTGTACAGTACAGAGACAACGAAATGCAGTTAGCATCTCACCCACAAGAACGAACATAGAATAAATAGATATGTACAAACAGTAGCAGTAGTGCAATTTTTCTGATGGAAGGAGTGTCCAGGGGGGTGGGGGGGGGGGGTGACTGGCAATCACCAAGGTGCAATGTTAAGTAGTGTAACAGCCGCAGGGAAGAAGCTGTTCCTGAACCTGCTGGTCCGGCAACGGAGAGACCTGTAGCACCTCCCGGATGGGAGGAGGGTAAACAGTCTGTGGCTGGGGTGAGAGCAGTCCTTGACGATGCTGTGCGCCCTTCACAGACATTGCTTGCTTTGGACAGACCCAATGGAGGGGAGTGAGGAACCGGTGATGCGTTGGGCAGTTTTCACCACCCTCTGCAGTGCTTTCCGGTCGGAGACAGAGCAGTTGCCATACCATACTGTGATACAGTTGGTAAGGATGCTCTCGATGGTGCAGCGGTAGAAGTTCACCAGAATCTGAGGAGACCTGTGCCTATTCAAAAGTCTATTAAATGTTGCTATCTTATCTGCCTCAACCACCATCCCCGGCAACACATTCCAGGCGCACGCCACCCTCTGTGTAAAAACAAAACTTGTCCCTGCACATCTCCTTTAAATGTTGCCCTCTCAAATTAAAGCTGTGCCCTAAAGTATTTGCTTTTTCCATTTTGGGAAAAAGGTTCTGGGCAGTCTACCCTAACTATGGCTCTCATAATTTTATATACTTGACAATTAATGCATTTTGTCATTCTTTAATAATAGGCTTGTAATCGTCAATACTATAAAAATATGTTTTGTCAATAATAAAATAATGATTTTGTTATTAACCAAGCAAGAAGACAATATCCTACAGATTACTGCTTATTACACAATATTGTTTAGTTTAAAAGCCATCTGAGGTAGAAAAGCATTAGAATGCAGTATTGAGCGGCCAGATCTTTTGCTTTATCTATCTGACTTTAATGCATAACTAATTGATGAAGGACTGCATGCTGCTGATGATATTCAGTGGCAGGACCGTTGCTGAGTACCTCACCTTCAACATCCTAAGGTCATCCTTGATCAGAATCTAAACAGGACCTGCCACATAAAATACTATGGCTACATTCCTCATTGGAGGCTGGGTGTCATGGGATGAATAACTCATTCTTAACATCCCCAAACCTTTTCGCCATCTGCAAGATACGTCAAGAGTGAGATGGAATACTCTCCACTTGATGGTTGCATGCAGTTCCATGATCTCTCAAGATGTCTGACACTATTTATAGAAAAAATACCATGATATTGAGCTGAGAACACTCTCATTTCACCTCTGGAATCAGCTTTTTGGTTCTTGAATGGAGCCAAGTGGACCTTGAGAAACCCAAAACTGGTTTTCGGTGAGAAGGTACTAATGTACTGTCTATTACGGTGTGATCTGTCCATCACCTCAGCCCAAGGTCAACATGCAGGAGTTCCACAGGGCAGGATCCTAGGCAGGAATGTATGTTTATCAATACATTCCTTCTCTCGTAAAGTCAAAAATGGGGATGTTTATTAAACACCACTGATACATAGTGATTGCTGTGTGTGCCATCTGTAACATGCTGGTTACAGACTCACACAGGCTATGCTGCATTCCCTGTTAGAAAGAAGGACAAAGTCAAAGGCCTGGGAACATCACAGCATGCAGGTTCATCTCCAAATTACATACCATTTCAAAGCTTTTTTCTCATTTTTAAAGATACAGCTTGGAAATAGGCCTTTTGACCCACCGAGTCCATGCTGACCATTGATTACGTATTTGCACTAGTTCTATCTTGCCCCACTTTCTCATCCATTCCCGATTAGGGGCAATTTACAGAAGCCAATTAACTACAAATCTCCATGTGTTTGGGATATGGGAGGAAACTGAAGCACCTGGAGAAAACCCTCGTGGTCACTGGAAGAATGTGCAAACTCCATATAGATAGCAGCCGAGGTCAGGATCAAACAAAGGTCTCTATATCTTGTCTGTCTTTCATTGTTGCTGGATCTAATTTCTGGAACCCCCTCTTCAATAGTATTAAGGGAGTACTTTGATTAACACAATGGCAGTTTAAAAAGCCTCACCATTACAGTGATAGCGGGTAGAGCTGCTGCCTCACAGTGCCAGAGTCCTGGGTTGGATCCTGACCTCGGGTGCTGTCTGTGTGGAGTGTGCATGTTCTCCCTGTGATGATGTGGGTTACCTCTAGGTGCTCCGGTTTCTTCCCACAACCGAAAGACGTGTGGTTTTGTAGGTTAATGGAACTCTTTAAATTGGCCCTGGTGAATAGGGAGTGCATGTGAAAGTGGGATAGCAGAACTAATGTTAATGGGTCATTGATGGTTTGCTTGGACTCGATGGGCCGAGGGGCCTCTTTCCATGCTGTATCTCTAAACTAAACTCAACATCACCTTCTTAGTGATCATTAGCTATGGGCAATAAATGCCAGCATAAATAAAGTATATGAATGCAACTGTAACACGCTGAATATTCAGGTAGAAGTAGTCCACTTGTTTGGCATCCCATCCATCACCCTAAACAGCCTCACCTACACATTCCCCAAAGGTTACACAGTATCTTGACTGAAAAATAATCACCAAGCCCTTATCATTCCCTTGTCTCAATCCTTGAATTTACTACCACTTTATCATCATGAAGGCACCTTAATCCATAGGATTTCAACAGTTCAAGAAGTTAATGCACCTCCACCTTTTGGAGGGCAATTAACGGACATTAAAACCTGACTTTCTCAAGAAATGAATAAAACACATCCTGATACATCATAGAGAAATACTCATTAGTTCTTGTGGAAAGGATAAAGTTTTCCCCTGCAATGGGGTCCTCACTTTCCTAATATTGGGAACCTTGTATTTTTCTGCATGTATGTAGAAATAGTGATAATTCTGTCACAATTTTAGTCAGAGTCATAGAGTGATACAGTGTGGAAACAGGCCCTTCGGCCCAACTTGCCCACAGTGGCCAACATGTCCCAGCTACACTAGTCCCACCTGCCTGCTCTTGGTCCATATCCCTCCAAACCTGTCCCATCCCTGGAATTTTGTGGCAAATTTTGTTTTGGGGTTTATGATCTCTGTAATCTATTTCATTAATGTGGACTTTCAAAATAATGTGAAAGTGATGAGCTGTAAAACATATGCTTCCACAATCACATGCATAAATGCAACGATCGAGAGAGATGGCATTTTCCACCAAGCTATATAGTTATAGTGTGAAACAATATCATAATTTGAGTTGTTCCCAATGGAGGTCGTATCAAGGGACTCCTGCATATCACTCCTAGCACGATGAAATCAAACTTTCCATTGTTAAATTAGATGTACATGTCAGGAAAAATTTTAACTACCACAAATTTCTGCAATCATTCATGCCTGTGTGAACTATTTTTGTTACTATGGTAACAGTATGGTTACTATGGTGTTATACCTATGCTACAAATGAAATCACACCTGTTTTCTTGGTGATGTGTCTAGGGACCGACTAAGCAACTTAATGAAGCTACATAAATCCAGTTACAGAAATAACTGTGCACACTCATTTCATTGTAAGGATTTTCATGTTTTTTTTTAATTTATTAGTTAGATTCCAGATTCAAATTTAAAATACACCACTTTAATGAAGTGGTTTTGTTTCATTTGATTGTGTCCCATTCATGTTTTATCTGAAAAGCTAAAAAAAATAGATCTTTACTATGTGACAGTGGAAAATGGGTTGGCAATCTGTATATTCACATTTTAAGTAAACATTAAGAGAAGTGCAAAATGGTTCTAAGACTTTCACACTATCACACATTCAAAATCTACCTCAATATGTTTGTGCCAAAGTGAAAAGGTGGAAATAGGTAGAAACATTTTCTCTAGATTTATTTCTAATTTACTCCTGCAGCCTGGACATCTCACTTTGTCACGGTGATTTTTACATATTGACTGTACACTTCACTATGTTGTGTATCACAGGCACAGGAAATACTTTAAATTATCTTTTAGAAACCACTCATAATAAAGGATATCAAAACAAACCATTTTTTTTTCTCCAGTTTTACTTCTATCTTTTAGCGGTACGACTGCTTCAAGTGGTTTCCTTTAGTTACCGTGGAAACCATTGCTCACACAAGCTTGATTGCTTTCTGTTACAATGAACAATAATTTTAAAGGCCATTGGCTTTTCAGTACAAATCTCTGTTGTGTAGGCTGAAGAATTCCTACATTATTTTACACACCAACCTCCCTGAGATATTTCCATGGCCTTTTTGGAAACTCTTTATGCTTGTTAATAATCTCAAGAAAATAAGCAGTCTGAAATCGGGTCCCGACCCAAAACGTCACATTTCCGTGTTCTCCAGAGATGCTGCTTGACCTGCTTGACCTGCTTGACCTACTGCATTACTCCAGCACTTTGGGTCTTTATTTGATTTGTTCCTTGTGTGGAAAATTGCTTCTTCACTTTGTTGCATTTGAGCATCATTTGAGCTGCTCGATAGATGTGCCTATGTCCTTTACAACTACTTGATTCCATCTACTTTCAAGTTTCTTTTACATGTCTCAGTTACGGTCATCCAAGTGAGTGGAGACTATTAACTCACACCACTGACTTTTGCCTCATAGATGGTGGAAATTGCCCGAGATTCAAGAGGTGAGTCACACACTGCAGATATCCAGTCTCCTTCCAGCATGTGTGGATGAAATAATGGTAGCTCATCCATTTACTTTTCTGGCCAGTACATTAATGATGGGAGATGTAGCGATGTCAATGAATGGTAGATAGTTTTAAAACTCTCTTGTTGGAGATGTCATGGACAAACTGTCAAGTTTAAGTGGTCATTGCCGAGCACTTTTGCATTATGAATGTTGATTGTCACTTACCAGCCCATATCTGAAAATAATCTAAGTTCTACATTCTGTTAAGTTGCAAATCGAATCAAATGTTGTACAATCTTTACTGAGCGTCTCCACTGCTGATCTTATGAAAGAACAAAATTCATTGAGAAAGCAAATGAAGATTGTTGGACCTAAGACTTTGCTCTGAGGGGCTTTGGCATCTATGGGGCTAAATGACTGACCTCCAACAACCACTTCCACATTTCAGAATGATGCCTGAAGCCTCTACACGGGTACCTTGCTTAGCACTTTAGATTTGAACCCATGAATGAGGGAGCTGATAGAATCAATAATCAAAGGGGTCATCACGGCGTTATATTTAGAGAGATCATAAACCTCACCCTCTCCACCACTGCACACTGTGGTGGCGGGAGCCTGAGTGTTATTATCATAGAGAAATCTCCAGACCAGGGAGATCTGTGCAGCCAAATGCAGAGAGGGGCAGACAGCGGCTTCCATTATATTCAACAGGAGATGATGATCAGAACCATAGGATCAAGGCTGTGTGTGAACATGTGGAGCAGGCACTAGCCACCTCCAACAAGGACCCACAGACTGTGCCAGCCAGGGTGCAGCCCTTAATCCCACGTATCAGCGTGGAGTGTCTGCACCACCTCCCTGGCCCACCCGAAATCAGCTCTCAGTGAGAGCCTCTCCACACTGAGCTGTGGGTGTTTCATTGCTGAGCGAGTGCCAATGCAGGGCCAGGCTTCATATCAAGTTTTTTTTTTTTTTAAAATAATTTTTTTATTATTTTTATTAGAAGTACGGTAAATTACAGTAATACACAACACTTATATCTTAATACATTTTTTATACCGCTTCATTTTTTTGAGCTTTAAGAGAAAGATAGAAGTAAGAAAAGTAAAGAAAGTGCGCAAGAGTCGTGAAGTGCAAGAGAGTGTTGGGAAAAGAAAGCCCCTTAGAAAAGAAGTTAGAGAAGGAAGTAAAGTAAGAAAGTGGGCCCTAGAAAAGAAAGAAAAAGAAAGTAGGAACAATCGCAGAAAGGGGACTACCAACCAAGTCTGTTTTTGTTGTTTTACCTCCCATTACCAGGTCCTGATACCATTTCTTTATTTATTTATGTTTAAAATTACTATTGCACCTCATGCATATCAAGTTATTGATGCCCAGATTCCAGGCACAACAGCAAGCAGCAGCAGAAAGGACAAGGGTTAATGATCTGTTCCCTATATACAACGTAACAAGATTTTGTTTCCAAATGCAAGTGTATACTTACCTGCAAGTGTTCCGAGTGATTGACCAAGAGTATTATAACAATCAACCCTCTATAGGGTAGAGTTAAGTGGGGTACCAATGAAGTATTCTCTCATTCATTCCTATTTACATCTTTACCAGGGCTCTTTAATGCCACAAACAGTTAACGTTGCCTTCATGCCAGGGGCATTGTCTCACCTTGACTTTGGAACCCAAACTGAGCAAGTAGTTTTGTTGGTAGACAAAAATGCTGGAGAAACTCAGCGGGTGAGGCAGCATCTATGGAGCAAAGGAAATAGGCAACGTTTCGGGTCGAGACCCTTCTTCATTTTCCAGCATCTGCAGTTCCTTCTTAAACAGGTAGTTTTGTTGGTTGAGTGCCATTTGATGGTATTCGAGAGGTCAAGGAAAGAGCGTTCACGTCGCGGCCCTGTTTCCACCAATCTTTCCACCACCACGCACAAGAAGCACAAGAAGCGACAAGGCAGACACCATTGTATGCAGATGCCGAGAAGTGTGTTCAGCTCTGGCTGAACAACTTCTAATCTTGTGTGTGGACTCGATAGGAAGAAGATGGTATTCGAAATGACACCTTCTCTCATGACTGAAGATTGAGAGTTAATTGGCCAAATTGATTTTGTCCTGCTTCCTGCTAACGTGAGACACTTTGGTGATTTTCCACATCTTCTGGTCGATGCCAATGTTGCAGATGCAGTATTGAAACAGCTTGTCTTGAAGCACCACAGCTGGCATTCACAGAGCAAATTGAACTGGTTAATGATGAGCTTCTGTGATGTTGGGGACCACAACATGAAGCTGAAAGATAGACCATCAGTTTGGCACTCCTGACTAAAAATGGTTGCAAGTATTTCAAGCTTGTCCACGGCGCTTGTGGACTGGACTCTGCCATCATTGCAGAAAGGGTTGACTTTGAAGCTGCCTTCGCCTGTTAGTTGTTAAATTGACTGCACCATTCATAAGTGGATGTGACAGGATTGCTGAGCTTTGAGTTGGTCCACATCCCTGTGATTACATGTTATTAGAGATTACAAGTTTAGAGTGATCTCAATCCCAGGATGTGATTAATTACCTTTTATTTAGCTTCGTCTGTTAGTAGGATATATATTTCACAGTTCTGTATAATTATTTTTGTTAGCCTTGAATTATAGGAAACAATATAACAGAACGTCATTAATATAAACTCCAGACACCTTGCATTTTATGTGTACTTGATTTATGTATTTTTAGAATAACGTGCTTGTCTAATTACTACCAAAGCTTAATTTACCCAGTCTAATTTTTGGAATAATGTGAGCAGATTTATGCCTGGCCCTGCATGACAGCAGTGTTGGTGCCTGGTGCATGTTTAATTTACAAGTTTTTTGATTTGTGCAATGCTTTTCAATTGCACAACTCCCACGTAAAACGCAAGTTGCCTACTGCCTATTTTCCATTTGACCATTGTATGACTACATAAATATTCCATATTTGTTATGACATATAACAACCTTGCTAATTTATTTTAATTGTTAACAAATTTACCATTGATAGCTCCTTTCATAAAAAAATTATTCCAGCCTTTTTCTGCTGGAGGCAAATTAGTATCAACACACACTGAGCTAAAGATTGGTACAGCACAGATCAACCAGTCCTGTATGGTAAATACTGAACTTCAATCTCTGTGAAGGTCATAGAGTCATAGAGTAATACAGTGTGGATGCAGGCCCTTTGGCCCAACTCGCCTACACCAGCCAACAATGTCTCAGCTACCCTAGTCCCACTTGCCAGCGCTTGGTCCATAACCCTCCAAACCTATTCTATCCATGTACCTGTCCAACTTTTTCTTAAACGATGAGATAGTCCCAGCCTCAACTACCTCCTCTGGCAGCTTGTTCCATACACCCACCACTCTCTGTGTGAAAACGTTACCCCTTGGATTCCTGTTAAATCTTTTCCCCTTCAACTTGAACCTATGTCCTCTCGTCCTCGATTCCCCTACTCTGGCTACCCGATCTATTCCTCTCAAGATTTTGTATACCTCTATAAGATCTCCCCTCATCCTCCTACGCTCCATGGAATAGAAACACAACCTACTCAACCTCTCCCTATAGCTCACACCCTCTCGTCCTGGCAACATCCTCGTAAATCTTTTCTAAACCCTTTCAAGCTGGACAATATCTTTCCTATAACATGGTGCCCAGAACTCAACACAATATTCTAAATGCGGTCTCACCAATGTCTTATACTGTACAACTGTAACATGACCTCCCAACTTCTATACTCAATACTCTGACTGATGAAGGCCAAAGTGCCAAAAGCCTTTTGACCACCTTATCTACCTGCGACTCGACCTTCAAGGAACCATGGACCTGTACTTTTAGATCCTAGAGGTGAGGGTTAAGATCTTCTATAAACTAACAACAAAGTAGGTAAACCCATACTAATCTCTCACTGTACATTGCAATCAATTACACAATGTTCAGTTGTACTGGGAGTAACTACACTACTCATTTTAGAATTATTGTACATATAAATTATAATGCAAAGTAGATTATTCCACCCACAATGCTCCAGTTTATGCACCACACAAGTTATTTTCCTATTCATTTACATCAGCTCACCCTATCAAGCTTCAGGCACTTAAATGGTTTCTCCTTATTAAAGGGTGGAGAATGATGCATATTGATTCCCCACTAGAACTTATTTCTACCACTCCTACCATCAGATGCATACCATAGCTTCAGCATGGACCATTTGTACAAAGCCCTGATTTTTTTTTAAACAGTATTCCCAAGCTCATTATTTCTAGCATTAGAGAGGCAAGGGCAGCCAATGTGGTTGTAACCTCTCTGCCTGTTATCCTGACTTGGTTGGCATTTCGCAATAATGGACCTCCGTACCCAACCGCACTTTGGGTGCACCTTCGCTCCAAATATCACAGCAATTTAAGACCACAATTCAACATTTACCAAGGAGGGGCATATATGGGTGGACAGTTAATGTTGACCATGCCAGAAACACACCATTAATCCAGAAAGAATAGGAAGAAAATGAATCAGAACGTGCAAAACCATGAAATATGTCATTGCCATAACTATTTTTGCAAATCCTTCACATAATACAGCGTTAAATATGAGAAAAATAACACTGGCTATGTGAAGTTTGATTAAGAGGGGAGACTGCAACACCTATTTGGAGAAATATCCAAATCACTGAAGATAGTTGAAACTCCAGAGTAAAGTTTGGGAAAAACAGCTGCGATCATTCAGGGACTGGGGAACTCCTGAGAGCTTGCAGCTTTACTGCTCGAGGAAGAAAACTAGGTCACACATGCGAGGATTAAGAAGCAGATAGTCAACATGTGCCGAGCCTTCTTCAGATTAGTTCAGACCTAAGATTTATAATGAAATATTTTGAATATAATATCAAAATATAAACAATTTAAATACTTCTTCCACCCAAGATATATTTTGTTCCCATTTTAAGGATGGATTGTAAAATAAAATAACACAAATTTGTAACCTTAATTTACAGAGTAGCAGATGTTTCCATGCTTCATTTTGCTTTTCTTGTTCATTGTTTACTTTTCTCTTTAACTGGCATGTTGTAGAACAATTAATAGCATTCTTCATTAAACACAAAGTAGGTAATTAATTAACATGGAAACAACCGTTAGCAGAATGTGGCTCTTTCAATGATTTAGCTACATAGAGGTAGAATTTGCATCATTAATGCTTTGCTTGACTTGCAGATGGTGTCTGGTGAATGCAAAGTTGATGCCTGAAGGTGATTTACTGCCTTAAGTTAATGCCAGCATGAAGGCTAAAAATCACAGTCTATTTTCAATTATTGTAGTTGGATGATAGTCATTTGTGTAGTTTCATTGCGAAGAGCTGTATAAGGTTGTTTTAAAATGGCAGACTAGCTTATCCTCAAATGCTATGTTTAAGGACTGAATACTTTATCCATTGGAGGGTATGGTTTTTCATCATTAAAAAAAATTATTGTTGATAGAAATCAAAGCTGTTAGAACCAAATGCTATTTTCACGAACTAAAAATCTGGAACTCGTGTTCTTCTGATTTTGAATCTCAGATACATTGAGTCACAGGTAATTGCTAATGCCGTGAGCCAGCTTGCTGGGAAAGAGGTCTAGTTTTGAATGAAAGGCATTGGGTAGCTCTGGGCATAGGGGAAGGAATAATCAAGGTGATGGAGGAGATCATTGGAAGAGCTGGATGGTGGATGGGTGGTTGAGGAAGGAGCAATTGGGAGGGGATGTTGTTAATCAGGAAGAAAGAAGTAGCAAACCAACAAGGAGACAATTGGCAATGGTAGAAAAATAGTTCAGAAGTACATGAGGCGAAGGCAAGAAATGAGCTTCAGTTGACTGTCAGCCCTCCTGCTCATCCCAGCTCATAACTGGTTAGTAAATTTTAAAAACGTACCTTTTTTGGGGCAACCTCTGGAATTTTTTCTTCACTCTTTTTCAGGTCACAGATCTATTACATTTCTTAGAAAGTAATAATAATATTAATAGATTTTATTTATATGGCGCTTTTCAGGACTCAAAGTAGTTATGTCGAGGCCAAATCAATTTTGGAAGTTGGTGTCAAACAGGCATTTTTGAGTTGGACCCATACCAATCTTTTCAACCAAGCTGAGATCCAGGTTCAATTCTGATTCTGGGTGTTGTCTGTACAAAGTTTGTATGTTCTCCCTGTGACCGCGTGGGTTTTCTCTTGTCATAACGAGCATACATTATGTCAGCACTAATTTTAATAACTGTTAGCAATGGTGGAAAACCCGGGGGGGGGGGCAGAGGGGACGTGTCCCCTCCATGTTTTCAGAGGTTACAAGCTTTGTAAGTTATGTTACAAGCTTTGTAAGGTATGTCGGGTTTTTCGTTCGTTTAAAGTCGTTCGAGTCGAGACGCTCGATTCGAGTCGTTCGTTCATCACTGCATTCCTCTGACAAAAAAAACGACGTGCTAACTGTCTTTGTGACTGTTAACTGCCATCGATCCCATTCCTGCATCCTTAGTAATTATAATTGTGTCACATTGTTTTTGTGTCAGAGGAATGGAATGGAGTGTTAAATGCCTCGAATCATCTGAGTTTTAATGACATTGTCTATTGTCTATCTCCCATTAATTTTATTCAAAGGAACGCGAAATACTTGAAGCAAGGTCCCTTCACGAAAACGATGTGTTAACTGTCTGCCATTGTTGCATCGAAATCCATTCATTAATCCTCATAATATAATTGTATGAACTGACCTTGCTTCAAGTATGATGCGTTCCTTTGAATTAAATTAACGGGAGATGCATTTAAAATGTGAGGCGCGAGCACAATTATCATTTGAACTTGTGGAGGCTGATTTGTGAACATCGAAATGTCTGACGGTCCAATGCGGAGATGTTTGAAGAGATGACCGCAGACCGCAGACCGCAGACCGCAGACGTTGCTCGATGTTGGTGGTCGGCGGTCAGATTCCAGACGGCGTGTATTTGGATGTTTTCACTTGTCTAGATGAATATAACTAGGTGTTAATAATACTAATAATAACTAAGTGTTAATGATACTAATAAAGTGTTGCTAAATACCAATTCTTGTGAATCAAACTTTCATTGCAACCCTTTTTACAAATTTCTAACATTTTATGAGGGAATTTGAATTCGTATGAACTACATTTCTAAGTTCTTTATTAGAGAAATCCATACATTTTATTTTTTTTACTTGGGTCTCATTTATGTTCATGAATGTTGTAATCAGATATTGGCGTTACATGAAGTAATTGACAAAAATTGAATACAATTGAATTCAGATTGTGTCTTGAAGTTATGAATGTATGGTTTCCATCATGAATCATTTCCAAATAGAGGGAGGGAATCTCCACCTGTAGATTGAATTGAATTGAATTGAATTTCCTTTATTGTTATTCAAACAAGTCTGAACAAAATTTCGTGCATGACAGTTGCATAGAAACATAGAAAATAGGTGCAGGAGGAGACCATTCGACCCTTCGAGCCAAAGGCAACAAAACACACAATTACAGAGACCAGATGCTTCTGCAGATTATAAAGCAATTTTATTAACTAATTGACACCCTCTATTTTTACAGCTGGCAATTGAGGAAAAAAATGTTTAATACATCCAAGAATACAAAGAATACAAAGTTTTAGGTTGCATATAATGCAGATCATTTAGATATTGCTCGGTTTTAATAGCTCATACTGTAATTTCCATACTAGAGCTACCACAGATTTAATAAAACACTGGACATCATGCTGGACAGTGGACAACATAATATAGGACAGGACAAGCTGCTTGAAAGTGTCCTGTCCTATATTATGATGTCCAGTGTTTTTTAAATCTGTGGTACAGATCTGCACTATTTGACGCATTCTAACGGTAACGGCCCCGTAGTAGAGGCATCCACGTCGCGGGGCTGGAAACTGGAAGAATCCCGAGCTAATTACCGTTCACAGGGCCCACGGCTGAAGCTTCCGATTCATCGCTTGTGTGTGTGAGTGTGAGCATGCGCGCGCGGCCGCCAAGAAATTGTGCCCCTCCTGTCCCGGGTCCCCTCCATGTTTTGACAGCGGATTCCGTCTCTGACTGTTAGCGTCTTTGAGTTTTGAGACGCTAGAACAATAATCCAGAGAAAAGGCAGATTTCAGGGGTGGTGCTGTGGCGGAGTTGCTGCCTTACAGAACCAGAGATCCAGGTTCAATTCTGATTCTGGGTGTTGTCTGTACAAAGTTTGTACATGCTCCCTGTGACTGCGTGGGTTTTCTCTGGGTGCTCCGATTTCCTCCAACATTCCAAGGACATGCAGGTTTGTAGGTTAATTGGCTTCTATAAACTGGCCCTAGTGTTTAGGACATAGAACTAATGAACAAGTGATCATTAGTCGATGTGGATTCGGTGGACCGAAGGGTCTGTTTCCACATTGTATTTCTAAACTAAACTAACTTTAAATTTAAGCATGGGTGTTTGAGAATTGAATTCTGTTCATTTTTTTTTTTAAAAGGACAAATGAAAACCTAGTGTCAGAAAACTATCTACTAAGATTTTGCATTCATCTGAAATCCCATTTGGTTCACTAATGTCTTCACATCGAAGCAAGTCTTTCAAGTTTATCTGACTTAATTTATGTGATATCAACGTTGTTACTTCTTAATTGCTCTCTCAAGTGAGCAAGTCAGTCCATGAATTGTACTTCTCAGGCCACCTGAGAAAGGACAGTAAGTTGTGGTCTTGTCAGAAAAATACGTATTTGAGGATGAACAAATAGACAGATGAAGAAATGATACTGAGGCTGATCAGAGAACATAATATGGTAAATTCTTGATAAGGGATTACATTTAGGGAGGAGGTGGTGGTGGGGGAGAGGGGGGAATGTGGAGAGGGTGGGGTGCTGGAAGAGGGAGAGAGAGAATGGGGAAGGAGAGGGGAGGGGGAGGGGAAGGAGGAGAGGGCGGATAGAAGAAAGAGAGGGAGAAGGGGGAGGGGGAGGGGATGGAGGAGAGGGCGAGGAGGGGGAAGCGGGGGAGGGAGGGAGCAGGCGGGTAAGGGTGTAGCAGTAGAGTGGGGAGAGTGCGGAAGTGTGAGAGGAGTGGGAAGGGGAGTAGAGAGGGTGGAAGGGGAGTAGGGGAATGGGCCGACGGGTGAGAGAGAGGGGAAAGGGTATAGTGTGGAGGTTTTGGGCTTAGGAAAAAGGGGGAAGAAAAAGAGAAACGGGACGGGGTGGAGAGAGGGGGAGATGGAGGGAGGGGAGTAGAAGTGGAGGGGGCAGAGGAGAGGGTGTGAGAGGAAAAAGGAGGTTGTGTTGGAGGCAGGAGAGGGGTAGAGAGAGAGGAGGGGAAGAGCAGAGAATGGGGAGGAATAGATGGGGGAGAAGGGAGGGAGAGGAATAGGAGAGATAGCAGGGGAGAGAGGAGAGAGATAGGGGAGGGGGAGAGGGAGGGAGGAGAGTATAAGGAAGAGAGAGATAGGGGAGGGGAGAGGGAGGGAGGAGAGAGATAAGGAAGAGAGAGATAGGGGGTGGGGAGAGAGGCGAGGGGGAGGGAAGGAGGAGAGGGATGTGTGGAGGGGAGTGTGAGAGGGAGGGAGGCATGGGAGTAAGATGAAGGGTTGGTGGGAGGAAATGCAGAGATGGGGAGGTGGTGGGAAAGGTTGATGGGTAGGTGGCGGGATGGCGAGAGGGGAAGAGGGGGAATGTGGAATTAACATTTTGCCTTGTGAAATGAGAGGAACAATTAATTCTTTGAGGTTTTCAATAGTTTGGCACCATTAAATGTATGAATGATTAACAAGAGTCTTTTATAGTTTGGCTTAATGCATCATAAATCATATTGTCACCCCAGAAAGGTGAACATGTATAATGGTGATGATTTAATGTCAGTATTTATTCCATGAGACACAGAATAATTAGACTTTCTGTTAAAGGTTTAAGACATAGTTTTGTATTTTGCAGATTTTTAAAATAAAAATTACAAACCCCAAACCAAATATAAAAGGAAAATGAAAGTAAAGTTTAAAAAAAATCTAATTTAGTGAGTCAGGTGATTCCCACAAACCATTTTTATCAGTTTGCCATTCTTATTCATAGTTTCAGCTATTTCCAAGTCTTTAATCTTTATTTCAGACCTTGGGCATTAATAGCAATTGGAAATATTTTTTAAAAATCAAGATGTTGGAAAGAGCCTTCATGCTGAAATATTAACCTGTTTTTCATTCCATAGAAGTTACATGACCAACTAAATGTTTCCAGCATTTTATGTTTTCAGTTCAGATTCTCATCATTTTTTATTTGGGATTCCTGAATTCAGATTTTTCATTATTTACATGGTTTCTTTTATAGTAAAGAGTGACACAACTTCAATTAATTAACTTCAATTATCCCTTTAAGAAAAACAATATTGCCCGTTGTCTTGATCAAAAAATCAGGAATACCGCATTTTCTCCAAGTGTACTTTTCCCCCATATATCTTGGAAAATTAAGATGACCACACGCATTCGTAATTGGTGATTTTGAAAGAAAAAAAATGAATGATATAATATTGTTAATTGTGATCAGTGCATATTGAGATAATTTGGTTAACAGTGTTTTTAATAAATCAAAATCAATTAGGACTGGGAATGATGGATGCTGCATGATATTAAATAATATTTACAATAGACAATGGACAATAGGTGCAGGAGTAGGCCATTCGGCCCTTCGAGCCAGCACCGCCATTCAATGTGATCATGGCTGATCATCCCCAATCAGGACCCCATTCCTGCCTTCTCCCCAATCATGATATAAATGTATTTGCTATTTGTTTAAAATGTTTAACTGTTTAAGATGATAGTGTTGTTAAAATCACAAAGAGGCTTGATTTGATGTTATATATTGCATAATTCCATACTTAATTTCAAAGGTATCCAATTTTAATGTAAGTATATAAATTTGAGTGTTCTACTTTTCCCTAATGTGGTAGTCAACAAATGCTGATATGGATATTGCATATTTGTATTCTTGCCAAAACAATATCAAAAGTCACAGACCTTGATACCAATTTGTCATCGTTTGTGTGAAAATAGATTTTATTCAGCTTGCATTCTGCTCCTTCATTGGGATGTATTACCTTGCGGAATGGCAAGTACAACAAGGCTTTGTCTGCAAATTCATAACACACAAATAGAATCGTCAAATGTCCATTGCTTTAAAGAGGAAGATCTGAGCGGGAATGCTTTGAATAAAAATAGAACAAACTTTGCGTTGTTAAAGTTTTGAATTCTTTTTCCTCAGGACCACATGGATGCAAGTAAATATATACAAGATTTGCTGAAACAGTTGGAAGAATCCCACAGGAATATTCAGAGGCAAGTACCATAGAATGGTTCTTAATAGGTTATTGATCTGTAGCACTTCTTGCATATGAAGTGAAAATTGTGAGATTTTGCAAGCATGGTGGGTAAAAATTGAGAAAAGAGATTCAGTTGAAAGAAGACAAGGAGGAACTGAATGATGCAGATCTGGAGAAAATTGTTTAGAAATTGAGCAGCTAAGCCAAGGTAAATGTACAGGTGGGTACCTGTCCCACGTACAAAACCATGTTGACTATCCCTAATCAACCTTATCCCTCAAAGTCCTCTCCAGTAATTAGCCTACCACAGATGGTAAGCTCGTTTATCTATAATTCCCAGGCTTTTCCTTGCAGCCTTCGAGGCACAACATAGCCAACCATTCATCCAACACCTCACCTGCATCACACGATTATTCAGATTTCTCAGTCACTTCTCCTGCTTCCCACTGTGTCATTGGATATATCTGATCAGGCATGGGAGTTTTGTCTACCTTCGTACCCCTTAGGATGTTCAGCACCTTCTTACGCGTAATGTGGACTATCACCGGGACATCTCTATTATCTATGCCAAGTTCCCTACTCTTCATTTCATTCTCCACAGTAGAGGAGAAATACTCATTGAAGACCTTTCTGAATTCCTGTAGTTCTACACATAGATTATTGTTTCAGAGGCTCCTATTCTCTGTCTAGGTTTTTTCTTAATGTACAGATAAAATCTCTTTGGATTCTCACTAAACTTATCTGCCGTGTCTATCTCCTGACCCCTTTTTGCCCTCTGTATGCTCCTCAGTCCCCTAAACTCCTCCATGGATACACTTGACTGTAGCTGCCTATATCTGCCCCATGCTTCCTTCGTTTTCCTGACCCGAGCCTCAATTTCTCACATTATCCTGGCGTTCTTGCCCAAAGCTGCCTTGCCCTTCACTCTTAACAGGAACATGCATGTTTTGAACTTTCACCTATACACTTCTAAAAACATCCCACTTTCCGGACATTCCTTTTCCCACAGAGATGCTTGAAACTTTTCCCATGACCCCCTGACAATTTATTTCTGTGACTGAGTTTAGAAAAACATGTCTGCTTCAGGAGACTGGAATTGGGAACACAAATGTCGCCTACTTTACACACCTGAGGATTAATACAAGCAAAAATTCAAAATTGAGCTAAACCAAATTTATTTTACCTCACAAAAGTTGATGCAATGCTTTTCTCTTGTTTTAAGTGTTCTGATTTTTTATTACTTGAGTGTTAGAGTTTGACTTCTGAATACAAAAAGAGGCGAGTCTCCTCATATGTGCTCATTCTGACAAAGCTGTCGAATTGGTTCAATTCCTCAATTTTACCCTGTTAATATTTAACAATTGTTCTCATATTCACTGCTGTTGAAACTATTTTCAATTATACAATATTACTTTCGAATTGCACTCTTCCTGAAAAAGTGTTCTCTCCCTTAATTCTTTGGTTAATTGTTTCAAATTTATGCCTGCTTGGTAACTTGTAAGTGATGTTGACAAATTAGCTGAATTTGCGAAAGAATTTAGAGAACTGAGAGCATTTATAAATGATAAACAATGTATTTAATGCATTTTATTTACGTTAGATTTTTATTGTATTTTGGTTAATTAACTGCATTTTTTCATTTTATTTTTTGGTGATCATTTATGGATTATTTTTTCAACTACCATTGTTGCTTGGATCCAATTTTGTTCCAAGTAATTTTACTTTGAATGACATTCAGACAATTCCAGCTTCGGAATCTGTGGCCATGGAATGAATATGTTAGTGACAATTCATTTTAGACAGATTGATATGATAAGAATAACGTACTGTCATAATGCACAAGAAATGAAAGGTGACAGTAACCTTGGTAAAACAGTCATGTCTGAAACAGTTCTAATTTATTTTTCCAAATTGAATAATGAAGTGTCACTGTCCAAATGTTTTCATTTATTGAAGACATATCAATCTCAGGAAGATGTACACCGTCGGGTATTTATTATTAAAATTGTTAGAAAACATTTTTTTCTAAATACAATTGTAAACATTTAGGTAACCCAGCAAGGGTTATGTTTTGAGATTGATAATAATTTGTAGAAAGATAGGGATATCCATCAAAATATAAGAACACATTTTTTCTGGATATATTGAGACTTGAAAAAATGGGAAATAATTTGTTGTTTAGTTTAATGTTTTTTTTTGGTACAACGTAGTTAGTTTTATGGCTTTTATGGCTTTTATTCTTTAGTTGCAATAATATTTTCCAAAAGGAGCACTTTTTATTTTATTTTCTGGAACAAAGACTGTTTTATGCAATATTCTCTTAGGTGTTCTTGTTCAATTTTCAACAATCCAAAGAATAGGCTCTTTTTCAGAGCATCCATGTAAAACTGCTTATAAGCATTTAATAAACACAAAAAGGAGATATATAGCTGAAGGCCTCAGAGGAACATGGGAAAACACTGGTGAGCTATTGGAGTGTCTGTGACCTGACAGATGTCCAGATAAATTAGCCCACAGTATTTCTCAGACTTTATTATTCTGAGGATTTGTGGTTGGCTGATGGTTGCAACCCATTGGGTCATTGGTCATTGAACCTGACATTGAACGATAGGGTTGGGTTTACTTTGAGCAAGCTAATAAAACCGAGGACACAAATCTTGAACAGTTAGCTTCGAAGACATAATAGAAACCCATATGGATTTACAACAAGTAGAGAGAAACAGTGTGACCTCAAAGTACAGGTAGAAAATGTGCATGTGATGCCACATTTAAAATAAAGAATGGCACATTTATTTTTCAACAGAACCTACATTTTTTTTCCCTCTGGAATACCATCTGTTGCTGAAAGTTGAATTTCATCATGACATTAACAAGTAGAATGGCTAATTATTTGAAAGTATTTCAATGGGTCTTCAATCCTTTCGATGACATATACAAATTGTAGCTTTGTGAAGAATGGTGAAAATGTAGGTAAAGTGAAGATTATCTAAAGAACTGTGTGACAGCATCATTGGGAGGTTTGTTTTAAATGTTTTCCCACAGTGATATGTCAAGAAAAGCCCAAAGGAAAAGAAACATTTGGAGAATCTGGGCAACAGTGATTACGTTTTTCAGCTGTAACCCTTGGAAGCCTGCATTTATTTGGACCTTAATTTTCCCATGCCTTGTTTTAAATAGTCGCAATGTTCAGCAAGTCTTCATTAGTGTAGAATAAAATGAAAACTTCACAAACTTCAGTTAGTATTATGAATTAATGCCTGTTTCCTTGTAATTAACTGGAAAGGGGTTCTTTAGTGGTTTTTGCAAATTTTGGCAGAGACTCGTTAAAAAAAAGTTACTTTAAGTTGATAAAACGTGGGAATAGAAATTCAAATGTCAAATGTAACGGGACTTTGTGTGTGGTGTTTTTGCCTGTAGGTTTCTTCATGGTGTTGCTTGCATAAGTAAATAAATAGGTCACAGCTGTAAAACAGAACATCCTTTATTGAACTCTCAACTAAACACCATTGTCTCGGTCCAACAACATATCAGTTGTTATACCATATGATGCAAACAACTTGCGGAATATATACTAAAACTGCTTTCCAATTAAAGAGGAAACACAACTTTACAATGAATTCAACTATTTATACATATATTTGATCAGTTGGATAATTACTTTTATAAATTCGCCCACTTTCTGGATCTCCTTGCACACTGAGCTTTTCTCTACATCCCTGAAATACCCACTCCAAGTACTAGAAATTTCAATAGATTACTTTCCCATGCACTGATAATATATATCTGGTCTTAGATCATCTGTAAGAATCATCCCAACACTACAAGATTCATAATTTTGAATACATTTCATTACATATTCTGCATCACCGTCTTGTTGCCACGTGTAAGCACAAAATTGTCCATATGCAACTTAACACAAATTTTGTGACTCCTACAAGTATAGAGGTGAGTAATTGGGCTTGTTACATGAGCATGGTTGCAGTAATTGCTATAGATGATTACATCTTAAAGCTCTTCATCTTTGTGCCTTTGCTTTCACACTCATCCATTCCGACACTATGGGTCTTTGCTGATGTACCTTTTAAGTCAGAAGACATTTCCTCTGAACTCTTACTGGACCATCCTGAAACTTTCTACTCTGCTGTGACTGTAATCATACCGTATTGTCAGACTTTGATTATGGTGGATTGGGCTGATATGAATAAATTCAATGTGTAGGAAGGAACTGCAATTCTGTTTTTTCTCCAGAGATGCTGCCTGGCCCACTGAGTTACTCCAGCATTTTGTGTCTATCTTATGAGTAAATCCAAGCCTGCTTTTGCCCGTCTCAGAAATTGTCTCCATATTGGTCACACAGTCAGCTCTCATGTCACACAGTCAGCTGCCTAGGTACACTGCAGTCTCATCTCAGGTAGCACTGTCTCTTAATCTCAGTAGTTGCTTCGTAACAATTAAACTATTGCCTTTACCATACCTAAACCATACCTCTCTAGTCTTAACCACGACTTGTAATTCTGGTCTGCCAGTGTAAGCTAGTTGGAGTTTCATGCGAGTCATAGAGACATACTGCATGGAAACAGGCCCTTTTGCCCAACATCCATGTCAAGCAAGAAGCCCCATCTGTACTAATCCCGACTGCCCGCATTTGGCCCTTATCCCTTAAACATTTCCTATCCATTCAATGCATTGCAAAGTATGAATGGCTTCTGGTTGTCTTTGATGCCCAATATGAGTGACACAAACCAGTCCCATAGTTGTAGCTGCTTGTTTATACCTCTTAATTATGAGAGGCAACTAATTCCAGATATTTCTGCTAGAGACTCAATAGTTCACTTCCCCCATAAACTGAAAGGTCACACCTGCAAATATGGCCAACATTGCTCCAAGGAAATATTGCTCCATTTCCTTGGAGACCATGCTCCAAGGAATGTGGAGCAATTCCATGAGCAATGTCTCCAATTGCTTGTGACCTGCAGGCTATTTCAGGCATGGCAATAATCTGCAGTTTTAAGTACACTGAGCCTGGTTTATATAATATGTAGCCCTGTTTTCCCCATTTGTTGCTATTTCTGGTTATGATTATCACCTTCAGCTTGCACTGAAACACACTCTGCATTTGTCTGGGTGGACGTGCATGAAAGACAGATGCCCAGTGCAATGTGCTAATTATTGAATGAGGTGTTGCCCATTCAGAGTATCATGCAATACAATTCATTGAAAAGCATGCAAAGGGAATATTAGTCCTTTCAGGTGTATTATACTTGTATTACTCGCAACAAGGTTAATGTTTAAACATTTTTACACCTATCATGTCTAGAATAACGCGTTGGCCTGGCTCGCATCAACGGAGCTGCTGGTCTAAAAGACATACGACAGAAGAAGAAGAAGAAGTCTAGAATGGGCTCTAAACTAGCTTCTTGAACTACACCTATCATTGTCGGAGTGTGCGCACTCTTAAGTGAATCCTGTTTTCTTTTTTTAAGATAAACTCTGTTTTCAAGTTTGAAGATGACAGTTCCACACACTTTTATCTTGGGAAACAAAATGTGTAGTTCTTTTTTGCCATGTTTTCTGAAAATATAAGTAATTCTTGTCCATTAGAAAATTTGGTTGCATCCTCAACGAATTCAATACATTTGTGAGGCCTGACCTCTTGCTGCTAAAATTATGTTCTTCTTCCCTTTATCAGCAACATGCTCTTGAGATAAGCACACACTGTCTTTCATAATATGCGGTCAAACATTTCCTCCCCCACCATTATCACTTTATTTGTGCTTTCATCATTTATATCTTCCGTCCTTCTATTTAGACAATACTTGGATGCTGTTCCTACATTTATGGAATTTCTATAGTTAGTAGCCAAAATTGTATCTTTTGAAGAAAATACCTCAACTGCTGATGCTGTATCATGACAATCAGGTTTAACTTTAAAAAAATTCTGGGTCATTTCCATCTGATCCAATTTTTTTAGTTTGGCTTAGAGATAGAGTGCAGAAACAGGCACTTTGAGTATTCCGAAATATGGGTAGAGAAATATGTATTCCAATGTATGTGCATGACATAAAAACAGAGAAAGCATTGTTTATATAATCTAGTATTGCTAAGTCAAAAAACATTTGTTTTTACTGGTGTTCACTGCAACAAAATACCTATTAAAGACCAGACAAGTGAAAGAAAAAGAATGGACACCAAGCAAAGGCAGCTATTTGATGAGGTCTTCAAAGTCTGAGACAGAAATGTGTGAATGTAAAGGGCCTGTCCCACCAGCATGCGGTTGCATGCGTCTAGCACGACCAAACTTGGTGGCTTGAGGCGTACGGCCTCGCGGGGCCGGTCACACTTCCAAACGCGGAGCCGTATGGAGCTGGTCCCAACATCATACTCACAAATCAGCTGGGCAGGAGGCGGGCCAACTGAATTTGGACATCGCACGGCGTTGGGCGGTTATGTCATCACGCAACGGCACGCCGGGCGGTGACATCATCGTGCAACGCCACGCGCTAGGCATACGCTGTCAAGATGCTGCGTTCGGCGTCAAGACGCTGCGTTCGGCATCAAGACGCTGCGTACGGCGTCGGGGCAGTGCGTGCGGCGTTGAGGCGGTACGTGCGGCCTCCATGCGGCAGCGGGCCGGCAGGCCTTTGCCGCGTGGAATTTTTGAACACTGTCAGTTTTTCAGAGCCCCACGCGATGTCGGGACCAGCTCCGCACAACTCCATGCGGCTCCGGCGATCGAAGTGGGACCAGCCCCGCGAGGCCACACGGCTAGCGCGACCACGTTAGGTCACGCTAGCCGCATGCAGTCGCATAATCGTGGGACAGGCCTTAAACGCATTCAAGAAATGGGGGACAAAGGGTTCTAAAGTGGGAAATTAAAGTAATGGGACGGACCTATGCTGAACTGCAAATTAACAGGTGTGCCTGTTCACTAGGATTTTCGTGACTGCACAATAACTTGGCTTGCTGCACTTCCTGACCTTCTCTCACTTGAAGTTCAAATGTTCTTTTGTGCAGAGCTGATGGTTTAATGGGGAAATGTTCTTTTTTACATGTACAGGTACTCACTGGGAATTTATTCCCAGATGCAAGGATCAAAACATCTCTCCACCTGTCAGAATCTTTTTTTTTTTTTTGAAAGATATAGTTGATAGACAATGCCCGATAGAGTAAACGTGACGTTGAATTACACTGGTTTCCCGCTTAGGCCTTTCCAGCAGAAAGTTGGTTTGTTGTAACATTAAGGGCCTGTCTCAGTTACGCGACCTTTACAGGCGACTGCCGGCACACGTCATAGGTCGCCGAAATTTTCAACATGATGAAAATTCAGCGGCGACCAGAAAGACGCTACGACTCTTTGGAGACCTCTCACGACCATAGGCTGTATGGTCATGAGAGGTCTCCTGTGGTCGTGAGAGGTCTCCTGTGGTCATGAGAGGTCTCCTGTGGTCGTGAGAGGTCTCCAAAGAGTCGTAGCGTCTTTCTGGTCGCCGCTGAATTTTCAACATGTTGAAAATTTTGGCGACCTATGACGGGTGCCGGCAGTCGCCTGTTAAGGTCGCGTAAGTGGGACAGGCCCTTTATTTGTCCTCCAGTCTGAACACTCGTAGGTACGTACTTGCATGCGCTTTAAAAGTGAGATCTGCTCAGACTGCAAGTGGCTTGGCACTGGGTACTGGGCATCAGCTGGTAGAGGTAAGCAGTGCAGTGACACATTGTTGAAATATGGGGATCAGGACTGCTACAGTGAATGCAGTTTATTGCGCAAGACTGACAGTGGCTGTTCCATGTGTTCTCTTATATAGGACTTTTCTGAATGTTTTCTGCGTCCAAAGTCACTGCCTTCACAGCGTCACCTTCATTTATTCTGCAAGCAATATTCTCCAAAAAGTTCCAATAGATTGGTCAAACATAATTTCTCTTTCACTCTTCCGCAAGTGCTCTGCTATTATAATGGGCCTTTCTTCTATAATGGAATCTATTCTCTTCTGCAATGAAATTCATAGAATGAAAATTATTGTCTCTCCCTCGTTTTATTTGTTTGCACTGCTCTCCCCAGTCTAGAGATTCCTCCATTGCAGCAAAGATCACTGTGGAAGGCTCGATGGTAATCGTGTATTGTCTTTCCGCTGACTGGCTAGCACGCAACAAAAGCTTTTCACTCTACCTCGGTACACATGACAATAAACTGAACTTAAACTCCCAGCACAGCAAAAGTGTTAAGAACAAGTTCCCAGCATAGCTGCACTGTGGATGGCACGTCTCTCTGTATATGGTATTACAGTTACTTCTTTTGACACTGCTACAGTGAGCATTCATTCTAGTTACTTGAAATGCATCTGGAGTTCTAGGCAAGATACCCTAGGTGATGAGAGTTTAACATGTGCATAAAGACATGTATGGATGCTGAATTATTTGTGTTTGGATTGAGGAGCAAGGTTTGGTAGAAAACCATTCTGCTGGTTTATTGTCACTTGACACCACTTATGCAGGACTTTCTTCCATCAAGCAAGACATTTGCTTAGAAATTTAACTCCAGTGTTAGGAATGAATCTGATGTAAGGAATGAATCTACACATTCCACTCCACGTTTAAGATCTGGTTCCATTGACTTCAATTGAACTGAATTTTGGAAGTTGGGTACGAGGTGCAGCCACTACGATGCAATGCACTTTGTTGCTCCGGCTGGAGGTGAGCTTACAGACAATAATAAATCCACACAAATATGGGATTGGTTGTGAGAGGCTGTGACTGCTGTTCCACTGACAGGATGAGGCATTTTATAGTGCGTTCAACATTTTAGAGAGGTTGTTTCTTACAATCGGCAATTACCTAGACCAGCCAAATTAAGAATTTTAGGATTGGTATTTTTACACTTGTGTATTCCCCAGCCAAGATCATCAACGGTGATCTTGCCTCCTTTCACAGCCAGGGGTGGGCAATACAATGACAGTGTCACTGGCCCTGGTACGTAAACAAATTACTTTAATTAAGCCACACTAGGATGTCTGAAGACTGGAACACTGGCATTTCAAAGATAAGTATTCTGTCCCTCTAAAGATCAGCTCCTGCTGTAAGCTAACCAATTACCCGTGATTTATTTCAAACAACACACTGTTGGTGCTTGTATCTTTTGTTATAAAATAATTTCAATTCAATGGTTTTAGATGGGCAAGGGATAACTCCCTTAACAATTATTCAGCTGCAGCATATCAGAAGAGTCAGAGGCAGGGGATTTGGACAGCCATATCAAACCTTTATACCCACTGTTGAGTAATCTGTCAAGGTGTACTTTAAACAAAATAATTCATCAACCAGATGAAAACAAATTGATTACCCAGAGTTTCTAATCACAGGATTTTAACATATGACTCGCCAAGAACATTTATGTTTTATTGACTCATTTTGCAAAAAATTGCATTTGCAACACTTGGTTTGTTTCTTTGAAGTTAAATCCCAATGTTTCGTGAAATAAATATCCTGTATACTCTGGCATAAGTCACATTTTTGGTTTAGTTGGCGGCATCATGATGGAGTTCGTCTCAGGTAATAGGACAGGTAAAATTCACGATTTTGCTTCAAATTAAACTGGAAATGCTCAGTTTCTGTGGAGTGACAGGAAGAGAGTTAACGTTTCAGATCAACGACCTTTCATCAGACTTTGGTTCAGTTGTTTAATTATTATGCCAGATGTGATCAGTTTACAGCCCTGCTCACCCCCTGCTGTTATGCTTGTGACAGGCCTACTTGTTTAACTGGTTTTTCAACTTTAGCTAATGTTTCATACCACTGCATCAAAGCACATTTCTGTCTCTTCCAAATTTTAGATTGACCTTCAATGTTACCACTTATTCTTTTCCTGCTGCACAACTGGTTTTACATATCCTTCATTTTTAAACCCATATAATTAGCTTCATCAGTAAATCCGCCAATGCATTAACATACTGGACTTCAATTGCTTGCCGCATCTTTCTTTTTTAACTTCATCCCTCTTTATCTGGGACATTTCCCCTGCTGCTATTCCTGCTCTCATTTTGATCCACTCAAAGGTCTTTTTTCACAGTCTCTGACCCTCAGCCCCTGCTACTCTACTAGTCTGTCACTCTCTCATAAAAGATTTAGAAATATCCACAGTACCTATTAAAAGTAGCCGTCATGAAAGGCGTCATCAAGACATCCATTATTATCTCCATATGAAGAGATACTCCAAAGGGTTCATTTTGCTGGTGGCAATGCCTTCCATCTCTTGTTCTGCCAGATAGCTTCACTGATACAGGCTTTTATACCAAATTACACCTTCATCTTTTCCAATATTATTCCACTACTTGTACCTTACCTTGCCCTGCTTCTATCACCTCTCATTTAAATAGGTTTAGGTTCATTATTGTTGCATGTACAGAGGTACAGTGAAAAACTTTGTTTTGCATGCTATCCAAACACTTCAGATATGCCATACATAGGGCCAATCAGTTCAAACTCGTGCAATAGTTAGAACAAAGGGGAAGATACAGAGTGCAGAATATAGTTCTCAGCATTGTAGTGCATTACAACACCTGTTCCTCAGACATAGCCCAATGTCCCCAAGTGAATTGACATTACCCTAGCTTATGGTAGGACCGTTCAGGAGCCTGATAGTGGTGAGGATGAAGCTGTTCCTGAGATGGTGGTGTACATTCTGCTGGACAGGAACACGGAGAAAACAAAATGAGTGGGGGTGGGACAAGTCTTTGATTATGTTGGCTGCTTTTCTGAGGCAGTGTGAAATGTAGAAAGGATCAATGGTGGTAAGTCTGGTCTGTGTGATGGACTAGGCTACATCGACAACTCACCTTAATTTTGTGCGGTCTTGGGCAGAGCTGTTCCCAAACCAAGTTGTGATACGACCCGGCAGTATGCATCTGGAGAAGTTTGCAAGGGTCACTGGAGACATGCCAAATTTCTTCAGTCTCCTCAGGAAGTAAAGCATTGGTGTGCCTTCTTGGCTGTCACATCAATGTGGTTGGTCCATGACAGATTATTGGTAATATTAACGCCAAGGAACTTGAAGCTCTCAACCACTTCCACATATGATGCTGAAAAGGGCATATACTTCACCATGCTTCCTAAAGTCAATAACTGGCTCCTTCATCTTGCTGATATTGAGGGAGAGATTGTTTTTCTGATAAAAAAATGTTCTCACCAAAGTATGATATATTCTCTTTTCTCCCGTGGCCTTCGCACAAACAGCCAAACCTCCACCTTATTTCTTCATGCTCCTCACCTCTGGGGCCAGTATCCTTTTAGATAGATAGAGTGAGGAGAGGTAGATGATCTTTGTTAAAGTCATATTGCATGTCATTAGTAACTTGTCCAAAGCTACTTTTGATGCTACCACAGGTGTGGAAAATTGATCGAAGTGATTCAAACAGTTAATTCCAGGTAAGGTGGCCATGTATAAAAGCTGCTACGTATTCAAGGATACCTGTAGAATGAGGCTACATTCATGAAGTTACAATGACAGCCTGATTATAGGGACTAATTTGAAAGTGCCATTACCATATTGAATGGCGGTGCAGGCTCGAAGGGCCGAATGGCCTACTCCTGCACCTATTTTCTATGTATCTATGTATCTACAAAGTGCATTGAAAGCACTGATGATTTAATCTCCATCGTGGTTTAATCCCCAGCAGTTTAATGATACTGTCGTGGCTCAAAATCAAGTGGAAGGGTGGGAATGTGACTTGGAGGACCAAAGCTGCCCATTTCTTCAAAGGCTCGTCAAGTCATTGTGTCAGACTACTATAATCTTGAGGTTGAGGTAGAATTGAAGTGGAAATAAACACGATGCAGGAATTCTTCACATGCCTAGATAGGTTTGGGGAGCATCCAAATGTAATTACTTGGCACTGTCTCGCATGAAATGCTTTCCTGCTGGAGACTCTATCAATTCGCCCTGGAGATAGATTTCACAAAAAGAAGGAGAAGTGGACTAATTACTTTTTTTCTGTTTTATGTAGATTAATTACAATGTCAATCGATTGACTGGTTGCTCTGTTCTGAAAGCCTTTAAACAAAGGTAACTTGCATAGGAATGTCCTGGGAACTTTGTCCCTGTCTGAAGTTTGGGAATCTATAGCATTCATTTGATAAACATGATTGTTTTCTGGCAGCATGGTGGTTTTCAGCTTCAAAGTGTGTGAGAACTGTCGCGCTCGTGGGCAGCTGGATTGTTGTATAACATGTAAGGGTGGTTTTGTCAAGCTTGTTGGGTCATCATGACACTCAGACATGGGAGTTCCAATGTGGTTATCAGCAGAGTTATCTGATTGCCACACCTATCACCACTTTTCTGACATGGAAAACCTGTAAGTAGCAAAATGTAAAAATAGTGCAATCTGCTGTATAACCTCTTCCTACATTTAGGGCGTTACTTTTTAATAAACCTGTTCTGTGCCTTAGTCCTCCACCTTAAAGCTTTTTTTTTGTCATGCAAGTTGCACAACAGCACAAATCACAGACAAAAAGGTTAGACCCGCCACCCTGAAGAATGCTACAACACCGATGCTGTTTGTACTGGACACCAAGTTGCTGAAATCGTTCAAACAAGAGGCAGGAATGCATTTAGCTGTGGTTTAAATCACCTCGTTACAGCAGGTAGGTAAACAAAATAAATATTAGGACTAGTCTTCAATTGCGTGCGGGCAGGTGAGTGCGTACATTGGTAGTTTGTCGGGTGTGGCACTGTTCAAAGAATTGCACAGATAATTCTCCCCGAAATCTAGACATTTTAAGACTTTCGTGGAACCAGGCCCTTTGGCCCACTGAGTCCGTGCCGACCAGCGATTACCTCGTACACTTGCAATATCTTACACACAAGGGAAAATGTACAATTTTACAAAAGCCAATTAACCTGCACACCTACACGTCTTTGGAGTGTTGGAGCACCCGAAGAAAAGCCATGCGTTCACAGGGAGAATGTGCAAACTCAGTACAGACAGTACCCGTAGGCAGGATCAAACCTGGGTCTCTGGCACTGTAAGGCAGCAACTTTACCGCTGCGCCACTGTGCTGCTCCTGTCATTCTTTTAAATATGTTTAATCTTTCTATTTGAAAGAAAACAATAAGAATACATGGAATCTTAAAGAAGCAGATTATTGAAGCAGCCTGATTTATTTCTTCAACTCTCTTTTGGTACATAAATCAACTTTTCTACTGAATGAAGTCATCAATTTATAGAGCAGGTGAAACAGGCTCTTCGGCCCAACTTGCCCATGCCGACCAAGTGGACCACACTCAAAGATCTAGTTATCTCATGAGTTTCCTTATTCCCAACATTAGTTTCAATCTGCATCTGTTTAGGAGAACACCTGTAACCATCTATTGTAATCTGGCATAGCAACAAATCACATTGCGGATTTCCCATGGGCAGCAAACAAGGAAGCAATAACTTTTGTTGCAACAAATTAAACATTTAACAGATGGTATAACATAGATTTCATGAACAAACATCTGCACTACTAAGTATTTAACAACATTTAAATTAAGTAGAGTATTGAAAGCACTGAGGTGAAGTCCACTGAATTGCCTCAGTGAATCACTGCTCCACCACTGGACACAATGGAGAAGTAATCCAAAGGAACTGCTGATGTTGGTTTATAAAAAAAATCCAAGTGCTGGAGTAACACTCTGGGTTAGGCAGTATCTCTGGAGACCATGGATAAGTGAAGTTTCGGGTCCCAAACCAAAATATCACTATCTATGTTCTGCAGAGATGCTGCCTGATCCGCTGAGTTACTCTTGCATCTTGTGTCTCTTATCTACTGGACACTATGATGTGTTGAGTACCAAAGCAGGCAGTAATGTGTTCCAGCATCGGTTCTTCAGGCTAACGTGGACTTCTACTGTTGCCTGCACATTCGAAGTCCAATGGTAGCCAGTTGCTCCTTTCATTCACCATGCAGTGATGATATTGCTATCATTCTTCTTCTTATTGAGTCCACACACAAGATTAGAAGTTGTTCAGCCAGAGCTGGACACGCTTCTCGGCATCTGCATACAATGGGTGTCTGTCTTGTGCTTCTTGTGCTTCTTGTGCGTGGTGGCGGAAAGATTGGTGAAAACAGGGCCGCGACGTGAACGCTCTTTCCTTGACCCCATTGCTATCGTTGCAATCACAACATTTGTAAGTTTTGGATCTGTGGAGCTCAACCCGTCAAGCAGGATCTGTAGAGGCAAAAGGTGTATGTCAGCATTTTTGGTTGAGATCTTATTTTTTTGTTCCAGATTCCAGCATCAGCAGTCCCTTTTGTCTTTGAGTTGTAGAGAATGAAGGGAAACATCTGAGTTAAGCATAAAACAGTAAATTTACATTCTGGTTTTTATGCCATTTTACTTGTTCAAAATATCCCGGGTCACTCATATAAATCAGTTCACACTCTATAAATTGCGGCTTTATACAACTTCTTTCATTGGATTTGTTTAAAAAAAAAAACATTGTAAGGAATAGGTTATTCATTCCTTAAGCCTGATAAGCTGTTCAATTACATCTCGTTGATTTATATCTTAATTATATTTACCTGCTTTGCATCTCTCCATTAATGCAACAATATTAGGGACATTTTTGAGTTTGTTTTTCCAAAATAATTTTGGTTTTATGACTTGTTTCTTTGATCTATTGCTTGTTTATTTGTGATAAATTATTATTGTCAATTTTCTAGTTCTTATCTGCAATCACTTAGTTGGACATTTATCTATAAATTCTTGATCCCGGCTGCATATTTTTTTAGGCTGCACTGTAAGTGAGAATGGACTGTTTGAACAAAGTAGCATCAAAGAAGATTCTAACACTTGTAATGCTGCTTCCACATATGCATATTTCTACAGATAACCATGGATGATAATGAAGATGTCATTGATATGATCCCCATTCAGTTGGTGAATCAGTGTATGTATTTGGCAGGTTTTGAGTGATATTAAGTGACAAATCATGGATTGAATCTGGTTTCTTCCTTGCAATGCCACAATATGTGGTGTCACAGTATGTTTACGTATAGGACAATCAGATGCCATCAATATTATGAGCCAGAAAAAGCTGGAGTAACTCAGCATCGCTGGAGAGAAGGAATGGGTGACGTTTTGGGTCGAGACCCTTCTTTAGACTGAAGATGGGTCTCGATTGAAGGGTCTTCAGACTGAAGAAGGGTCTCGACCTGAAACGTCACCCATTCCTTCTCTCCAGAGATGCTGCCTGTCATGCTGAATTACTCCAACTTTTTGTGTCTACCTTCGATTTAAACCAGCATCTGCAGTTCTTTCCTCCAAATATAATGAGCCATCCGTGGTATTTTTAAAATATTTTAAGTAGTAATAGGCTTGGTTTTGGTGTACCAGTAGTTCTGAAAAAACATGTTTCTACAACACAAATTGGATGTAATGCAAATAATGAGTTAAAGGAACACTATTTGTATTACTCTTGTGGGTTGAATTAGTCATAATATAATTTTTACTGGGAACTGGAAAACCACTAAGAGATACTTTGGAAAATGACAAACAGAAAAAAGGCTGGTTTGAAAGAAAAGGTTTTGGAGAAAAAAAAAAGTCTATGTAACCTCCCCGCAGTAATCAGGCATCATTGTCTCTTAAGAACACAGTGGGTCAGTTTCATTGCAGCTGCCCATTGAAACTGACAAGCAATTGCTTCCATTGGCACTTGTCCAATGATACTCTATTAAAAAATGTAATAGACAACATTTAGTATTTTGAACTTGCTGTAACAGAAATAAACATAATTATGAAAAATACATTTATTTTTGTGGGGAAATAAATTGTTATTGTGAGTCTAAATCTCTCTTGTCTCTCCACTCCCTTTCTCCCATTGAAGCAATTGTTTTATAACAATTTTTATTTAAATATTCAACATGAAAGTAAGCATGCAGGTACAGCAGGCAGTGAAGAAAGCAAATGGCATGTTGGCCTTCATGACAAGAGGAGTTGAGTATAGGAGCAAAGAGGTCCTTCTGCAGTTGTATAGGGCCCTAGTGAGACCACACCTGGAATATTGTGTGCAGTTTTGGTCCCCTAATTTGAGGAACGACATTCTTGCTAATGAGGGAGTGCAGCGTAGGTTTACAAGGTTAATTCCCGGGATGGCGGGACTGTCATACGCTGAGAGAATGGAGAATGGAGCGGCTGGGGTTGTATACTCTGGAGTTTAGAAAGTTGAGAGGGGATCTTATTGAAACATATAATATTATTAAGGAGGCTAGGGAGACTATTTGGGTGGAACTGAGAAATGGGAAAGGTGTAGCAACACTTAGAGAGGTGTATTATAGACTGCCAAATGGGGAGCGAGAATTGGAAGAGCAAATATGTAAGGAGATAGCAGATATTAGTAGTAAGCACAAGGTAGTGATTGTGGGAGATTTCAATTTTCCACACACAGACTGGGAAACACATTCTGTAAAAGGGCTGGATGGTTTGGAGTTTGTAAAATGTGTGCAGGATAGTTTTTTGCAGCAATACATAGAGGTACCTACTAGAGAAGGGGCAGTGCTGGACCTCCTGTTAGGAAATGAGACAGGGCAGGTGGCGGAGGTATGCATTGGGGAGCACTTCGGGTCCAGTGATCACAATACCATTAGTTTCAATATAATTATGGAGAGGGTCAGAACTGGACCTAGGGTTGAGATTTTTGATTGGAGAAAGGCTAACTTTGAGGAGATGCGAAAGGATTTAAAAGGAGTGAATTGGGACATGTTGTTTTATGGGAAGGATGTAGAAGAGAAATGGAGGACATTTAAAGGTGAAATTTTAAGAGTACAGAATCTTTATGTCCCTGTTTGGTTGAAAGGAAATAGTAAAAATTGGAAAGAGCCATGGTTTTCAAGGGAAATTGGACACTTGGTTCGGAAAAAGAGAGAGATCTACAATAATTATAGGCAGCATGGAGTAAATGAGGTGCTTGAGGAGTATAAAGAATGTAAAAAGAATATTAAGAAAGAAATTAGAAAAGCTAAAAGAAGATATGAGGTTGCTTTGGCAAGTAAGGTGAAAGTAAATCCAAAGGGTTTCTACAGCTATATTAATAGCAAAAGGATAACAAGGAATAAAATTGTTCCATTAGAGAGTCAGAGTGGACAGCTATCTGCAGAGCCAAAAGAGATGGGGGAGATATTGAACAATTTCTTTTCTTCGGTATTCACCAAGGAGAAGGTTATGGAATTATGTGAGGTAAGGGAAACAAGCAGAGTAGCAATGGAAACTATGAGATTCAAAGAAAACGAGGTGCGGACACTTTTGAAAAATATGAAAACGGATAAGTCTCCAGGTCCTGACAGGATATTCCCTAGGACATTGAGGGAAGTTAGTGTAGAAATAGCAGGGGCTATGACAGAAATATTTCAAATGTCATTAGAAACGGGAATAGTGCCGGAGGATTGGCGTACTGCGCATGTTGTTCCGTTGTTTAAAAAGGGTTCTAAGAGTAAACCTAGCAATTATAGACCTGTTAGTTTGACGTCAGTGGTGGGCAAATTAATGGAAAGGATACTTAGAGATAATATATATAAGCATCTGGATAAGCAGGGTCTGATTGGGAACAGTCAACATGGATTTGTGCCTGGAAGGTCATGTTTGACTAATCTTCTTGAATTTTTCGAAGAGGTTACTAGGGAAATTGATGAGGGTAAAGCAGTGGATGTTGTCTATATGGACTTCAGTAAGGCCTTTGACAAGGTTCCTCATGGAAGGTTGGTTAAGAAGATTCAATTGTTGGGTATTAATGGTGGAGTAGCAAGATGGATTCAACAGTGGCTGAATGGGAGATGCCAGAGAGTAATGGTGGATGGCTGTTTGTCAAGTTGGAGGCCGGTGACTAGTGGGGTGCCTCAGGGGTCTGTGTTGGGTCCACTGTTGTTTGTCATGTACATCAATGATCTGGATGATGGTGTGGAAAATTGGATTAGTAAGTATGCAGTTGATACTAAGATAGGTGGTGTGGTGGATAATGAAGTAGATTTTCAAAGTCTACAGAGAGATTTAGGCCATTTGGAAGAGTGGGCTGAAAGATGGCAGATGGAGTTTAATGCTGATAAATGTGAGGTACTACATCTCGGCAGGACAAATCAAAATAGGACGTACATGGTAAATGGTAGAGAATTGAGGAATGCAGTTGAACAGAGGGATCTAGGAATAACTGTGCATAGTTCCCTGAAGGTGGAATCTCATGTAGATAGGGTGGTAAAGAAAGCTTTTGGGGTGCTGGCCTTTATAAATCAGAGCATTGAATATAGAAGTTGGGATGTAATGTTAAAATTGTACAAGGTATTGGTGAGGCCAATTCTGGAGTATGGAGTACAATTTTGGTCGCCTAATTATAGGAAGGATGTCAACAAAATAGAGGAGATTTACTAGAATGTTGCCTGGGTTTCAGCAACTAAGTTACATAGAAAGGTTGAACAAGTTAGGTCTTTATTCTTTGGAGCGCAGAAGGTTAAGAGGGGACTTGATAGAGGTCTTTAAAATTAAGAGCGGGTTAGACAGAGTTGACATGGATAAGCTTTTCCCATTGAGAGTGGGGAAGATTCAAACAAGGGGACATGACTTGAGAATTAAGGGACAGATGTTTAGGGGTAACATTAGGGGGAACTTCTTTACTCAGAGAGTGGTAGCTGTGTGGAATGAGCTTCCAGTGGAAGTGGTGGAGGCAGGTTCGATTTTATCCTTTAAAAATAGATTGGATGGGTATATGGACGGGAAAGGAATGGACGGTTATGGTCTGAGTGCAGGTAGATGGGACTAGGGGGAAGTAAAAAAAATAAAAATATATATATAAAAATAAATAAAAAGTGTTCGGCACGGACTTGAAGGGCCGAGATGGCCAGTTTCCGTGCTATAATGGTTATATGGTTATATGGTTATATTAAGGGTTTGGACACGCTGGAGGCAGGAAACATGTTCCCGATGTTGGGGGAGTCCAGAACCAGGGGCCACAGTTTAAGAATAAGGGGTAAGCCATTTAGAACAGAGATGAGGAAACACATTTTCACACAGAGAGTTGTGAGTCTGTGGAAATCTCTGCCTCAGAGGGCGGCGGAGACCGGTTCTCTGGATGTTTTCAAGAGAGAGCTAGATAGGGCTCTTAAAGATAGCGGAGTCAGGGGATATGGGGAGAAGGCAGGAACGGGGTACTGATTGGCGATGATCAGCCATGATCACATAGAATGGCGGTGCTTGCTCGAAGGGCCGAATGGCCTACTCCTGCACCTATTGTCTATTGTCTATTGTCTATTGTCTATTTCTTAGGAAAGAACCCATTGAGTTATACAGAACTACCAGTATGGTGAAATAAAAATCTTTCTCCTAAGTGCAGAATGCCCTATTACATTTTCTTTGTTTACCAAGAGCCACCTGATATAGAACCAAAATACTCCTGTCAGCATGTTCATATATGTATTTCAAGATTTGACTGTCAGTATGCTGGAATTAAGATTCAATTAACCAATTGAAGGGTTTAGGAAGACAGTAAGTTACAAGTTTAGTAGAAACAAATCTAAACCTTTCACATTGATTAGGTGGTTTATTTCATTTGACAGCAAATTACGGAATCAATCCCACTGACAGGGGTGTGAAAACTATTAGTAGCTTGAAAAAGCCACTTAACCCTTCTTAATCTTCCCTTTCAGCTGAAATGCTATTTCTTTTCATGTTGAAATTGATGGATTTTTGTTGAGTAAAAGTATCAAGGGATATGGAGAATAAATAGAGTTGAGGCACAGATTTTCCCTGATCCAATGGATTAATGGAACAATCTCCAGGGGCTAAACATCTATTTCTTTAACAGTGGAATTAGTGGAAAGATTCATGTGGGATTTGGCAAGTGATGGGGATCTTAGGTTTACACTTACAGTCAGAATGGAGATGTTCAGCAAAGCGGCCACTTAATCTGTGGTTGGTGTCCTCGGTGGAGAAGGGATCACGAAGGATTAAAATGCGAGCGAGATGCAACGCATTTGTGGAAGGAAATATAAACTGGAGGAAGGAATGTGTTCCATTTATATAACACCATTGATACTCAGGTTGTTCAAGACACTTGCTGCAATGAAGTAATATGTAGTAAAGTAATTGTTGGATTATTGATCATCCAGAGTTCTATGGTTGGGCTACAGTATGTGGCCACCATCAGTGTTTGCATTAGGGTTGAAAGGGAACTCGGTTATTGTTCCAGCATCTTTGTCAATGCATCCAATACCAACCAGTACTGCAGTGTCAACATAGATTTCTGTGCTCAGCTGTCTGGGATAGGACTTGAACCCACAGCTCAGAGACAGAGAATGCTGCAAACTGGAGCACAGCTGATACTTGCTGTCGTACGTGGAGCAAGTACCCTGGAATGGTATGACAAAAGGTGAATAGACGTGTGTGTCTGCAATAGAAGCTGCCCAGGTGAAAATAACACAGGATACAAGTGGAGCCAACTGGATAGTGAGGGAAAGCTGTGGCAGGATCACATTACTACTGAAAAAAGCAGTGAAGGATAACCTGTTTAAGAAGGAACTGCAGATGCTGGAAAATGCTGGAGAAACTCAGCGAGTGAGGCAGCGTCTATGGAGCGAAGGAAATGAACATTGACCTCTAATTTCCGGCAGTCCTTACTTTCTCCTCCCCGTCTCAGCTCTCCCTCAGCCCACTGGCTCCTCCTCTTCCTTTCTTCTCCCCCCCCCCCCCCCCCCACCCTCACATCAGTCTGAAGAAGGGGTTCGACCTGAAACGTTGCCTATTTCCTTCGGTCCATAGATGCTGCCTCACCTGAGTTTCTCCAGCATTTGTGAAGGATAATCTGTTCACTTGCCATAGGGATAATGCACTAGTAAACCTCGAAATGGTTGCACCATAAAGAGACGAGTTATGCTTATCCTGTATTAGTGGCAGAAAACAGTCCGTAAAGTATCGGCCACATTTTTAATAAATAAATGAGCTGATTTTCCTTTCTATTGAAGACAATGAGAATATGAATCAGGAACGCATGTAGAATCTTCTTAACCCTGTCTAAATTTGCCAACAAAAAACTTAAAACAATTCTGGACTTTTAGCATATACAATTCTAGTTTAGTTTCATATAGTTTAGAGTTACAGTGTGGAGACAAACACTTTGGCCAACCAAGTCCATGCTGACCAGTGATCACCCATATACTAGTTCTATTCTACACACAAGGGACAATTTACAGAAGGCAATTAACCTACAAACTGCACATCTTTGGAATGTGGGAACGGGAAAAAACCCACACGGTCACAGGTAGAACAAACAAATTCTGTACAGACAGCACCCGTAGTTAGGATCGAACCCACGTATCTGACACTGTGAGGCAGCAACACCACCCTTGCCGTGCCACTGTGCGCTACTTCAAATCAGTTATGTTTACCTTTTCCAGAAGTAAACAATGCAAAAAGCTACAGCAAAATACTGCAGTTGGTACAAATCTGGAAAAAGCTGGAATTACTCAACAGGTAGAACTTTGACTGAAACAGAAGCTGATGAAGGCCCATTGACCAAAAACATTGCCTTTCGTTTCTCTCTCCACAGATGCTGTCTGACCTATTGAGTATTTCCAAAATGTTTGTTTCATTTAAAACATCTTTTCAAGAGTAGAATCTGAGCTTCGTCTCTTGGGAAGAAATCAAAGAGCAATTTTTAATGTTTATTTGTTTGGAACATTTGGAATTAAGACATTGCAACCTAAACCTCAATGTAAAAGATTCTGAAATTCAGTGCTCAATATATTTCAGGTATGTAGGTTTTAGTGAAGCAGTATCAGAGCACAGTAAAAAGAGCAGGTAGATTGCGTTTGAGTATTCTTTTCATTCGGGATCTTCCAACCACTGATCTTTGCTTTCTACAATTTTTTTCGGACATGTTTGCAGGACTGGTCTTGTGGCACCACTGTTACAGAACCACAAAAATGGCAACGTTGGAAACTGGTAAACATAAGAGACATGGGATAACATAGAACTTGTGTGAATAAGTGTTCAAAGGTCAACGTGGACTTGGCGGGCTGATCTCTAAATGCTGGATCTCTAAACTAAACTAAATAACGCTGAATGCTATGTTCCATCCAGTACAAGTTCCACACAGAAAATGGATTGAGATTGAGAATGCCTCTGAATATTTCTGATACTCAAAAATATTTTTTTTAAGTATTAAATGTTAATTAAATATGACTAAATATTACTAAAATTAATTAAGAACTATATAACTTTAGAACTTTAAAAACTAAACAGGGCGGCACATTGGCGCAACGGTAGAGTTGCTGCCTTACAGCACCAGAGATCCGATTTCAATACTGATTATGGGTGCTATCTGTAGGGAGTTTGCACATTCTCCCTGCGACAATGTGGGTTTTTTCCGGGTGGTCCAGTTTCCTCTTGTATCTCAAAGACATACAGGTTTGTAGGTGAAGTGGCTTTTGTAAATTGTCCCGAGAGTGTAGGATAGAGCTAGTGTACCGGTAATTGGTGGTCGGCGTGGACTCGGTGGGTCGAAGGGCCTGTTTCTACGCTGTATCACTAAACTAAACTAAATTAAACTAAACTAAACAGGGATTGGAGGGATATGGATTATGTACAGGCGGATAAGAGTTGGATTTGGCATGTTCGGCACAGACGTTGTGGACTGAAGTTCTTGTTCCTGTGCTGTACTGTTCTATGTTCTAATTGAAGCCCTTATTCTATGGCGCAGTAGTAATAGGGCTCATCACTATGACTCATCAAGCCCTTGCAGGCTCCTCCTGGAGCCAGCTACTCAGTCCCACTCTCCTGTCGTTCCCCTACAATTAATTTTTTTAAATGGTGTAAAGGACCTTATTCTTGCCCTTCCCTCAAGCAGCTGTTCCTCTTCTTTCAAATGAATTGACTTTCTATCCATGAACCATGCAGATTCAGTGAGGATCCCAGTTAAATTCGTGGAATGAGAGCAGCATCTCACTGCCAGTGGAACAACCTCCAAGTCCAGGTCTTCAGCATTCATGCAAGGATACTGAAGAAGGCACGGCGGTCATGGTGGCCCAGCGGTAGAGTTGCTGCCTTACAGCGAATACAGCGCCTGACACCCAGGTTCGATCCCGACTCCGGGTGCTGTCTGTCCGGAGTTTGTACGTTCTCCCCGTGACCTGCCTGGGTTTTCTCCGAGATCTTCAGTTTCCTCCCACACTCCAAAGACGTACAAAGGTTAATTGGCTTGGTAAATGTAAAAATTGTCCCTAGTGGGTGTAGGATAGTGTTAATGTGCGGGGATCGCTGGTCGGCGCAGACCCGGTGGGCCGAAGGGCCTGTTTCCGCGCTGAATCTCTAAATTAAACTAAGCACTAATGCAACTATTCTGCTGCAGAAATGCTAGCATTTCAAGCTCACTTGAGTCCAATGGAAACTGGCTTGTTTATAATGAATAATTGCAATAAAAACCTTAGCTTGATATTATTTTGCCCATTTTAAGTGGTTTCCACACCAACAGGCACTTCTTATGCAAAGAGCATATATTCGAGGCTCATTGTGATCATTATTTCATGAAAAATGAGTAGTAAAGGCCTCAATGTAACATAATAAACATAGCAATCATGCTTTTTTGTCATTGAACACTGATAAATTCCCCCCAAAACTAATTGTTTTTAAAAATAGATCATCTAAGGTGGTCAAACTGTTATTTTCATCTGCTGTGATCTTGAGAAAGAATGTATAACAATTCTGAATGATAACGTGCAATGCAAATTGAAGACACGGAAAGTAGATTTTATTTTGATTGATGTATATGAGGTATACACATTGCCGAGTAGGCAAGCACTTATTGCTGATCGTAAATTGCCCATCATCTGAGTGATGCTACATGGTTTCAGAGCTAACTAAATTGTCGGGGGTCTTGGATCACATACAAGTCAAGCTGAATAAAATAGAAGATTTCCTCTCCTGAAGAACGTAACATCAGCACTGGGCAGTAGAGTTGCTGCCTTACAACGCCAGAGACCCGAGTTTGATCCTGACCACGGGTTGCTGTCTGTACGGAGTTTGTATGTTCTCCCCGTGACCTGCGTGGGTTTTGTCAGAGTTCTCTGGTTTTCTACCACACTTCAAAGACATACAGGTTAGGTTAATTGACTTGGTATGATTGTAAATTGTCCCATGTGTAGGATAGTGTTAGTGTATGGGGGGGTAGACAAAAATGCTGGAGAAACTCAGCGGGTGAGGCAGCATCTATGGAGCGAAGGAAATAGGCAATGTTTCGGGTTAGTGTATGGGGGATCGCTGGTCAGCACGGACTCGGTGGGCTATAGGACCTGCTTCTGTACTGTATCTCTACACTGAACTAAACTAAAGTAAACTAAACAGTGGTTCACAGTCAACATTACCAACACCATATTCTTATGATAGATATTTTGATTTTTTTGCTTTGAAATTCCTCAGATGCCAGAGTAGCATTAGAACTTGTATCTCCCGATCAAGGGTTCAGGCCTCCAGATATGAATCCAGTACATTACCACAAAGGCAGTTTCTTTTGAAAAAGGTGGTGGATTATCACCTGGAACCACTGAAGGTTTTTTTTGGTAACTGGACATCTCAGTGCCTTTAGATACAGAGTTCCAGGATTTTGACCGAACCATTAATGGAGGAATAGTGATTTGTTTGCAAGGCAGGATGGATAGAGACTTGAAGTAAAACCTGCAGGTGGTGATGTTCCCACATGTCAGTTGTCTTTGATCTTCCAATTTGTCAAGATTGAGTTTTAGAGGCTCTGATGTGTTACTGCAATGTACACAGCAACCTCTGAGCAATGATGGTGGAGGGAGTGAATGTTTCGCGTGATAGATGGAACGTTAATCAAACACACTGTTTTAAACCAGATGTTGTAAAGCAAGCGAAGAGTATTCCATTATTCCCTGGACTTCTACCAGAAAGGCTTTGATGAGTCACACACCACAGGGTACTCAGGACTTGACACATACTTGTAGTCTCTGTATTTATACTTGCAGTCTCTGTATTTATGTGGCTAGTCCAGTTAACTTTCTGGTCAAAATAAAGTTTCTAGTGGGAACAGCATGAGTGGAAAGATAATTATTTTTCTTTGATAATGCAAATATAATATAACATGTGCAAATGTTGGAAACATTTAGCAAATCAGGCAGCATTTGTGGAGATAGAATTAATGTTCCAGGCTATTGACCTTTCCTAGAACCTGATGTTTGAATTGGCCTACAGTTAGAATATAGATTCAGACTCCGATTCCAAATTAGTTTATTGTCTAAGGGGGCTATGAAATTCATTGTTTACACAAAGCATAGAGTAAAGAGTTTGCTTGCTGTTTGGGAGTGCAGGAATCTGAACAGGGATAATGGGAGTATCTTCATGCTTCAGTGATACATTCTGTAACTTGAGAGAGGAAGCAGAACTTGGAAAATGCCAGGATTTTGTTGGAACGAGTGCAATCGAGGAATAATATTGTGACATGAAAGAAGTTGCAGTTGTTCCAAACGTTTAAAGAAACAGCTTGCAATGTCAGTCAGCGTTAGGGATGAGGAGATAATTGCGGGAGAGTGGCAAGTGCAAAACATGAATGAGGAGCGTTTATTGCAGGTTTGAGGAGATATGGGATAGAAACCATAAGAATTACCGAGGAAAAGAGTAAATGAAGGCTGAAGTTTCAGGAACAGGGAAAAGGGATTATGAAATGCATATCGAACAATGAACTAAATTTTAGTACAGAGCAGTTTGGTTTTAGCAATTATCAAGGAGCTCAACAATATCCAAGGTGGTGTCCCACATTATGGGCTGTCAGGCCACCACCCTCAACACTTAAGGGCCTGTCCCACTTACGTGTCCTTGGCACGCAAATTACGCAACCTCGTGGTAGCATTGAGGCGTACGGGCATCGTATGGCTGCGCGGGGCCGGTCCCACTGAGAAACGCGGAGGGGTATGTAGTTGTGCGCGACATCGCGCGGGGCTCCGAAATTTTTGTAGTGAACGAAATCTTCGTGCGCCAACGGCCTATCGCAGAACTGACGGCCAAAGTGGGACAGGCCCAAGACCCTGGCGCGACGCAACGTCTCACCTTCAACAGCAGCAGAAGCAGGCAAACGATCGCCGAACTCGGCCTGGGGCTCACGGCCGTTGCGGTCCGGATCCGCCCCCACTTCTACTCCCAGAGCGGGGCCAAGAAAATTGAAGATGGACACAAAATGCAGGAGTAACTCAGCGGGACCGGCAGCATCTCTGGAGAGAAGCAATGGGTGACGTTTCGGGTCAAGACCCTTTTTTTCAGACTGAAGAAGAGTCTCGACACGAAACGTCATCCATTCCTTCTCTCCAGAGATGCTGCCGGTCCCGCTGAATTACTCCAGTTTTGTGTCCATCTTCAAATGACGTCACGCCCTGCAGACGGCTGTGCGGTCTCATGTAATCGCTCCCGACCTTCGCGGAACCATCGCGGCTCAACGTGACCACGAGGTCGCATAATTTGCGTGCCAAGGACATGTAAGTGGGACAGGCCCTTTATTCTCTGCTATTATCAGGTGGTGGTGCAGTGAATGCTTTTCACAAAACACATCACAGTTACTCATTCAGGCTTTTCCAATAGCCTTGCTAAACTTGTAAATACGGACAGCAACAAAGACAAGGACATCAGGTAGCTTGGAACAACATTCAGCATTTAGTTTAGCTTAGAGATACAGTGTAGAAACTGGCCCTTGGACCCACCGAGTCCATGCCGATCCGATCCCCACACATCAATGCTATCCTACACACACTGGGAACAATTTACAATTATACCAAGGCAATTAGCCTACAAATCTGTACGTCTTTGGAGAGTTGGAGGAAACCGGAGCTCCTGGAGAAAACCCAAGCACGTCAGGGGAAGAACGTACAAACTCCGTACAGACAAGCATTGTAGTTAGAATCGAACCTGGTTCTCTGGCATTGTAAGGCAGCTACTCTACTGCTGCGCCACCATGCCCCCCACAGTGGTTTCCCTCCAAATGGCACAACATCCTAACTCTGCTCTTCCTTCTTTGCCAATGAAGCCTGGAATTTGTTACCCACTAGTATTCCCTCTGTTCAAGGGGATGGCTCTTCTACCATCTTCTTCAGTGTGATTAGCAATGGGCAATGAGGGCGTCCTTAAAAGTGAATAAATAAATAATACAGCCATTGTGTTCTAATTAATGTTTTGCTGTCAGTAAAATGCATAGGGGACATCAGGGTTATGTTTAAGCTACGGAAAGCCGGTTCCACGCTAGGTACCAAGAGACCGTTCATTCCCTAGGCAGTAATGGATCTTTGTCACCTTAAAGTACTTTCTTCTCTCATCCACTCTTTTAGCCATTGGAGAATAGCTGGTAATTTAAATTGACAAACAATGTTCTTATTTTGTAAAAGAACAAACATTTTGCAACTCAGCATTTCTTAGCGAATTACTATGCAGATAGATGCCTCTTGCAACTCTACACTGAAACATAACAGGGAATAGTTGATTGTATGCTATAATTCAAAGGCAATATTTTAATAATTTAAAAAAGAAAATATCATTTCCAAAATAACTGTGTTTTACTTCAGCCCAGTTCTCCAGATGTGCCCATTGATGGACTGTCATTCCAGTTCTGGTTTTAACCAGTTGTATTTCTCCAGATGTTGCTGACTAGCTGTGATATTTTTGTTCTGCAGGGTTAATTGTGCATTCAACAGTGTACCACCTCAGTCTTAATCAGTTTGCCCAACTGAGCTTTTAATTTCCCCATAAACCACTGGAACACGCAGTGGTGAATATAAGACTGTCTGTTTCCTATCATCCAGGACTAGATGGTATCTGTCTTCTAGTTTTCCTGTTCTGTGAAAACATCTGCACGTACTGGTTGGGGAATGCAAGCAAAAGCATCAATCAGGAAATTAGAAGTGCATGTAAGGGTTCTACAATAATAGTGAATCGCCATGGACATTATAACATTTTATAACGATTTAAAGTAATTTAGCTGAAGTTGAAAACAGATTTTTGAATCTGAACAAAACAAAAAGTGCTGGATGAACTCAATGGGTCAGGCAGCATCTGTGGCGAGAATGCACAGATGATTTTTGGGGTTGGAACCCTTCTTCAGACTGATTGGAGTAGAAGGCAGAACGCTATAAAAAAGAGGGATGGGTGGGACAAAAGCCAGGCAAGTGATAGGTGGTTACAGGTGGGGGTTGGGGATATTGACTTATGGATGGAGTCAGTGATAAAGGCTAGAGGTGAAAAGGAGATAAAAAGGGTGTCAGATAAAGAGAGAAGAGGAGGATTGAAATGTAAAGCCAGAAGGAGAGATATGGGTGAAAGGAGGCAGTGGAAGAGGAGAGAGGGGAAAGTGCACTTGGTGTTTTGCTCAAGATTTGAGCATCTGTGGTTTGGATCTTTTTTTGAGTCTGAACCTCAGGCAGATTGTCTTATATGGAAAAGAAGGTGAGGCTTCTGTCTGCTGGGAAGTAGAAGAGTGAGGTGGGTCTTGATTGAAAGGTATAAGAACATAAGGGGGTCTCCACCAGGTGGTTGTAGAGTAGGGCATTTTCTCTTCTGGGAGAATGTAGAAGTAGATATGGTGTAAAAAATAGGTGTAAAAAGAGATTGCTGATTTAAGGCAAAGATTTTTCTCTTAGAGGCTCTTGGGCTTTTCTAACACTCTCCCTCAAAGGTGTAGCAATATTAGGTTTTGAATATGTTTTAGGCAGTGTTAATTCTGGATAAGCATGAGAGTGAAAGTTGAACACAGGGAAATAGAATGAGGATTTGGTCTTTTGGAGGTATATTGACACCATTTTTTTCATTGCTGGTTGCACTACCTTTAGACTAATGGCTTGGTTTGGAAAAGCATTACACTTTGCTCTAAGGTTGTGGTGAAATTTCACTGGGTGCCGTTGCACCAATTCGAGAGATTAGGAGGGATGGTGCCTGTTATTTTGGTATTCTGATTCAGAGATAGCATCTACATTTTATTATTTCATTAAAGAACGCCTCTCGCACCACATCTCAGTTTATTCCCTCAATCCCATTCCAAGATTCTGGATGATGGACAGTAATTTAAATTAACAAAGGTACAGGCTGCCAGCTTATCCAATGCACATGATTCACTGCACTCCTTCAAATGAGAAGCAGATCAATTTCTTTCTATGGCTAAGATACAGAAAATAATAATTAGGATCAGCATGATCTCATTTATATCACTTGAAGTTGTGCCAGTGGTTGCCAGAGAGAATTTCCCAGATTGTTTTCCCAGGTTGTCCTGGGTTTTTGCTTTTTGCAGGAGGTCGTATGGTTTACATGCACAAGATTTTAAAGGATATGTAACATTTATTGATATATCTCTAAGGATAGCATCATGTGATCAACTGCAATATTGTTTAGTTTAGAACTTTCTAAAGGATCTGCCTGTCTCTGTACGGAAAGTCAGAGTAAGAGAATGTTGTCATCGGATCCATGGAGATTTGCTTGGTTGGATTCTGCATCGGTTTTCCTGTAGAAGACAGGTGTGATTTTGACTGGATGTCAGTGGTGTTCTGCTGGCACCAATGCTCTGTTCATTGTGATATATAAATGATTTGGGAGAAATGTAGGTGCGTTAATTAGTAAGTCGGCAGATGGCACAAAAATTGGATAGTTGTCGATTGTGAGAAAAGTTGTGAAAGGGTTGAGAAGGATATAAACAAGTTGGAAGTCAGGTGAGAGGGGGAAAGTTGACAGGAGAATTATGTGGCAAAAATATATATGCAGAAAGTGGCTATCAGGAGAAGTGGTGTAAGCAACATTATGAGGTATTTAGACAAAAGGGCCTGTCCCATTTGGCGATTTTTTTCGGCGTCACAGCAGTGTTGCCAAAAGATTTTGAACATTTCAAAATCCACCGGCGACAAAAAAAATGTTGCGACACTCGAAAAAACACCGCGCGTCATATGTCATCATGGCATGTCACGACCACGTCACGCCGCATCACGCTGCGATGTTTTCAGTGACCTGATACGTCAGTCAATGATGCCGGCAAGTGGGACAGGCGCTAAACGCATTAATAGGCATGGAATTGGGAGAATGGACCACATGCAGGCATATATGCAGTTAAATTGGCACCCTGGGTGTCACAGACATCGTGGGCCGAAGGGCCTGTTCCTGTGATGTATTGTTCTATAATACTGTAAGTCTATCTATTATTTAATAACGTTTTATTTCATAAACAATTCTTTTTAATTGAATTAATGTTTTCGGTATTGTAGAGAGAAATACTGAGGCAGTATCATCATTCCATGGTGCAAGTTGAAATGTCTCCCCATAGAGATTTGTTCATATATTTTCAGCATTCAAAAAGTAGAACAAATGGAAATGGGATTGATGGGGTCAGGGGAAGGATTGAAGTTAACAGAAATAGCGAGGTGAAAATCAAGGTGTTTATATCCAGTAGTTGGAGCTATTGGCATGGAACTGAACCAAAGCAACATCCAGAATATATGAATAGCTGAGAGAAGTGATTAAAAAGAGAAACACGGAAAACAGGTAAATAAGTGATACTAGTGCCTGATAGAAGTATTATGTTGATACTAATTGTGTAGACCAGCTCATCAAAATAACATAAAACACTGTCCCCCAAGATTAATTCTCTTCCCTCAATATTTTTCAGATTAAAAGTAAATCGCAAGGCATTTTCCACCATTCCCAATTTCACTTTTTTTTTCACCTGATTTTATAGTTTTCTTAAATCCTAATAATAAGTACGAGATCCATAATTTAACAATGCCGATAGCAGGTTACTTGCAGACACGTCAGAAAGCTTAATGAACACCTTCGGAAAATATGATGATACCTACTTAGTATGTGGAATGGAACAAAATATAACGATGTTAGAAGTTATATCTTCTCAAATATTTGAGATAAAGTTACATTTAATCTTAAAAGCTAAACACATTAGAAAGACATGATTGAAAAATGTTACATCTTTTTTGTGGGACAGAAGGTAAACTGCTTGACAATAATTAATTGTAGGTTTGTGTATGAATTAGTCAATATTATGTTTCTGCGAAGAGGAATAAATAGATGAACAGTTAGGAATGCTTATAGTGATAGAAAAGGCAGATTGTGACACTTTAAGTGCCTCAATTTAAAACAAAACTGCTTGTCTTTTAATTGTTTTGTGTAAAAAGTTTGTGCTAAAGAGGGGGTTGGGAGGAAACAGACAGATTTATTGTCACACAGTGATTGGGTGGATTCCTAACAAGGGTAGGATGGGTCTCAGCTGTGCTGATCCATTTGCTTGAAATCTGTGAAGAATGACCAAAAACCCATGAAAATGGATTCCCTCATGAAGAATGACTTCTCAGCGTATCTGTGGAGGATATAGCAACTCATGGAATTGTATTCCACATAAAGATAGCAAAAGGAAAATATTAGCGGTATAAATTGAATTTGTACTGTGAAATAAATGTTGTATTTATGTCATTCTCTTTGCATTTACCACATAACTATGTTATTTGTTTAATAGTAAGTCACCTCAAGGGCAGGATCCCAGCATGTGTATATTTAACCTGTAACAAGTGTCTTGCAGCTCCAGTTTTCCAGTTATGGATAAGCTGTCCTTGATTCTTTCAGAATTTGTATTTTTCCTTTTGCAAGTAAAGTTTTATTTTTGCCTATATTGTTTACGCATTCATTCTTTGGTCACTTTTAAAAATCACAATTTTCTCTAAGATATGGTTATGTGCATATGTGCATTCTAGCACGTACATATATAGAAACATGTCTGAGACATTCCCCTGTAATATAAGCAAATTGTCTGGAAATCTCCTGCTTAATTTGTCACAGATTTCAGCAAAAGTCATTGGACGTGATACTTAAGAGGTGTGATTAATACCAGATTTCCTCAAATAGCATGGCTCATTAGCCAGTGTAGGACCTTAATGACATTTATTAAGGAGACTGCGACTTGATTAACTAATATTTTGATAATAGTGCTTCAAAAAATAATATTGGAATTTGGATTCAGACTATAACATGAGACACATTTATTTTGATATTGTTGGGTTATATGTCAATAATGGCAAGGAAGCAAAATAAAGAGCAATTTGGCCGTAAATGCAGCCAAAGTTTCAAAACATATATAAATGTACAACAAAATAAAACACAAAATGCTGGATGCACTCCAAGGGTAGAGAAATGGAGTGAACAACTTGGCTCAAGGAACCTTCATCAGAATTGGAAAAGTAGGGAAGTTAAGCCCCAGTCCCACTGTACGAGGTGATTCACGAGTTCTCCCGAGTTTTCCCCTGATTCGAACTCAGAGAATGTCCGTAGCGGGTCCGTAGGAGTTCGTAGATGTCTCGTAGCGGCTCGTAATGCTATCGGTAGGTATAAAAAGTAAAAACAAATTTCATCACGAGTATTTTTTTTACTTGTGGATATTTTTTCCAGGGATGAAAAAACGTCACGAGTTACCAGATGTCCCGAGTACCTACCGTTAGCATTGAATGTCCATTGAACCTCATCATACATGTTCATGTCTCCAGATTATGGAGAATATAAAGACATTGGTTAAGGTGCTAGAAAACATTCATAAGGATAATAACAGAAGTGAGAGATTAATACTAGCATTAAAGTTTGAAGATATTAAAATTTGAAATCTCCAGGAGATAAATGACAAAGGGGTGCTTTGACAATGCTTTTTACAACTATGAATGAATGAACCTGAGAAAATAATTCATTTTAGGGAGATTTCACAATAAGTGTAAGGTTAAGAATATTTAAATACAGTTGTGAATTCAGAAGGAGATTATTTCATCTAAAAAGATCATAAAAAACCCCTAAAGCATAATTGGGGGAAATACCATAGATTTTTTTTAACAGGAAACTAGATGACATTTAAGGACAACACAACACAAAGGGAAACATGCAATGTAGGATATGCCATAAGTGAGAGAGGAAACTGGTGTGAAGCATTGAATCTGGCATTACATAATTGGGCAGAATGGCCAGTTCCTATGCTGCATTCAGCACTTGTCTGCAGCACAATTAAGATTTCCCATCAGAATGAATGAGGTGCTGGGGATGGAACATGTCTACATACAAAAGGCAGGCATGGGCTTACTGATAACTTCTCTTGTTTGCTCCTTGTTAAAAGAAGACTGGAGAGCTTATGCTATCCAGGCCAAAGCAGAGTTAATTATTTCATTGACCTTTGAGCTTTAAAATTGGGCCAGGCCAATGCTGCATGTGGGCGATGAGATGATGTGCATTTTGCTGCTTTAATAGCCAACTGACAAATCTACATAGTGAAATACAATTCAGTTTAAAGTACTCAACAGATCCAAACTAAAGTGGATTGCTATTGCCTTGTAGAGGAAGTCGCACTTTGTTTTTTTCCCTGTGTGCCACAGCTTTCTGTCCACATCCACACATAACCCGCTGTGCGACTCCAGCCTTTTGTGTCTATCCACACTATGCAGGGCCAGAGTGAAACAAAGCTTCTTTTGCACTGATAATGTAGCAGGAAGAACACTCTTACGCTGTTGTCCTTCATTGTTACTCTGATTTGTGAAAGTTGTCGCAATCAATCCATGTTTACTGATTACAAGTTTAATTCTCTGTCGGGTCACTTGTCGGTCCTCTTATCCCTAATGGGATAAGGGGTCATGAATTTGTGTGCCCCTCTTTATAACAACCATCCATCATAATATTTCAGTTAGTCCATGCTTTTATCATGCCAGCAATAATTAATTCAATTGTTGCACAGAATTCATAATCCATTGTGCAAATACCAGATCAAATTTTTATCTTACATTATTAAGAAACAAATTTGCACTCATAATGAGGAATACTTGAAAGCTAATTTGCAACTATTGATAATATCAGGATAATGCAGTTGGTGCAGCTGCACCATTTTTTAGAAGGATTTGTTGATTTTGAGTAAATAAAATGTTTGTATATTAACTAAATTAAATGGTTTTACATATTAATAGTTTGTGAATCGTCCTGAAACAGTTCCTAATTTAAGAGCAAGACTAAATTCAGAATAATTAAAGGAAAATTTGCCCTATTTGCTGGCGTGAATAATTCATGGTTATAGCAGTGTGGTTATGAAATTTATGCCATTACACCACTTCCAAGGCAAGAGAATAAAGTATCTTCTTCCTTGTGACTATCACCAAGAATTGTGTTGTCTGTAAATATACTGTGGTGGTATTAGTTACAAAACCTCATGTTCTACATACGCAAGTTATCTTTGTATTATCCATAATATTGCAGAAATGTGGTGGTGAAAAAGCTAGTGGTATTGCTACAGAGCTCCAGGATCCTGACTTTGTGTTCTCTCCCTGAGGAATTAGAGTCTTCTCTGTGGTTGTGTAGGTTTCCTATACTTGGTTCAGTTTCTTCCCACTTTACTAAATGGTGCAGGTACGCTGATCGCGGCCTACAATTGATTCGGTAAAAAAGGATTTGCTGGGTATGCACGAGAGAAAGTAAGTTGCAGGGATACAGGGAAATAAGGAGAGGAAGAATAGCTGGCATAGCCTTTAGAACCCCTCAGAGCTGGCATAGCCTTTAGAAAGGAGATGAGAAGGAATTTATTTAGTCAGAGTGTAGTGAATCTGTGGAATTCATTGTTACAGATGGCTGTGGAGGCCAAGTCAATGGATATTTTTAAAGCAGAGATTGACAGATTCTTGATCAGTGAGGATGTTGGGTATTACGGGGTGAAGTCAGGAGAATAAGGTTGAGAGGGAAAGATAGATCAGCCATGAATGAATGGTAGAGTAGACTTGATGGGCTAAATTACCTAATTCTTCTCCTAGAAATTATGAACTTATGATGGGCAGAATGGCTTTCTATTTTGTTATAAGCATAAAAAATAAAGAAAAATACCAATAGAGGTTTAGACAGTATTTAGAAATGGAAAATTAAGTCTTAGAATTTATAGTACTTAGAACAGAAATAGTGCTCAGGAACAGGCATTTTTACTTTTCATGTCTGTGTCAACTAAAATGTCCATCTAACAATTGCATCTGCTGCACCTGGTCTGTTTCTTTCTAATCCTTGCCCTTAATCATATTTATGATTAGTTGAAGCTCATAAATAAAACCTACTTTGAAATGTAATAAGAGGACTGCAGGAGAATAAAACAAAGAAAATACTTGCTTTTCTACAATGGTTTCGATCCCAAGATATCCCAGAGCATTATTGGAATATTGATCGTAATTTGATGATAGAGCAGCCAAGTTCCTCTAAACAGTAATTAAACCCCAAATATACAGAATTGGACATAAACTATTCTTGGTGATGATGAGTAAAGGTTGGCCAGGGTATCAAGGAAAACTACTTTGCCTTTCATCAAAGCCTAAATACAATACCTCATCCAAAAAAAACTGGTCATCTTGCAATTTAACAATTCCTCGGCATTGCACTAGGACCACCCCTTGATTTAGTGGTCAATTTAATAGATTGAGATGTGAACCTTTTGATATAGAGTTTAAAACTCCTATCATCTGAGTCCTAGAAAGTGCACACATTGTGCGCTGAACCACTCTTGACATTATTTTTCGAGAGAAATAAACCCAATAAATACAATGCCAAGTCATGAGATCTTTCACCTTCCCCGTGAGTGTAGCTGAAAGAGAACGGAGTATACACATTCATCAGGTCCACCCCAATAAACAGATGTGAAGGTCACATTATAACTAGGCAATTACTAGTGAATTAGATCACGCCAGCTTTTGTGGAACACTGATATTTAATTTAAGTGGGTATACCCAGCAACAGGGATAGGCCAACAAGCTGAGCAGTTCTGAATAAGAAAAAGTGTCACTGAGGTCAGACTAAGTGGAAAAAGATGGAAAATGTAGAAAGGAAATCATTAGTGCACTGGCAACTCTGGTGAGGAAATTACTAGCAAATTTAAACGTCTGTTTGGATTTAAAATAAGAACATGGATTATGTTTCATGATTTTTACACACACACATGGAAGAAACTGGCAGTGTTTCAGCTGGCTCTCTTGAACTCAAAAGTTAGCACTCAGCAACAAACACTTGGGGGGGAAATCTGGGCTCAAGCCCAATTATGAGACAAGATTTTCATCCCGAGAAAACCTGAAAGGCATCCGATGCAATTGTAGGAGCAAAATGGAAACTCTACATGGACTTGGCGTACAAGATAACAGGCGATTTATTTAAACTGGTGTGCACCAGGAGATCAGGTTTGAGCACCAACTCCACGTGGCCTTTCCATTTTGCTCCTACACATGGGGACATTAAAGTCCTACCTAAAACAGGCCTGTGCAAATGAGGGTCTGATTAATGTTTTGGACTGGATATCGATCAAGGCTTTTGGATCACAATCTTTTTTATTTACGACCATTGTGAACTGCGCAGTAGCTTTGATGTTTTAAATTGCAAATAATTCTTTGAAAGGAAATGTGCAGAGTAAAGGGCCTGTCGCACGAGCATGCGACTGCATGCGGCAAGCGCGACCAAACCGGAAGCGGGGGCCGCACGGAGGTCGGGTGATCCCCGTACAGGGCCGGTCCCACCAGCATGCGGCTGCATGCAGCGAGCGCGACCAAACCGGAAGCGGGGGCCACGCGGAGGTCGAGTGATTGACGTGAAGTTCGAGCGAAGTCCGCGGGAAGTTCGCGTGTGACGTACGGCGTCAAGATGCTGCGTACGGCGTCGGGACGGTGCGTACGGCGTCGAGGCGGTGCGTGCGGCGTCGAGGCGGTGCGTGCGGCCTCCATGCGGCAGCGGGCAGCCTCCATGTGGCAGTGGGCCGGCAGGCCTTTGCCGCACGGAATTTTTTTTTTTTTTTTTTTGAATTTTTTTTTATTATTGGAGATAAGTACACAATTTATTTACATCATTACAGTCTGACATTTTTAAATTGATAATATTATCAATTATTATTACATTGTCTCCAATACCTTTTGCCTTTTTTTTTTTAAACTAGATAGAGCTAAAGAGATAGATGAAGTAAAGAAAGAAAAGAAAGAGAAGAAGAATAAAAAAAAATTTAAAAAAAGAGAAAATAGTTAAAGAAGAATGGAAAAATTTATTGAAATAAAAAACTTCATTCGAGATATGTTCGTACATTTCAGAGTATAGCATTTCATCCATTCTTTAGACCGAGTGCTAGTCAGGTTCCTGTGCTGAACTATTCTGACCCTTTAAGTAATCAATAAAAGGAGACCATGTTCCTACGAATAATTCCTGTTTGTCCAACAGGGAAAATCTGATTCTTTCCACGTTTTGCCGCACGGAATTTTTGAACACTGTCAGTTTTTCGGAGCCCCGCGCGATGTCGGGACCAGCTCCGCACAACTCCATGCTGCTCCCGTGATCGAAGTGGGACCGGCCCCGCGAGGCCGCACAGCTAGCGCGACCACGTTAGGTCGCGCTTGCCGCATGCAGTCGCATGCTCGTGGGACAGGCCCTTAAGGAAGAGCAGGCATGTATCCTGCTGCAGGATTCTTCTGAATGTGACACCTCCAAGTTTGCGGATGACACAAAGCTGGGTGACTTCGATAGGTTGGGTGAGTGGGCAGATGCATGGCAGATGCAGTATAATGTGGATAAATGTGAGGTTATCCACTTTGGTGGCAAGAACAGGAAGGCAGATTATTATCTGAATGGTGTGCAATTTTGGTCTCCTAATTTGAAGAAGGACATTATTGCTATTGAGGGAGTGCAACGTAGGTTCACCAGGCTAATTCCAGAAATGGCTGGACTGACATATGATGAAAGAATGGGTCGACTTGGCTTGTATTCACTGGAATTTTGGATGAGAGGGTATCTCATAGAAACACATAAAATTCTTAACGGATTGGACAGGCTAGATGCAGGAAAATATTCCCGATGTTGAGGGAGTCCAGAACTCGGGGTCACAGTTTAAGAATAAGGGGTAGGCTATTTAGGACTGAGATGAGGAAAAAAAAGTTCACCCAGAGAGTTGTGAATCTATGGAATTCTCTGCCACAGAAGGCAGTGGAGGCTAATTCACTGGTTGTTTTCAAGAGTTAGATTTAGTTCTTAGTGGTAAAGGAATCAAGGGGTATGGGGAAAAAGCAGAAACGGGATACTGATTTTAGATGATCAGCCATGATCATATTGAATGGCGGCTGGCTCGAAGGGCCGAATAGCTTACTCCTGAAACTATGTTTCTATGTTTTCTATGTTGCTACGATCCCATGGTCGCTCCTCATCCATATTGTTCTCCTCTCCCTCTTGCTGGAGATACTTGCGACTAATCACCACAACATGTGTTATCCAAGATTTTCCTGTAGTGCCTTTGTAGGCCACTGCAGATGACATTAATTACTTAATACAATCTGAAGACTGTCTTGGCCTGATCTTTTGGAGCTGAGGTTGTTCTGTGACTCACTTTTAATACCTGTGAATGGGATTTTTTTTACCCGTCAAGTTTACTGTCATGTGCACAAGTACAGTGAGGTAGAGGTACAATGAAAAATCTTGCTTCCAACAAAATCACAGGCACATAGACTCAAACACACAAAACAGAATATACTGATAGTATAGATAGATTACGCAAAATGTATCTTAAAGAAAGAGTACTCTGCAAAAAAAACACTACTTTGGTGAAAAAAAGAAGAAAGAAATGTCCATGGTACAGCTAGAAGTGGATTCTAGTGTTTTGATGTTGAGGTAGGATTAGGGTGCAGGTTGGTTTACGAACCAGGTAGCAGTGAAAAGTAGCAGTTCCTGAACCTGGTCATGTTGGACTTCAAGCTTCTGTACTTCCTACCTAATGTAGTAATAAGAAGAGGGCGTGACCTGGATGGTGGGAATCCTTGATGATTGATGCTGTATTCTTGAGGCAGTGGCTCATGTGGATGCTTTTGATGGAGTGGATGGCAGTGCTTGTGAGGGATGGATGGAGGTAGAAAGCAGAGGCACAATGGTTACATTGGTTACAATGCTACTTTATTTGTCCCATGTACCGAGGTTCAGTGAAATTCATAGAGTGATACAGTGTGGAAACAGGCCCTTTGGCCCAACTTGCCCAAACCGGCCAACATGTCCCATTTACATTAGTCCCACCTGCCTGCGCTTGGTCCACATCCCTCCAAACCTGTCCTATCCATGCACCTGTCTGTTTCTTAAACGTTGGAATATTCCCTGCCTCAACTACCTCAACTTGAGGCTTATTCCATACACCCAACATCCTTTGTGTGAAAATGTTACCCCTCAGATTCCTATTGAATTTTTTCCCCTTCACCTTGAACTTATGTCCTCTTGTCCTCAATTCCCCTACTCTGGGCAAGAAAATCTGTGCACCTATTTTCATGATTTTGTACACCTCTATAAGATCACCACTCATCCTCCTATGCTCCAAGGAATAGAGACCTAGCCTACTCAATCTCTCCCTATAGCTCACACCCTCTATTCCTGGCAACATCCTTGTAAAAATGCACTTTTGTATAGAAGCTGGACAAGAGTGAGGGCGGTTTTGGTAGGCAGATAGTTGGACACAGGCCAGAGATGAAAAGCCAAATGGGTGTGATTAGGATAGAATATGCTCAAAAATGTGAAGGCAGAGGAAGGAATATTTGTAGAAGGGGGCGAGGGGGAAGAGAAAGGGATAATTGGGTGTATATCTAGACAGAGCACAGGAAGGTGGGGAGTTTTTGTCAGTTAGTTACCTAAAATATGAGGTCAATGTTCATACTGTTGGGTTGTAACTAGCTACCCTAGCAGAATGTGAGGTGCTGTATCTCGAGTTTGCATATCGTCTCAGTCTGCAAGTGAGGAGGATCAGGACAGAAAGGTCATTAGGAAATGAGAAGTGGGGTTAAAAACGCTAGCAACTGGGAGATCCATCAGATTTTGGCAGACTGAGTGTAAATGGTCGCCTAGTCTATGCTTGGTCTTGCATATGTAAAGAAGGCCACATTGGGAGCACTGAAGGCATAGATGAGGCTGGAGGAGGTGCACACGAACCTCTGTCTCACATGAAAGGATTCTCGGGTCCCTGGATGGATGTGCGGGAGGAGGTAAAGGGACAGCTATTACATCTCCTACGGTTGCAGGGCAAGGTACCTGGTGAGGGGGAGGTTTGGATGGAAAGGAATGAGTGAACCAAGGAGTTACAGAGGAAGCAGTCTTTGCAGAAAGCTGAAAGGGATGGGAAAATGTGGCTGATGGTAGGATCACGTTGAAAGTGGCGGAAATGTCAGAGAATAATGTGTTGGATGCGGAGGCTGGGAGGGTGAAAGGTGAGGACCAGGCGAACTCTATTCTTGTTCCGTGGGAGGGGGAGGGGGAGCGAGAGCGGAATCTACGCTTCACAGGATACACGGGTGAAGGATCCATCTACGACAGCATTCTATAGTGCTCTTTAGTATTCACTGGTGAAATAAATATCGTTTTCCGTTAGGTCTTATTCATTTTTGTCAATTTCCAAACAAAAAATTACCACTAGTTTTATGCCAAAATGTCTGTACATTTAAAAGTCAAGTGCATTCCGTTTTTGTACATATACAACTTTTTCTGATGGTGATTTTCTTTCGATTTTCAATGCATAACTGGTTGCTTCTGCAGTCATGTGTTTTTCAATAGTTTAATCTGTAATTTATACACTATGTGCTTTACTGAACACTGACAAAAAGGGTGAGCAAATAAGGCACTAGATGAAGAATTCAACTATTCTTTTTTTGTATAGTGCAGAGTTGAATTAAGAATGAAGAAAACTAATTGTGACAGTGTGGAATTGTGAAAAGCAATAATGACTATTTTCATTGATTACTGCCCGGAGTAGAATTTGTTCTCTGCTACAATCTTTCACAAAGTGATTGCTCATCACCTGATACAGCAGTTTTATTCATACAAATTACCCATGAGATACACATTTAGCTGCATCGTGCTTCATGCTACAAATTGCTAATCTGATTAAGGTAATTGTTCATTTAGTTCATTAGCAGCAAATGTTTGGCGATGGGGATTGGTGTTGCCTTTAACCTGGATGGTATTTGGAGCTTTTTAATTCCACTTCCCAAAGTGCCTTTCCATTCACAATAACCTGGTTTGCAGCAGACAAAAGAAACATACCCTTCCCCCTGCACCAACTTCCCTAACCCCTGCTGCAGGCACACATTTGTCAGAGCCATTCAGTTGAGACTGATTATGATGGCAGCAGATGGGCTTCACTCGACAGCAGATTCTCGGTAGTTTCTTGGGGACGAGAATTAATAGGCTCAGTTGTAGGATCGCACACAGAGCATCAGCAGTGCACTCTTGATCTGCTGTAAGCTTCTCTCCCCGAGGAAACTGCCACCTTCAAAGGCGGCAGTCGTCCCTAAACACATGTTAAGTACCCCTCTCCCTGAGAAACCAGTGAAGCACAACAAAGCAGAGCGAGAGATTGTTTTCACTGCAGTGGCAGGGTTTGGCCGTAAACTGGAGAGAAAGTTTATCAACTCTGGATCTTTGTATGCTGCTGTTTGATTGCTCTGAGGATTACTCTGCCTGTTATGTGAAGGACCTCTGCTCTAAGGATGTTCTCTAGTCTGGGTAAGAAGCATAAATCTTGAAATATATTCTGGTGTTGAATTTATTGTCAATGTTTACAGACAGTATTTATGTGGAATTTTACTGCAAGGTCCACATCAAGAACAACTTACATTCTCATTAGATCATGAGATCTAAAACTGGTTGTGTTGCTGATATGTCTGCATAATTTAACTAGCTAGATATTCAATTATGAGAATCTGCTTGGCAATGCAGCATGTACTATTTCCAGAAACTAAACCTCGTTTTTAACATACTAAGAAAAAAATCAGCTCTTTTAATGTAACTTATAAAACAGGTTAGATTTTTATAGGAACCAAACAGTTGTCACCACATCCCAAAATGTCTGTGAAGCAATCAACAGGGACAGCAAAAGCCTCATTATTTGGCTGGGAAACACAATTGTGTGCCCTGTTGCTACTAGCAACTGCATGTGCTGAGTCGCCATCCAGCTGTAAGCTGCTTAGTTCTGAATGATGGAGGAGAAATATGATCATTTTAGAGAATGAAAGCAGATACTGAAGCTTTATTTCGAAGTCTGATTAAGGTTTTGTCTAGTGGGTTAATCCCAGTAACATCTCGCATGATCTGCTCAGCTTAAATGCTTGCTCCAGAAAGAATGGCACTGTTTAATTCCAGTCCTCCTGAAATGTTTGCTGCTGCTGCTGCGACTGATAAACACGGCTATCCACCGATTCCATCTTAAGTCCCGATAGCTGCAGCAACTTGTCTCTCCACAACCCTTTTACTAACGCATGCAGAAAACAATGAATGTCTATGATGTTAAAGTTCATTTCTGAGGACCTGGCATGTATGTAGCATTCAGATGGAACATGTGTGCCATACTTTGCTGGGAACCTCTCTTGGGACTTCTCCATTGGCGAATACCATAAGGCACCGTGGGAACTATTTTAGTCATAAAACTCTTGCCTGCATGCAGTTTACCAACAATCATCACATTGTGTTTGGAGAAATCTCTATTTATTGGCCTTGTGCTCTAATTTGAATGTTAGTAGCAAGATATTCAAGGAATGAATGTCAGAATAAGTTATTTTGAAATGTCAGGGATTACTTTTTTTGTATGCTGAGAATTAAAAATTGTAATATTTGCATACAAATTCCAAAAAATGTTGGACAGTGTACAATAGATGGTGATTATATTGAAGAAATAAATTGGTAGTCAGAAGAACATGAAAATGTCATCACCTCAAAACTATTTTAGTTCCCTGTGAGGAGATGTTTGAATAGATGTTCAAAATGGGAAGGATTAAATTAAATTACTGGTGGAAAAGTTCTATGTTAATCTTCAGTTGGGAATTCTGCATGAGAAAGGCGAAAGTGTTGCATTTGTGTAAAATTACAAAAGTAATAGAACAACTGTGGAATAGAATGTTTAATATTTTGCTAGAATCTATGCATTTTCACAACGGATATTATAGTGCACTTGTATACAAAATAGTTTTGTTTTTTTCATGATTTGTAAATTTGATCATTAATACTATTGGGGAAAAAACTAATTTGTATTTTGTGATATATGTCATGTTGAAAGAATTTTATGTATACAGCTTATCTTAATTACAACTTGTTTTACACACTGTTAAAATGTTTCTTTTTTGCTTGCTAATACTTCAAAATATCAGTCACATTGAAAAGTTCAAGTTTTAAATTTGCAAACTTACTACTGGATCGTGTATTATTGAAAATATTGTGCAGTTTGAAAGTATACACCAGCCTTTTACAAAATAAATTATATAAAATGCTTTTGAATCATCCAGCATTTGACGTTTTTTTCTGAGATAAATACAGTAGTCAGTAAAGCATAGCATGTGAGTAATTTTCTTTTTTTTTAATATGCTGTACTTGGACCAATGCCAGCTGGCCCAAGAAGAAAGTTTCCATAAACTGCTACTGCAGTTAACAGAAACAAAATGCTATTTCTGCAATTTTTTGTTTACCCACACACAGCAAGTTGTGGCTTACCAAATGGGTTGGATTTCATCATTCTGAATATTCTTCAGTTATCAGTTAAATGAATACAATTTGTGATTTATTTTCTAAAATGACTTGATTTGGTTCATAATGTTGCATTGTACATGAGTTTAAGTTGCAAAGTAGCATCAGAATTTTAAAGTAAAAGCTAATATTAACTTTGGTTTTTATTATCTATTGTTTACATAAATGTTGCAGTATTGACTGCATTTGATAAACTATATTAACGGACAAAGGGTAAGAAAAACTGACTGGCAACCATTTGATGTTCCAAGAAGGGTACATATTTGGATAAATCCTGGGAGGCATGGATTTATATCAGTTGTTCAGTAATTTAAATTTGGCTGTTGCTTATTGCTGGATATAAAATGTAAATTCAATTTTGATTTATTTAGGCCATGCTAATATGTTAGTTGACTTTGCAGAAATTATTAATGCTAAAATCCATCGCTGAGGCAACCACTCAAACATTTAAAGCTTTCAGCATCCAGATGCGCATATTCCATTGTGCTTCTATAATATTCCAATGGATGTTTTTTGTTTTTCTTATTACACAAAAAATTGTAGTAGTAGTAGGCTGCCTGTGGATGCTTAAATATTCTTGCTATATTAGATACATATTTAGATCTGTTTATTACCATGGCAATTTTCATTAACATTTGACAATACGTCAGTGTCTGATGGAACTTTGTATGTTAGGCAATACATCAACAGATAATATGATTAACTGGCATGACAGTAAAGTATAAATGGACATTTTTTATGCAGGGAATACCATTAGTTTCAATATAATTATGGAGAGGGTCAGAACTGGACCTAGGGTTGAGATTTTTGATTGGAGAAAGGCTAACTTTGAGGAGATGCGAAAGGATTTAAAAGGAGTGAATTGGGACATGTTGTTTTATGGGAAGGATGTAGAAGAGAAATGGAGGACATTTAAGGGTGAAATTTTAAGAGTACAGAATCTTTATGTCCCTGTTCGGTTGAAAGGAAATAGTAAAAATTGGAAAGAGCCATGGTTTTCAAGGGAAATTGGACACTTGTTCGGAAAAAGAGAGAGATCTACAATAATTATAGGCAGCATGGAGTAAATGAGGTGCTTGAGGAGTATAAAGAATGTAAAAAGAATATTAAGAAAGAAATTAGAAAAGCTAAAAGAAGATATGAGGTTGCTTTGGCAAGTAAGGTGAAAGTAAATCCAAAGGGTTTCTACAGCTATATTAATAGCAAAAGGATAACAAGGAATAAAATTGTTCCATTAGAGAGTCAGAGTGGACAGCTATCTACAGAGCCAAAAGAGATGGGGGGGTTATTGAACAATTTATTTTCTTCGGTATTCACCAAGGAGAAGGATATGGAATTATGTGAGGTAAGGGAAACAAGCAGAGTAGCAATGGAAACTGTAAGATTCAAAGAAGAGGAGGTGCGGACACTTTTGAAAAACATGAAAACGGATAAGTCTCCAGGTCCTGACAGGATATTCCCTAGGACATTGAGGGAAGTTAGTGTAGAAATAGCAGGGGCTATGACAGAAATATTTCAAATGTCATTAGAAACGGGAATAGTGCCGGAGGATTGGCGTACTGCGTATCTTGTTCCGTTGTTTAAAAAGGGTTCTAAGAGTAAACCTCGTAATTATAGACCTGTTAGTTTGACGTCAGTGGTGGGCAAATTAATGGAAAGGATACTTAAAGATAATATATATAAGCATCTGGATAAGCAGGGTCTGATTAGGAACAGTCAACATGGATTTGTGCCTGGAAGGTCATGCTTGACTAATCTTCTTGAATTTTTCGAAGAGGTTACTAGGGAAATTGATGAGGGTAAAGCAGTGGATGTTGTCTATATGGACTTCAGTAAGGCCTTTGACAAGGTTCCTCATGGAAGGTTGGTTAAGAAGATTCAATTGTTGGGTATTAATGGTGGAGTAGCAAGATGGATTCAACAGTGGCTGAATGGGAGATGCCAGAGAGTAATGGTGGATGGCTGTTTGTCAGGTTGGAGGCCGGTGACTAGTGGGGTGTCTCAGGGGTCTGTGTTGGGTCCACTGTTGTTTGTCATGTACATCAATGATCTGGATGATGGTGTGGAAAATTGGATTAGTAAGTATGCAGATGATACAAAGATAGGTGGTGTTGTGGATAATGAAGTAGATTTTCAAAGTCTACTGAGATTTAGGCCATTTGGAAGAGTGGGCTGAAAGATGGCAGATGGAGTTTAATGCTGACAAATGTGAGGTGCTACATCTCGGCAGGACAAATCAAAATAGGACGTACATGGTAAATGGTAGCGAATTGAGGAATGCAGTTGAACAGAGGGATCTAGGAATAACTGTGCATAGTTCCCTGAAGGTGGAATCTCATGTAGATAGGGTGGTAAAGAAAGCTTTTGGTGTGCTGGCCTTTATAAATCAGAGCATTGAATATAGAAGTTGGGATGTAATGTTAAAATTGTACAAGGCATTGGTGAGGCCAATTCTGGAGTATGGAGTACAATTTTGGTCGCCTAATTATAGGAAGGATGTCAACAAAATAGAGAGAGTACAGAGGAGATTTACTAGAATGTTGCCTGGGTTTCAGCAACTAAGTTACAGAGAAAGGTTGAACAAGTTAGGTCTTTATTCTTTGGAGCGCAGAAGGTTAAGAGGGGACTTGATAGAGGTCTTTAAAATTATGAGCGGGTTAGACAGAGTGGACGTGGATAAGCTTTTCCCATTGAGAGTAGGGAAGATTCAAACAAGGGGACATGATTTGAGAATTAAGGGACAGAAGTTTAGGGGTAACATTAGGGGGAACTTCTTTACTCAGAGAGTGGTAGCTGTGTGGAATGAGCTTCCAGTGGAAGTGGTGGAGGCAGGTTCGATTTTATCCTTTAAAAATAGATTGGATGGGTATATGGACGGGAAAGGAATGGAGGGTTATGGTCTGAGTGCAGGTAGATGGGACTAGGGGGAAGTAAAAAAAATATTTTTAAAAACAACTTTCGGCACGGACTTGAAGGGCCGAGATGGCCTGTTTCCGTGCTGTTATGGTTATATGGTTATATATGATTATATGGATTGTTCACATAAAGAGTGTGTTCAATATAATTTTTGGTTTAAATTTTCATCTTGTCTTTGAAATCCAAAATGATAACTTACCAAATTGATTAAGTGATTGGTATTGTTATCTGGAACATCTTTGCATTTTTTATTCCATATTAGAAAAGTCATGGGCATAATTAGAAGTTCTGTGGGGTGTTGGGCACTGCCAATTTAATGAAGAATAATAGCTAATGCTTTATTGGTCAAATGATTATTACTTAACTGGAGGAGGTGCTCTTATAAAACTTCCTCCAGATCATTAAAGATATTGCATAATATTCAACATAATTTGGTATGCACTATATCTTTCCAAAATATATTTTAGGAAGAGCACTTGTGCTATGCTGACATTTTCAGTTTGCCTGGTTTGAAATTTTGCACCTTTTGTAGCGCTTTTGTAGAGGTTTTAGTTGCATCCACCCGCTGATGATTGGCTATTTTTAAAAATAAATCAATATACTTACGCCCCTGGAGGAAGTACAACAGAACAACTGTTCACTATATTTCCCAACGGTGTCACATGTCAAAGTATTTGGCAAACAGGAATACTTTTCCAATTGGATTTCCAAATGCACGCTTTTGCATTTATACACTGAAATACTCATTCAGTGCTGTTTTGTCACAACTGACGGAATTCTATGTTCTCTTCTGAAAACTTTCCAAATTTAAAGGAGTTTTTAAATTGATATTTGTGATGGGTGACTTTTTAGCTACATTACTATAGCCAGCAGCTAATCTGTAGCTTTAGTTTCCAAACCCAATATTTTGGTTATTACTGGATATAGTTTTTCTGTAATTGTACCTGAAAATATTGGCCTTTATTATCTTCAAATATTTAATTCTTATTTTGAGGGTAGCATGGGAGTTAAGTACCATTGCACATGGCTACTGTAAAAGAATGTTAAAGAATGTTTGAGGTGTGCTAAATTTAATAATAGTATTTATTATACAGACAATTAATTAGATTGTGAAGAGAAAGCATTTGTAACATTTGTGCTTTTGAATCTTTAGCCACTCCTTCCTCACTCAATCGATAAAGGTGCAGTTCAGTATAGGGGAAGCATATACTACATTTAAACTATTTTAGCTATAATTAAGTTTGCCCTACAAATTTTATCTGCATAGAGAAGAATTGGTGTTGATTTAAACGTGCCGCACACAATGCAAGACTATGCCCTTTTTTCTGTTCAGTGTTCTGTTTCCAATTATTTTATTCACCAATGGTGTGATGGAGCACATCTGGGTCATTCAATATTAGGTTTCTGAGTTTTAAAAGAGACTGAAACATAGCAGTTGTTATTAACTATGACACTAATCAATGCCTTTCGTCTGACCACTGTTTGATTCACTGCTAAAAGTGGCCCTGCTGTTGCTGCCTTTTTTAGTGTCCCGATGGACTAGTGTCTCACTGGACGTGTATCCATTTCAACAACAATTCTTTTCCCCTCCCCTTATAAAGATCTATAGAGATGCAGTGGGCCTGAGCTTGATGTCTTCAGTTAATCATCTAATTTGTCAAAATATGCAGTCAGCTTGCTTCTGTTGCTTTGGTCTATAGCGGGCCTGCCTTTATGGTTACAATGAAGGGGTAAACGATTATGCCATCAGTTCATAATTGATTTTTAATGCTCCCATGGTTTATGAATATGGGTTCATACTACTGTGACAGGGCAACTATTCACATACAACTGCACCTCCTGCCCAATATTGGAAGTTCTCATTTAATGAAGATATATCTGGTGTAGCAAAAGTATCTCCCACAAAGATATGGCATCTGTAGATTTTTTTTTAAACCTACTGACGGGCAAAAGTGAGTCCCCATCTGAATAAAAGGAACAACAGGGAGATGTTGTCAATTTTTGACACATCTTCAGTGCGTGAGAAAGTATACAATGTGCCAAGATGTCAATCATTATTTTTGCTTGTCCCATCAAGTGCAGTCATCTGTGGTGGGATAATGTACATTGTAAGGCTTACAAACGTAAAATGATCAATCATTGCAAAATCTGCAAGCGCATTCATTGTCTTTTGTCCTATTTGCACAATGCACCAGGGTCCAACCCACAAACAGAATTAAATAACAGTTTTGGATTTATGCATTTCTGACGTAGAAAGTGGTAGTGCACAATATTATATTATATATGTAAATGACAAGTTTGCACATTCAAAGAAGGTAATTATGCTTGGAAATAATTTAACAATTAACGTGGGATTTTGAACAGTACCTCCTCTCGTATATGCTCCTCAATTATTTCCGAATCAGCTGCTATTTGAAGCAAGGTGATAGCTTTGGACATTATTGCCATGTTAGAATTGAGAAATAATCTTCTGTGAACAAAATGAGCATTTTTTTTATTTTCTGAATTTGTTGACTGAATGTGAAGACGGATCACATATAAACACAACAATAAAAGACTGGTTCAGATTTATTAATACTTATTGAGAACAATAAGTATCGCTGATCTTTTAAGTACTTGCACTCTGACTCTCCACTAAATGTCAGCACAATGTAAAAGCTAGGGCCAGATTTCCCTTTCCACTGCACAGGCAGTAAAAGCTGACCTTCATTGTGTTGTCAATCTACAGCCAAATTGAATTGCTGCTACAGTGAAAAGGCCATTTAATGTAATGTAGTTTCCCTTCTGGTGCCTTCAGTCTGCCTGGCCAGTGCCCTGCCTTTTCCCAGTCTGCAGCAGGCCTCACTTAAAACAATTGGAAAAATTAGTTGCAGATGCAATATCTGCAGACTATGTATGCTACATCTGCTGAAGTACAAATGTATGGCAGTAAAGATTTTATATTGTCATGCTAATTGATACTACTTGAGCTAATAATTACGTATAGCTCCAGTATTTGGATACAATTTGTGCTAATCACCACATTCATGTCCTCAGTTGAATCACTAAGGTCACTTTTTTAGGATAACAGCTTGTTGTTAAACATTAATTGCTTCATTAACATGTGGGTAGCATCAGTACTATTGAGCTTTGTGTCGAATAGATCATAGAAACTTGCACTGATGCTAATGTTTCCAAATCAGCAGGAGAAATTCCAGTTTCGCAAAGACTGGTAACTTGGCAGATTTACAAGCAGCCTCTTGTGAGATTTACAACTGCCCTTCAGTGCAGGAAAAGTTAGTCTCTACCCTTCACGTTGAGCAGAAACCAAGTAGATTGGCACAGAAGAATTGTAGAAAATAAATTACGCTGAAATTCAACAGTTTTGTTGTTTTGTGAAAACCGTACTCATTGGTACCCTTCATTACTTTTTACCTCGGTAATCAAATTAATATTTTCCGCTTTTTATAAGGTCCATGTTTTTATTTCAATGAGAAAATTGGCTTTTGATTTATATATAATGTCTGAACTTGAAAATATGTGGGACAATTTATAATCTCCCAGTAGGAAAGTAACAAAAACCCTCTCTTAAAACCCAGGCTGCACAGATCTCTATAATTTCCAGAGGTTTGTTGCATTCCCCATTTATGATATATGCAACCTGGGAGTCAGAACTAGGAGGAGGAAATTCTTTGGTAATTCCTCCTGTCTTTGGCTACAAATATTGGCAAGAGTTATATTGAACTTTGAATGATCTTATGCAGTCTGCCCTCCCACCCCCTCAAATTAAGGAAGCAATCTGTTTGTTAACATGCTACCTGAAATTAAATCAGGAAATTTTCGTGGAAACTAGTAAAAATGATGATAAAATTCGAGACTCCCATATAATACATAATGATTATTTAGTCACATGTCTGAATTGTAATTGATGGAATCACATATTATGATGCCCTAAACATTAACAGATGTCCTAAGGTCTGCCTGACCACTCCTCTGCTCCACCTCCCCCTTTGAGACTTAATACAAGGGATTAAAAAACGCCACGTGTAGGAAGGAACTACAGATGCTGGTTTATACCGAAGATGGACACAAAAAGCTGGAGTAACTCAGCGGGACAGGCAGCATCTCTGGACAGAAGGCATGGGTGACGTTTCGGGTCGAGACCCTTCTCAAGAGGCAGGTTTAAACCAAAGATACAATAGATATAAAAAAGCTGTAGTACCTTAGTGGATACGAAGCGTCTCTGGAGAAAAGGAATGGGTGAAACATTACCCTCTGTCCTCCCAGCTATTTTTGTTGTTGTGGGGTAGCTTCACTTCGTCTTGGTGCAGAGCTGCATAAGCCATCTGTCACCTGATGTAGGTCAATGACATCAAGAGCTACTGTATATCCAGTCTCCTTTGACAAATACATCCACCATGAAGGGTAAATATAATCTCAGTTTTGTTATCCACACTTTCAAGCTTCTCCTTTTTTCCAGTCTCCTTTATCTCCAATTCTGAAAATGCGAAGATCTCCTCACAAATCTCTCATTAAAATAGAGGCCAGTGATATTCGGATACCTATGCTGTTACTGTCACATTTTATATTGTTGTCAACTGAAAGTTCATCACAGTTTCCTCTCTCTCCAGGCAAAAGTCCATGTTGCTGTTCATAGCTGCATCACTTTGCCCATTCTCTCCTGTGACTGTCAGTTCTGATGAAGGCACACAGACACAAAACATTGACTGTTACTCTTTCCACAGATGATGGCCGACCTACGGAGTTTTTCCTGCATTTTCTGTTTTTATTATTCTCCTGTGACTGTTTTTGTCCCGTGTGTGTTATTCTCTCCATTCTTTGTGTCATGGTATCATTCTTTGTGTCATGTCAGGGAGAAGGCAATTCTGGATTTAGTGCTATGTAATGAACCGGATTTGATAAAGGACCTCGAGGTAAATGAGCCATTGGCAGGCAGTGACCATAACATGGTCGGGTTTAATCTACAATTGGGGAAGGGCAGATCGGAGGTGTCAATGTTGCAGTTGAATAAAGGGGACTATGGGGCCATGAGGGAGGAGCTGGCCAAAGTTGACTGGAAAGATACACTAGCAGGGATGACAGTGGAACAAAAATGGCAGGTGTTTCTAGGAATAATACAGAAGGTGCAGGATCATTTCATTCCTAGGAGGAAGAAAGATTCCAAGGGGAGAAAGGGATGACCATGGCTGACAAGGGAAGTCAGGGACAGTATAAAAATTAAAGCAAAGAAGTACAACATAGCAAAGATGAGCGGGAAGGAAGAGGATTGGGTAATGTTTAAAGAACAACAGAAGATAACTAAAAAGACAATACGGGGAGAAAAGATGAGGTACGAAGGTAAGCTAGCCAAGAATATAAAGCAGGATAGTAAAAGCTTCTTTAGGTATGTGAAGAGGAAAAAATTAGTTAAGACCAAAGTTGGACACTTGAAGACTGAAAAAGGTGAATTTATTATGGGGAACAAGGAAATGGCAGATGAGTTGAACAGGTACTTTGGATCTGTCTTCACTAAGGAGGACACAAACAATCTTCCTGATATAGTAGTGGCCAGAGGATCTGGGGTGACGGAGGAACTGAAGGAAATCCACATTAGGCAGGAAATGGTGTTGGATAGACTGATGGGACTGAAGGCTGATAAATCCCCAGGGCCTGATGGTCTGCATCCCAGGGTACTTAAGGAAGTGGCTCTAGAAATCGTGGATGCATTGGTGATAATTTTCCAATGTTCTATAGACTCAGGATCAGTTCCTGTGGATTGGAGGGTAGCTAATGTTATCCCACTTTTTAAGAAAGACGGGAGAGAGAAAACAGGGAATTATAGACCAGTTAGCCTGACATCGGTGGTGGGGAAGATGCTGGAGTCAATTATAAAAGATGAGATAGACGAACATTTGGATAGCAGTAACAGGATCGGTCCGAGTCAGCATGGATTTATGAAGGGGAAATCATGCTTGACTAATCTTCTGGAATTTTTTGAAGATGTAACTTGGAAAATGGACAAGGGAGAGCCAGTGGATGTAGTGTACCTGGACTTTCAGAAAGCATTTGATAAGGTCCCACATAGGAGATTAGTGGGCAAAATGAGGGGACATATTATTGGGGGTAGAGTGCTGACATGGATTGAGCAGTGGTTGGCAGACAGGAAACATAGAGTAGGGATTAACGGGTCCCTTTCAGATTGGCAGGCAGTGACTAGTGGGGTACCGCAAGGCTCGGTGCTGGGACCGCAGCTATTTACAATATACATCAATGATTTGGATGAAGGGATTGAAAGTAACAATAGCAAATTTGCAGATGACACAACGCTGAGTGTTGGTGGGTTTCTTAAATGTGTATATTTTAATGCTAGGAGCATTGTAAGAAAGGTGGATGAGCTTAGAGCCTGGATTGACACCTGGAAGTATGATGTTGTGGCGATCAGTGAAACATGGTTGCAGGAGGGCTGTGATTGGAAACTAAATATTCCAGGATTTCGTTGCTTCAGGGGTGATAGAATTGGAGGGGCAAGAGGTGGGGGTGTTGCATTGCTTGTCAAGGAAGATATTACAGCAGTGCTTTGACAGGATAGATTAGAGGGCTCGTCTCGGGAGGCTATTTGGGTGGAACTGAGAAATGGGAAAGGTGTAACAACACTTATAGGGGTGTATTATAGACCGCCAAATGGGGAGCGAGAATTGGAAGAGAAAATATGTAAGGAGATTACAGATATTAGTAGTAAGCACAAGGTAGTGATTGTGGGAGATTTCAATTTTCCACACATACACTGGGAAACACATTCTGTAAAAGTGCTGGATGGTTTGGAGTTTGTAAAATGTGTGCAGGATAGTTTTTTGCAGCAATACATAGAGGTACCTACTAGAGAAGGGGCAGTGCTGGACCTCCTGTTAGGAAATGAGACAGGGCAGGTGGCGGAGGTATGCGTTGGGGAGCACTTCGGGTCCAATGATCACAATACCATTAGTTTCAATATAATTATGGAGAGGGTCAGAACTGGACCTAGGGTTGAGATTTTTGATTGGAGAAAGGCTAACTTTGAGGAGATGCGAAAGGATTTAAAAGGAGTGAATTGGGACATGTTGTTTTATGGGAAGGATGTAGAAGAGAAATGGAGGACATTTAAAGGTGAAATTTAAGAGTACAGAATCTTTATGTCCCTGTTCGGTTGAAAGGAAATAGTAAAAATTGGAAAGAGCCATGGTTTTCAAGGGAAATTGGACACGGTTCGGAAAAAGAGAGAGAGATCTACAATAATTATAGGCAGCATGGAGTAAATGAGGTGCTTGAGGAGTATAAAGAATGTAAAAAGAATATTAAGAAAGAAATTAGAAAAGCTAAAAGAAGATATGAGGTTGCTTTGGCAAGTAAGGTGAAAGTAAATCCAAAGGGTTTCTACAGCTATATTAATAGCAAAAGGATAACAAGGAATAAAATTGGTCCATTAGAGAGTCAGAGTGGACAGCTATCTGCAGAGCCAAACGAGATGGGGGAGATATTGAACAATTTCTTTTCTTCGGTATTCACCAAGGAGAAGGATATGGAATTATGTGAGGTAAGGGAAACAAGCAGAGTAGCAATGGAAACTATGAGATTCAAAGAAGAGGAGGTGCGGACACTTTTGAAAAATATGAAAACGGATAAATCTCCAGGTCCTGACAGGATATTCCCTAGGACATTGAGGGAAGTTAGTGTAGAAATAGCAGTTTAAAAAGGGTTCTAAGAGTAAACCTAGCAATTATAGACCTGAGTTTGACGTCAGTGGTGGGCAAATTAATGGAAAGGATACTTAAAGATAATATATATAAGCATCTGGATAAGCAGGGTCTGATTAGGAACAGTCAACATGGATTTGTGCCTGGAAGGTCATGTTTGACTACTCTTCTTGAATTTTTCGAAGAGGTTACTAGGGAAATTGATGAGGGTAAAGCAGTGGATGTTGTCTATATGGACTTCAGTAAGGCCTTTGACAAGGTTCCTCATGGAAGGTTGGTTAAGAAGATTCAATTGTTGGGTATTAATGGTGGAGTAGCAAGATGGATTCAACAGTGGCTGAATGGGAAATGCCAGAGAGTAATGGTGGATGGCTGTTTGTCAGGTTGGAGGCCGGTGACTAGTGTGGTGCCTCAGGGGTCTGTGTTGGGTCCACTGTTGTTTGTCATGTACATCAATGATCTGGATGATGGTGTGGAAAATTGGATTAGTAAGTATGCAGATGATACTAAGATAGGTGGTGTTGTGGATAATGAAGTTGATTTTCAAAGTCTACAGAGAGATTTAGGCCATTTGGAAGAGTGGGCTGAAAGATGGCAGATGGAGTTTAATGCTGATAAATGTGAGGTGCTACATTTCGGCAGGACAAATCAAAATAGGACGTACATGGTAAATGGTAGCGAATTGAGGTATGCAGTTGAACAGAGGGATCTAGGAATAACTGAGCATATTTCCCTGATGGTGGAATCTCATGTAGATAGTGTGGTAAAGAAAGCTTTTGGTGTGCTGGCCTTTATAAATCAGAGCATTGAATATAGAAGTTGGGATGTAATGTTAAAATTGTACAAGGCATTGGTGAGGCCAATTCTGGAGTATGGAGTACAATTTTGGTCGCCTAATTATAGGAAGGATGTCAACAAAATAGAGAGAGTACAGAGGAGATTTACTAGAATGTTGCCTGGGTTTCAGCAACTAAGTTACAGAGAAAGGTTGAACAAGTTAGGTCTTTATTCTTTGGAGCGCAGAAGGTTAAGGGGGGACTTGATAGAGGTCTTTAAAATGATGAGCGGGTTAGACAGAGTGGACGTGGATAAGCTTTTCCCATTGAGAGTAGGGAAGAATCAAACAAGGGGACATGACTTGGCAATTAAGGGACAGAAGTTTAGGGGTAACATTAGGGGGAACTTCTTTACTCAGAGAGTGGTAGCTGTGTGGAATGAGCTTCCAGTGGAAGTGGTGGAGGCAGGTTCGATTTTATCCTTTAAAATAGATTGGATGGGTATATGGACGGGAAAGGAATGGAGGTGGGTAGATGGGACTAGGGGGAAGTAAGAAGAAAGAAGGGGAAAAAAATGTGTTCGGCACGGACTTGAAGGGCCGAGATCGCCTGTTTCCGTGCTGTAATAGTTATATGGTCATATGGGTGGCAGTGTGAACTGTGAGGAGGATGCTATGAGAATGCAGGGTGACTTGGACAGGTTGGGGGAGTGGGCAGATGCATGGCTGATGAAGTTTAATGCGGATAAATGTGAGGTTATCCACTTTGGTAGCAAAAACAGGAAGGCAGATTACTATCTAAATGGTGTCAAGTTGGGAAAAGGGGAAGTACAACGGGATCTGGGGGTCCTTCTACATCAGTCTATGAAAGTAAGCATACAGGTACAGCATGCAGTGAAAAAAGCCAATCGCATGTTGGCCTTTATAACAAGAGGAATCGAATATTGGAGCAAAGAGGTCCTTCTGCAGTTGTACAGAGCCCTAGTAAGATCACACCTGGAGTATTGTGTGCAGTTTTGGTCCCTTAATTTGAGGAAGGACATTCTTGCTATTGAGGGAGTGCAGCGTAGGTTTACAAGGTTAATTCCCGTGGCTGTCATATGCTGAGAGAATGGAGCAGCTGGGCTTGTACACTCTGGAGTTTAGAAGGATGAGAGGGGATCTCATTGAAACATATAAAATTGTTAATGGTTTGGACACGCTAGAGGCAGGAAACATGGTCCCGATGTTGGGTGAGTCCAGAACTAGGGGCCACAGTTTAAGAATAAGGAGTAAGCCATTTAGAACGGAGACGAGGAAACACTTTTTCTCATAGAGAGTTGTGAGTCTGTGGAATTCTCTGCCTCAGAGGGTGGTGGAGGTGGGTTCACTGGATGCTTTCAAGAGAGAGCTAGATAGGGCTCTTAAAAATAGCAGAGTCAGGGGATATGGGGAGAAGGCAGGAATGGGGCACTGATTGGGAATGATCAGCATGATCACATTGAATGGCGGTGCTGGCTCGAAGGGCCGAATGCCCTACTCCTGCTCCTATTGTCTATTGTCTATTGTCTATTGTCTATTGTCTATCTGTATGCCTTTATTCCAGGTAAACAGGAGTTTTTCCCAAGGTAGCAGGAGGATGAGAGAGTATCCTGGGTATTGTGGGTCTTTGGCAATATTAGCTATCTTTATGAGGCAGCTCCTCCTTTAGATACCTTAGATCAGTGCTTCTTAAACTATTTCAATGTCATTCACTCTTGAGTCTTTAGCACAAAATTTCATTCACCCTCGACTAAATTTTCTTATGTTTTTTGGGAATTTTCATCTTATTCTCCCTTGAAAATAATTTTACATATCATTTATTTTGTCACATGAGCAAAAAACATAAATTAACTCATTTTATTCAACTTTTTGAACATCCTAAAAATATGTAAAGAAAACTAGGAGTGAGAAAAAAAAAGTTCAATTACCACTGGAGTTGGAAAATCATTCTATTAGATTGATACAAAACCATTCCAACATCTAATCAGGGCTTCAGCCCCATCCTACCCTTTCGGGCTTTGATTCCTGCAGTTTATTTCTTGGAAAACTAGCTCCAAAAAAACCATGGAGTATATGATTTAATATATTAGTATCCAACTAATATAACTTTCTATAACTCATCCCGTCGAAAACTCACAATACCACCAAATATCAACTTTTGTAGCTACATTGCTACACAAAGTAAAGTTACAGTTCAACAGTTGCCTACGGCGATCATCCAGTGTTGCCATTTATAAATTTATGATCCCACTAGCTCTTTTGGTCTTCCCTAAAAGGTTATATTACAGTAAATTTGGGAAATATCCTGCTACTTTGAAATTAGAAAACCATAAGTAGAGAGAAAAAAACATATCAAATTTCCAGCTCCACTGCCATTAAAACCATTTTACTAACTAACCACTTTAATGGCAATGCCCTTATATGTATAGAAAATATATATAAATAACTGAATAAATTAAGTAAATCACCCTTCATTCTCCACTCTAGTTTCATTCACCCCAAAATAATCTCATTTGCCCTTGGATGAACCATTCACCAGTTTAAGAAGCACTGCCTTAGATGGTGGGGAAGTCAGTACTCGAGTTGGACCGGGCAATGTCTACCAATTTCTGCAGACTCCTTTGTTCCATGGCATTTGAATTACCGAACCAGGCCATGTTGCAGCCAGTCAGTATCCTCTCTATCACTGTAGAAATTGGACAGAGTATTTGGCCAGAAATTGAATCTCCTCAATCTTCATTAGAAGTAGAAGCATTGGTGAGTTTACTTTTGTTGTTGCATCAATATGCTGAGCCCAGGATAGATCTTCAGAGATATGCACACCCAGGAAATTGAAGCTGTTGACTCCCTCAACTGCTGTCCCATCAATAATTATGGTTTCAAGGAACTCTTTCGGTCATCTCATCCCTGCTTGCTATTTTCGATGTGTGCTCATTTACAACTGATATTTAATCCATCTTTCTCATAGGCAACACGCTTAAGAAACATTTAAGACACCTTTAAGAAGCAATTAGACAGGTACATGGATAGGACAGGTTTAGAGGGATACGGGCCAAACGCAGGCAGGTGGAACTGGTGTAGATGTAGGTATGTTACAAAACTTACCTTCAGTCGCGCTGTAATTCTGCCACTGGCCGTGTGCGCGATTTTGGCGCCTTTAAGGGGGGGAGGGGTTAAAACGCGGGTTTCTCCTCCCTTGTCCTGGTTAATATTTAGTTGGAGTACAAGCGTTGGCTGAAGAATCGTTCCTAGTGGCGTTTTGTGTATTTTTTATTTTTATTAAATCGTCAATGTCAGCGCTAGAGTAATTTTAAAAGCAGCTCCTGAAGCGTCAACGCCGATAACGGGGACGGATTTCACACACGGGACAGGTAAACGAAAGTGGTTTCTTTAAATGTATAAAAGTGCTTCTTAAGAAACCTTTAATTCACATTTTTTCATGCGACACGGTGATTTTATTCCCCGAACTAACGGCAGTATTTTTCATGCCAATACGGGGTTAAATTCACCGCAAATGAACGTTCCAAAAGATCGCGTTCCAGAAATCCTCACTCACAAGATGATTTAAATGCCCATTAATTTACAGGTATTAAACATTAAATTCCTTCCATTTGGCCTGTAAATTCATGAAAATGAGATTTAAAAATTATGTTATATTGTGAATTATTGTGTGAATGTTATTTGGACACTTAGGCTATTTAAAAATGTTAATCTATTCTTAAGAAATTGATAGATGTTTAGATCTAGTAATTGAATTTTGTAATTAGCTACAATTAGGTAACTAACTAATTATATGCTTTACTTTCATGTCTTCTAAGTAAGATTGTTTCATATTTGTTTCAGAATGCTTCAATCTATAATAACTGAAAATTTCTTTCAGTTATCTTAATTTTTAAGGAAGTTATGGGCTTTTAACTGCCCTCGATCACAGCTTTTGTGTTTAGTCAATGGAAAAGCAATAGGGAACAAGATGCTAATTTCCGAGTATGAAAATGGCCATAACTTCTTTAATACTGAAGATATGAAAGTGAATTAGGTGTCAAATTAAACTTCTTTTTATGCTTTATCTGATGGGATAAATTGCAGACTTGATTTTTAAAATCTCAAAATTTTGTAACATTGCTAGTAGATGGGACATGTTGGTCGGTGTGTGCAAGCTGGGCCGAGGGGTCTGTTTCCATGCTGTGTGACTGACCTTTTTTTGTAACAGTTTGTTGATGCCTTTGATTCTGTGTGCACATCGCATTCTCAACATGTCAAAAGGGGTTTCAAGAAAGGCTTTCTCTGTCATCCATGCTGACTGTTAACTTATCATCTCGTGTATAAATTCAGTAAATGAGATCCAAACAAATCATCCCGATAGGATGCTTTCTACAGTGCATTTGTAGAAATTGGTAAGAGTTATTGCAGACATTCTGAACTTCCTAGAGTCTTCTGAGAAATTAGAGGCATTGCCGTGTTTTCTTGGTCCGAACGTCAATGTGCCTGTTCAAGAAAGATTGCCATTGATAATTATGCTCTTGAAGCTCTCGACCACCTCTACTTCAGCATGCTGACTGGCGTAGGACCACCCTGTTTCCTGAAGTCAGTGACAAGCTCCTTCATCTTGCTGGCACAGAGAGAGAGGTTGATGTCTTGACACCATGTTGCTAAGCTCTCCATGCCCTTCCTGTACTCCGACTTGCTGTATTTGAGGACTGGACCACTACGGTGGTGTGATCTGCAAACTTGTAATTGGTGTTGGAGCAGGAGTTGGCCACAGAGTCACGTGTGTATAGGAAGTATAGTAAGGACGGAGGTGTTGAGATAGATCTGACAGGCTTGTGGTCTCAAGTTCCCACCTGGTCGCAGAGGTCCTATCCTGTGGACAACCCAGTCGGGCACTTCCAGCCTTCTCGTCGCTGGATTGCTGTTTTTTGATTAGGCTCATTTATAACTATCATTTAATCAATTTCACTTTATTCCAATAGGTTCCACATCTTTGATCTTCTAGAAACTGCTTTTTTGTATTATTTGTTAATGCCTTTGATTCTGCATACACAGTGCAGTCCCATCATGTCTAAAGGATTTTCAAAAAAGACTTTCTCTAACATCCATGCTGACTATTTCTAACCTTTCTTCTCATGTATAAATTTATTAAATGCAATCCAAAGAATTCAAATTTCAATATTGCAAATTCTACAGTAAACCCCCCCCCCCCCCCCCCCAAGATAACCTGGCTGAACCTTTACTACTATTTTCTAATCAGGATGGCAAAATGTAACCTCCAGATGCTTTATTTCTGTTGCAAGACTACTATTGGGTTAAACTACCATGAGTATCCAGGAAATGGTAGAGGTTAGAACATCCTTCTATAGAAATACAGATGTGTTGCACTTCCTTTCTATTTTATTTGCTTTTAAAATAGAGGTTGCTCCTTCCTTTTTAGGATTTTTAAAAAGCACCTTGCTGTTCTGCCATTTAATTAATATTGCAAGAATGTTAGTATTTAATATAAAAATGCACAGAAAACCAAATAGCTGCCTTTTCTCCTGCCACACATTCAATGAAAACGTGGTTAAAATCTGCTAGTCCAGATACCTGATACACAGCCTGTGCGCTCAGATTCTCTGAAGCATTTTGGGGCAGAGCTTTGATCCACCCAAACAAGTTCCTGTTGCAGGAGGATTATGCTTGTGCATTGGAAGTGAAATTTCTCCTCTCTCTTCCACACTATAAATTATAATAGATAGACGGCAAAGATGGTCAGCCACAAGTAGAAGCATTGGTGAGTTTACTTTTGTTGTTGCATCAATATGTTGAGCCCAGGATAGATCTTCAGAGATATGCACACCCAGGAAATTGAAGCTGTTGACTCCCTCAACTGCTGTCCCATCAATAATGATGGTTTCAAGGAGCTCTTTCGGTCATCTCATCCCTGCTTGCTATTTTCGATGTGTGCTCTCGCTGCTCCCCCTCTGTGATTCCTCCTGCTCTCCAGTTACCTTTTTGCATATTTTTCAATAATTTGTTCTATATCTCTCCACATCACCATCTATATCTCTAGTTTCCCTTTCTTGACCCGAAACATCACCAATTCCTCCTCTCCAGAGATGCTGCCTGTCCTGCTGAGTTACTCCAGCACTTTGTGTCTATCTTTGCTGTATGTGACTGTTCCAGTATGATCTAAAATATTTCAATGAACAAATTAATTGATTAAAGTGATAGAAAACAAGCATGATTTGGTCAAAGTATCATTAATCATAGCCTATCTCTCACATCTTTAAGAATAATTATGTTTCAGGATTTTTAATTTTATCCTTTAAAACTAACGAAGAAATCCTTACAAATTTTCCTTTATTGTTCTTCATTGCTAAATCTCTGGTAAGCGATTGAGCTTTGCAGATATAGGAATGAATTAGCTCCAAAACAATTTGGTCTTTAAGAAAGCACACAAAGATATACAAAAGGCATCTCATTTTTATGAAACTTTTAGGACAATTATGCATGTTGCAAAGTTACTCATTGGAAACTCATAAAGCAACACAGTTGCACTGCTGATAGAGCTGCTGCCTCACAGCGCTAGAGACGTAGGTTCGATTCTGACTGTAGGGTGCTAACTGTGTGGAGTTTGTATGTTCTCTCTTGGACTACTTGGGTTTCATCCAGGTGCTCCAGTTTCCTCCCACATCACAAGGATGTGCGGGTTTGTAGGTTAATTGGCCTCTGTAAATTGCTCCAAATGTGTCAGGAGTGGATGCAAAAGTGGGATAACATAGAACTAGTGTGAACAAATGATTGATGGTCGGGGTGGACTCTTTGGGCCGAAGGGCCTGTTTTCATGCTGTATCACTAAACTAAATTGAGGAGTAGAATAATTCATTGAGGAAATATATACAAATATGCAAGACAGTTAGAAAGGAACTAAGCCGACTTAGAAAATTTAATATATTCTGTGTCTTTCCTTCCATTTTGATCCTGTGATCCCTTTTACATTCAGACATGCACAAGGATGCATGTATCTCATCTACCAGTGTCAGTACAACAGAATAAATAAAGCCTTGGTGCAACAAATCAGGGAATGCATGAGAAGAATTTTGCAATTAATGCATTTATATTGATTATCCAGATTTATGCATTGACAAGCAAATAACCTGCCTATTAATCAGAAATACACATCAGGGTCCTGACCTGAAACGTCACCTATCCTTTTTCTCTAGAGATGCTGTCTGACCTGCTGAGTTACTCCAAATACGAGTTACTGTGTCTATCTTTGGTATAAACCAACATCTGCAGTTCTTTGTTTCAGCATATTGATGAGAATGGGTTAAAAATAAGGGGTTTCCTCATATTAGAATCATAGTCACAGGAAGGAAACTCTAAACATATCTATTTATGATGATCAAAAGAGATTTATCCTTTGAAAGCAAAATTTGGGGGATTAATGCTTGGTTTTGAGATTCTGGATTAGTTAGATTAAATTTAAATGCAGTGAGTACATTTGAGTTTCTGTTTTAGTTTCTAATATAAGATGTGTGTATATATGTATATGTATATATGTGTATATATATACAGTATGTGCACACACACACACACACACACACACACACACACACACACACACACACACACACACACACACACACACACACACACACACACACACACACACACACACACACATATATATACATATATATACACATACATACATACTCGCAAACCACAAGCAGCTTAGACCAGAATTGAGCTATTGGTTTAACCTAAAAATACTAGCCAAGCTACTAGTGCCCTTCATACCCACATGGATGTTTCCCCCATCTGCATCAGCAGCAGAATGAGTGGGCCATTGTGGTCATCAGTAATAATCATGGGTGTAGTGAAGCCAACAGAGATACTCCTCATCCTCGTAAATTCATAGGTTTTTGTTGTTAAATTGTGTCTATGGCACCATCCATTTCCAAGGCCCCTCAGTATTCGAGGTGGAGCTTCATCTTCTTGCGTATGGCGTGCACATCCTAAAGTTGTAGATCAAGGGTAGACATCCAGGCCAGAACAGAATCAGTTACTGGGTGGATGGTTTTGATGCCCCCAGGGAAAAGCCTCAGTGGGCAGTCATTCACGATGTGCGAGATGGTCTGGTCTGGATGTCCGCAGTCGCAGACAGGGCTGTCTGTCATCTCCCACTTATGCAGGTGGCGGGCTGTTCTTGCATGGAGGGTCCGGATTCTGTTCAGGGTTAGCCATTGCTTGCGATGGAGGTCAAAACCCGGTGGTTTCACTGTGGGGTCTGTGATGACCTCTCCGTTGTTGGTGTTGCCATCTTTCCAGGCTCTGCGCCACTCAGTCTTGGAGTCAATGTCTTTCAGGGATTTAACGGAAGACCAGAAGGGTTTGCGGGACTTCAGGCGCATGTTGGGCAGATTATTCAAGTTAGCATGGATGGGCAGGGGATGGGAAGGTCAGGGTAAGCCTCGATGGTGCACCAATCTTTCAACATCCTCTCCCATCTGTGTATGCTGGGAGGGGCGATATGTGAGAGGAAAGGGAGCCACTGCAAAGGTGTTGACTTAAGGGGGAGCTAAGCAAGGGCAACTTGCTCTGACCTCCTATCCCTGACTTAACAATTTCTGTGCAAATCTGCAGCAACAATATTTGAGGTAACAACCACAAAATAAAAACAAAGACAGTTGTTGGACACCTAACACATCTTTAGGGTGGCTGCTCCGTGTACCTGAAAAAGGTTCAAATCGTAATTCATTATATGAAAATTGTAGAGAGAATATGCATAAGAATTGGATCCAAAGAATACTCCCAAAATACATGCAATTAGGCGCAATTTCTACAAGTATTTAAAAAAATTTTAAAAGCCTGTGTTATCCTGTTTAGAATGCATGAATATCTGTGGCAAAATATTTCTTGGAAGAATTAATCCAATGGTAACTGTCTAAGGTTTGCACATCAGCATTTATCTATATTACTAAAAGTCTGATCTTGACCACTTCCTGTTGTTCTGTATATTGATATTTAAAAAAACGCTGCCACTTACAGCTGTGATTTTTGACCATCTTACTCAGTCTCCCTGCGCTGAGGATTTTTCCCATCGATGAAAAATAAAAGAGTTATTAGTGTTTAAAAAATGTTGAGATTCTCTCTCCTGAAGGCCATGCCCCTTCTGGAGGGACTATAAAACCCGGAAGTTGAATGCCTCAGTCAGTCTCGGCAAGATGGGGGAGCGAGAGGGTCAGGTCTCTCAGTCTGAGCTATGAATAACACTGAACACATGTCTACTAAACTGTGAGTGGTTTTACTGATCTGTCAGTGCCCTTAATGTGGTTTGAAAATATAGTTTGGAAATGCTAAAGCTGTGTTGCCATTGGTTTGGAAATGCTAAAGCTGTGTTGCCTTTGGTTTGGAAATGCGAAAGCTGTGTTGCCTAATTAAAGTTGCCTTGCCTAATTAAAGTTGCCTTGCCTAATTAAAGTTGCCTTGCCTAATTAAAGTTGCCTTGCCTAATTAAATTTGCCTTGCCTAATTAATGTTGCCTTGCCTTCTATATAATTAAAAGTTTAATCTTGACCACTTCCTGTTTGCGCTTTAGAAAAAACACTACCACGTACGGCTGTGATTTTTGACCATCTTACTCATAGTCCCCCTCCGCTCATCAGGTGCCGAAGATCTTTCCCATCGATGAAAAATAAAAGAGTTATTAGTGTTTAAAAAATGTTGATATTCTCTCTCCTGTCAATCTCGTCATGAAGGCCACGCCTCTTCTGGTGGGAGTGGGGGAGGGACTATAAAACCCAGAAGTGTGGGGTGGCTCAGTCTCTGCAAGATGGAGGAGGGAGAGGTCATGACTCGCTGTCTTTAGTGGCCTTGCACCCTGCTTGAAATGGTATGAAACTGCACTTGAATTTGGTGGCCTTGCACCCTGCTTGAAGTGGTATGAAATTGCACTTGAATTTGGTGGCATTGCACCCTGCTTGAAGTGGTAAGAAACTGCACTTGAATTTGGTGGCCTTGCACCCTGCTTGAAATGGAATTTCAAGGAATAGCCGTGAGTCAACTGCCAGCCCACCAGCCGTGAGTGAGTGAGCTACCAGCACAACAGGCTTGAGTGACTGAGCCGCCAGCCCAAGAGTCCATTCGGCCCACAATGTCCATACTAGCCCTCTGGAAACCAGTCCCTTCAGCCCACAACATCCATACTAGCGCTCCAGAAAGCCCCCCCCCCACAATGGCCACCAATATTGGAATTGGTGGAGAGGTGGAATATTGCGTTGGGGGACCAGCCCTCCTGTGTGATGCTGGGACCCAACGGGTCCCTCTTAGTCTAGTAATTTCTAAATATTAGACAGCCTAATGGTGACATCTTACTGTTTAACTGTCTCTAAATCTGACCTGGAGACTTCAAGACCTGCAATCTTTTTAACAATGCTTAAATAAACAAATATTGATATTTTGAATTTTTTATTGACTGGCAGGATCTTTCTGGTGCCTCGTTACTATCGGCTGAATAAAACCAACAGAAACTGATTCTTTCGAATATCTTAATATCCATTTACAACTGTTAATAAACATTTTATAATTTAAGTGTATTTTCTGACAGGTAATGCCTTTGTGCTGCAAAGCTTTTGTGAGATGGTCTGTTGTACAAAGTATCTGGAAAACTTTGTGCCAAAGCTAAGCACCATCATAGGGGGAGGGAGGTGGGTGGGGGAGAGAAGGGGACAGAAGGGAGACAGAAGGGGAGATAAGGGGGGGAGAAGGGGAGAGAAAGAGAGGAGAAGGGGGGAGACAGGGGAGAGAGAAGGAGTGGAGACACTTTTAAGAAGTATAATAAAGTTTACCGGCCATTTTATCTGCCGGTGGGTCTTCCTAGGTCGTGAAACTCCAATGAGCCAATCAAAATGGCCGGTCAGCGAAGGAGGCAGCCTACGGCTTCCCTCGAGTGCCTGTAAGTAAATAGCAACCCCACTCCACTACGAGTGAAAAAGAACCATGCCGACCTAGCTGAGGCCGCGAGTAGACGGGAACCTCCCTCGAGCATGAAGGAGAGTTCCAGCGACCTCATACGACCTCCTAGGACCTCGTGTCGACCATGCTGCGAGTTTGAGTCCTTGGCAAACTGTTCTAAACTCGCAGCTTATATCGCCCAAGCGGGACAGGCCCTTTACAGTCCCCAGTTCTGTCATGGGTCTTGTCAGTCTTGCCAGTCTGAATATATGCTCTGCTCAGCATGTCCGCAAGCTGCATCTCCTTCCCTGGTCTGTATCTTATTGTCACATCATAGGTCTGCGTCCTCACCAGCATCCTCTACAATCTCTTTGGTGAGCGGTGAAGTGGTTTTGTGGCAATTATCTCCAGTGGCTTATGGTCTGACTGCACATTCAATGGCCTTCCATATGTGTACACATGCAACCTCTCTAGACCAAACACCACTGCCAATAATTCCTTTTCTATTTGTGCATATCTGGTCTCCGCATCCGTCAGGACCCTGCTGGCATAGGCAACTGGATGGCCCTCCTGCACCAGCGCCGCACCGTCCAGTTTTTGACGCATCGGCCTGTAATGTCAGCTCCTTGGATGGATCATAGTATCCGAGTACTGGCTCTGCAGTTACTAGCTTCTTTATTTCCATCACCACCCTGTCCTGCACCTGTGCCCACCACCAAACTACATCCTTCTGTGTCAGCTTGCGTAGCGGTTCACATAGGTCGCTTAGTCCAGGAAGGAATTTGCTCAAGTGTTTAACAAACCTAATAAATCGCTGAACTCCTTGGACATCTGTTGGGTTAGGCATCTGTAGCACTGCTTCTACCTTCCCTGCATCAGGTTTCAGTCCTGCAACAGAGACTCTATGTCCTATGAAAGTGACTTCCTTCACCTTCAGCTTTGCCTTCTCTATGTTCAGCTTCAGGTTTCTGTCACGACATCTCTCCATCAGAGCTCTGACCTTCCTGTCATGGTTTCTTTCTGCTTCCTCTGCAGATTTTCCTATCCCAAACACTAGGATGTCGTCAGCTCACTCCTTCCAGGCCCTCCAACATTTGGTTCTGTCGTCGCTGGAACTCTTCAGGGGCCGTGGACAGACCAAATGGCATGTGTCTCCATCTATATCTGCCATATGGTGTGTTAAATGTCGTAAGCTGAGAACTCTCATCATCCAGTTCCTCATGCCAAAACCCATTCTCGTCGCCAAACGTGCTAAATACCTTGGCGTCATTCAGGTCTGTGAGGACATCTTCGATCGTCGTCATTGGGTAATGACTTCTTTTCAGCCCCTTGTTCAGATCCCTCGGGTCTAAACACACTCTCAACTTTCCATTGGGCTTTGCTACACACACAAGGCTGGATACCCATGGAGTGTGGGTCTCTACTGGGGCAATTATTTCAGCTTCTGTTAGACTGTCTAACTCCTCTTTCAGCTTACTCTGTAAGGCTACAGGGACTCTTCATGGTGGATGTCATCTACCTGCAGATGGTACTTGCCCTTGAATTTACCTGTCCCTTGAAACACATCAGCATACTCAGCCATCAGTCTTTCCTTGCTCAGAGGGATTACACTGCCATTCATTGTCATTATGTCATTATGTTCTCTTTACACACTGAGCCCCATCTGCTGGGCTGTCCTGCTTCCCAGGATTGGAATGCAGTCTTCCTCCAGGACTACAAACTCTACTTGGTATTTCCTTCCATTCTTTGGGTTCACTAGTTTCAGCTTGCTTTTTCCAAGAGGCACCACTGTCGTATCGTTGTACATCGACAATACTTGCTTGGTTTCATCCACATCCATTGCATGCATCTTGGGAATGATGTTACAAGTGGCTCCACTATCCATCTGGAATTTTACTTCCTTCTCTTCCAGCATCATGGTCGCAAAGATTTTCTTTGGGAATTGAGTCTCCTCAACACTGTGCACACTCTCTGCGTTTACTGCTTCTGGTTGCAGTTCCACTGTGTGAATTTCATCATCCTCATCATTGGAACTCTCCACTTCATCCACTGTATGCACAGATTTTTTCCCTTTCTTTTCTTTCTTCTGGTTCTTCTGTTGCACCTGCTTTTCCGTACATTGTGATGCAAAATGATTTTTCTTATGGCATTTGAAACGCTCCTGGCCAGATGCCGGACATTTCTCCTTCTTCCTCTCATGTTTGTATCCGCAGTATTTGCACTGTATGGTCGGCTGGTATCTTGTCCCCTCTTGTCTCACTGCACAGACATCTTGTCGTTGGTCACCTAACAGGACATCAACTCTGGCCTTGGAAAGCACCGAAGCCTGGCATGCCTTCACACACTTTTCTAAGTCAAGTGAGGTTTCTCGGAGAAGTCTCTCCCGCAGCATGTCATCTCTTATGCCGCATATTATTATTTTTCTTCTTGCATGGAGAGTGATCCCGGTGGCTTGAGTCCCTCCATTTTTTACTCTTTTGTCTCCTGCATAATAACTCAGCTCCTGCAGAAACATCGGCAAATCACCTGTACTTTGTGGCTTCTTAACTTTCACTTCTTTAAATTTGTCACTTAGAGTTTTTATACTGCTGCTCAGGTGGTGCTGCATACTCCGCTGGGCTCCTGGAAGTTCTCGAACATGGCGGCGTGGAGAATGTTATGTTCGCTATATGACCCTGTTGTGGCTAGCACAATGTATACTATCTTGTAAGAAGCGTTTATTTCCACCACTAACAGAAACTTCTGGAAGGTCACTTGACCTCAGTCACGAGGCACTGGCCAACTCGCCAGCTTGTACTCCTGGCCTCAAGAGGTGCTGGCATTTACATTACATTACATCTCCCCCTTCAACTTTATTTACATTACATCTCCCCCTTCAACTTTGGGGTCACCATTTTTTCAATACAAATAAATTTAATCTTTAGTCAATTTAATGTGGATAACAGCTGGAAAGTTGGTATGTCCCATTTGTGTAATGCTCATATAAACTATTTGTTTTTCTCTTTCTCCTCTTTCTCTTTCTCCTTCTTTTCTAGAGTATTTCTTAACTCTTTTTCTTTTGTTTTTAATTTTGTTCTTATAGGGTCTTCGTTCTTTCTTGTTGTCACATTTTCTACACTCTCACTTTTTCCTTCACTTTCTTCTTTCTTTCAATCTTATCCTTTCCTTTTACTAGTCTAAAAAACAAACGGAGTACATTAATTGTAAGAAGATATAAGTGACGAGTACTAATGTATGTGGTTGTAATGTAATGTACTTCTAATAAATTAAAAAAAAAAAAAAAAACATAATGTGGATAACAAACTATTTTCAATACTAATATCGATGACAAATACAAATGTTACATCTCCCCCTTCAACTTTGGGATTTCATTTACCTGTACGTCCACGGCATTTAAATGGAAATACAGTACTATTAAAGCCATTTAGATTTGGCTTCATTTAATTCAGTAGAACATTTGTACATTTCCCACGTATTTTCCTTCAATACTCTTTCGCATTCGATTTAAATTCTGCTTATGAACTTTAATATCCACATAAAGTTTTACATTAGAATCAATAAAGAGTGCTGCTGTTTTCCACTTTAACCTCAAAACCTCGAAACTCTGGGGTTCTGTCTCGTTGCCTCTCGCTGCGTTTCGGCGCATCGTGTCGTCTGGGAAATTGGCCCCTTCTGGAAGACGATTTCTTGCGTCTGGGATGCTGGCTCCGCCATCTGGGTTTCTTGGTCTGGGAGACTGGCTCCTCTGTCTGGGTTTCACGCTGCGTCTGACTACATGTGGCATATCCCCGGCTACAAGGCTCTCCCTGGGCTACAGGGTTCTACCCTGGGCTACAGGGTTCTATCCTGGGCTACAGGGTTCTATCCTGGGCTACAGGGTTCTATCCTGGGCTACAGGGCTCTATCCTGGGCTACAGGACTTTACCTGGGCTACAGGGCTCTACCTGGGCTACAGGGCCACTAGCCACATCTTCTCATCTCCACCCATTTCCGCTTTCCGCAGAGACCGTTCCCTCCGCACCTCCCTGGTTAACTCATCCCTTCCAAACACTACCTCCTCTCCAGGTACTTTCACCTGCAATTGCAGGAGATACAACACCTGTCCCTATACCTCCCCCCTCAACTCCGTCCAAGGACCCTGACAGTCGTTTCAGGTGAGGCAGAGGATTACTTGTACCTTGTCCAACCTCATCTAATGTATCTGCTGTTCCAGGTATGGACTCCTATATATCGGCGAGTCCAAGTGCAGGCTCGGTGATTCTTTCGCTGAACACCTCCGCTCAGTCCGCCTAAACCTACCCGTTCTCCCGGGTGCTAAACACTTTAACTCCCCCTCCCATTCCCACACTGACCTTTCTGTCCTTGGTCTCCTCCATTGTCAGAGTGAGGCCCAGCGCAAATTGGAGGAACATCACCTCATACACCCCAGCGGTATGAAAGTTGACATCAAGTAACCCTTGCTTTCCCTCTCTCTTCATTCTTCCCCCTTCCCAGTTCTCCGACCAGTCAGACTGTCCACATTTACATTTTATCTCTGTTTGCTTTGTTGTTGCCTTCTCCTAGCTAACAATGATCAATTCTACATTTTCCTTGATCTCCATCCCCTTTGTCTTGTTATCACACCTTAAACGTTCTTATCTCTGTGTCTCCCTCTCCCCTGACTCAGTCTGAAGAAGGAACTCGACCCGAAACATCACCCATTCCTTCTGTCCAGAGATGCTGCCTGTCCCGCTGAGTTACTCCAGCATTTTGTGTCCATCTTCGGTTTAAACCAGCATCTGCAGTTCCTTCCTACACAGTTATTTAGAATGAAGGGTTGAAATGAAACATTTGTGATGATGTTAACTAAATCTGCAAGTTACATCTATGATGGTTTAAATTTCCAACTATTTCCAGGATCTTAGAGTAGATGCTGCAGTTGGTTCCTTAGCAGAGATGCTGTGCGAGATGCTGACCATTTTAGGATTGCAACATGGCTCCAAAAAAGATGAGTTTAATTTTCAGGCCACCGTTGAAGTTATTGACTTTCAATCATTTCAGGATATCCCCAAATTGAACAAAGTGCCGTTTAAATGTCAACAAGTATTTCTTTTCTATCTTATTGCTTATACATGTGTGTAAATCGAACTGGACGGTAACTGGAGGTGTTCAACTGCCTTTCTCCTGATTGTTGTCAGGCAGGTTATTCCAGTTACTCCCAGGGGTCACAGAAATGAAATGTTTTTTGGTACTTTGGAAGGTGAGGCTTGGCGAGGCAATCCTCTCCCCCAGTTACTCTGGAATACATGTCTTCATGCGTCTCTATGTGAGATATGGACTGCAACAACTGGAAAAACCTTCTGGTAAAACAATTGTTCAGTGTTCACGTCACCTCATCATCTGATGGACGAACTCCAGGAACAACTTTCTTTTGTGACCTCTTAACACAGTTGAGAGGACAGTGGTGCTAAACATTCCTTTTTGGATCTTAACTCCTCACAGCCTTCTCTGGCCCTGTAAATGTGTTATTCTTTTTGTAATGTGATCCCTTTAGTGAACTCGTGGCACTGACAAAGCTTTTACAGCTGGTCTGCACATGCGTACAATATTAATGCTCTGACCAGCTGCACCATTTGCCAGTAAATGTCGAAGAGCATACTTCAGAAGGTCTCTTGAGACCCATTCAGCAATATAAAAGCAGTTTCAGTCAGCTATTATCCACCATTTGCCTTCTAAATGTGAGAGTGCCAACTGCACGAAAATTAGGAGTATCCTTTGCTTTTCATTCACATGTAGCTGAATTTTAACAACTTAAACATAAATATAATTTTGAATTGTTACCTGCCTTCAAAGGGAGGAGGCCCATGTAACACATGACTTTGACCAAATCCCAGGCATGGGTTTGAATCCATTGTATCGTTTCAATGTTTATAAAGAGCCAAGCTATTGAAACTAAAATAAGTTTAATTTGTGTTTTCCAATAATTTTATTGGACATATTTTAAATGATTAACAACGGTCACTTTTTAGGTAGCTACATTATATTGAGATTGTAAATTGCGGTGCCTAAACATGTGATGAAAAGACCGTGACAATGAAAGTGATTTTTACAAATCGCAGGCATTATCGGAGCAAAGAACACACAGACCCCAATGTGTAGTTTTCCTTTTTTTTTTAGTATCACAGACTATAAGTCTTGTGTTGCTTGCAACCGTTACACTTATATGGTTCCAAAAATATTCCCAGGAGCATGTTCAGTAATCAAAAATATGTGGACCTTGCATTTAAGGCAGCATATGGATGTAATCTTTTGTCTTCGCTGATGCCTAATATTGCACTTACACTTTTTGAGATGGAAATATTTGCATAAAGCTCTTAAAACGAACACAGGAGCAACGTAGAAAGATGCATTTAACAAAATCTAACATTTTCCTCTGCGTTTTGATCATTTAATTGTTAAGAGATTTTACTAAGAAAGAATAGCATCCTTTCTGTAGCATCAATGGTATTCAGCCATTATTGTAGTTGAGAAGTATAGACATACAGGGAGAGGTTGGGTAGACTTGGATTGTTTTCTCTGGAACGTCGGTTGAGGGGAGACTTAACAGAAGTATATAAAATTATGAGGCATAGATAGGCTAGACAGTATCAAAGAAATTTTAGACATAATTCAAAAATCTTTCCAAAAAAATTGATCTTTACATTTACCATATAAACTTTTGATTTTCCTTGAGTTTTTTTTAAATTTTTTTTTTTTTTTTGAATTTAATCTTTTTACTTGAATTTCACGGCAATTTACATACATACAATAATAAGACAGTAATAATCAAGGCATAATTGTACCACAGTAGGTAAGCGATCCTCAAAACCCTTACCCATACCCACCTTCAACCCACCCAAGTCAGATTTTCCTTGAGTTTGACGGTTTGTATGGTGAACTGCCAAAAGCCCTTTAAAATTATAACAAATATATATTACCTCAATAGGTAAGGTGAGGAGGTATTGTATCTGGTGGGGAATTTGGAGTGATCTTCTAATTAGATCAGCCAATTTAGTATTGAAATCGTGAAACATTCCCATGACAAAACTTGCTACTCTCGCGCTCATACGTCTGTGGTATGGCTTCATTTGAAATTTTAATGGCTGGCATTAATATATATTTCCTGAGTAGGTACTATGGGTACCAACACAATATCACACTCATCATATTGTTCCTCATATCCTATTTGTTGTGCATGGAGTGTTTTGAAACACCCCCATTAATGAAGGTAGACAAAAATACTGGAGAAACTCAGCAGGTGAGGCAGCATCTATGGAGCGAAGGAAATAGTTAATGAAGATACACTTCTCAGTGACAGATGCTGACACTCACTTGCTAACGCTCTTATGTTCTGATGATACTGCGAACAGTTGTGTTTTAGGTCTTTTGCAATGTAAGCAAGGCACACGGATAACGAGACGCCAGTCCGAAGAGAGTTGATCGATGCAAGAACATTCATTCATGGGGCAGAATCAGTTATCAGGAGGAGACAGAACACGATAAAGGGAAAAAAGGTAGAGCAACTAGCTACCTGGAATTTTAAGACAGCTTTTGATCTAATTAGATAGCCAGTCCGGCTTTATGGCAGGTCATGTCCCACTAACTTGATTGTGTTTTTGAGAACGTGACAAAGGAGATTGATGAAGGTAGGGTGGTGGATGTTGTATACATGGATTTTAGTAAGGCTTTTGATAAGGTCCCTCATGGTTGACTGATTCGGAAGATTAGGATGTACGAGAATCACATGTGTTATCCAGTGAAAACATACTGTACACGAGTTCAGTCGAGCCATACATAAGTACAATGGGTAGAGCAAAGAGGAAAATAACCAGAGTGCAGAACATAGTGTCATAGCATTACAGCTATAAAGAAAGTGCAAGTTAAAAGGTGCATGGTCACAATACAGTTGCTTGGGAGATTTGGGACTGTACCCTTAGCTTATGAAAGGACTATACAGTAGTCTGAACATACTAGGCAAGAAGCTATTCCTGAATCAGGTGATCCATGCTTGCAAGCTTTTATACCTTACTAGACCAAGTGCAGACCCGTTGGGTCTGGACACCGAAGGTGCTTAAGACCCCGGGGTGTGAGATCCCGAACGTGCTTCAGACCCAGGGGTGAAAATCATTAGCGAAAAAAACCCAGAACCTTTTTACAGACCCCGGGGTGAAAATCCAGAACGTGCTTCAGACCCCTGGACACTGAACGTGCTTCAGAAGCCGGGGTTTTAGAGTCCGAAGGTGATTCGTACCCCGGGGTGAAAATCGCTAGGTAAAAAAAGATGGCGTCATTTTGGGAGCAGAGGCGGTCGACAGCAGCCGTTATGGTGGCTGACCAGCAGGAGGAGACAAAATGAGTGAGTGGGGGTGATAGATTTTATTTTAAAAAGTGTACATAAATATGACGATATGTAAGGAGGAGTGGCTAATCGTAAAGAAAAATGAAATGTCTACCGAAATGGAAAAAAATATCGGCGTTTCTGCATGCGGTTTTGGCGTAGCGCAGTATCAAAGGTGCTGGCTGGCACAAGTCAAGCAGACACACACAGAGTTTTAATATTATACTAGACCAAGTGCAGACCCGTTGGGTCTGGTCCCCGAACGTGCTTCAGACACCGGGGTCTGGTTCCCGAACGTGCTTCAGCGTCTTGACGGCGTAGACAGCGTCTGGACGGCCGTACGCAGCGTCTCGACGTCATACGCAGCGTCTTGACGTCGTACGCAGCATGTTGCGCACGCACGCACGCACACGCACACACACACACACGCACGCACGCACGCACGCACGCACGCACGCACGCACGCACGCACGCACGCACGCACGCACACACACACACACACAGCCCAACAGAAGGTAGACAAAAGTGTACATAAACAGGACCGAATTTAATCAGGAGTGGCTATTCGTAAACATAAATGTCATCTCTTTGGAAATGGTAAAAAAATATGGGCCTTTCCGCGCGCTGTGTGGGCCAGGGGCGGTATCAAGAGGATTTGGTGAAAGTCAGGCAGACACAAGTCAGGCAGACACAAGTCAGGCAGCCACAGAGTTTTATAGATAGATAATATATAATATATAATATATAATATAGAAGATAGATATAGATGTAGATAGATATAGATATAGATGACTGGCAGGAGAGGGGTAAAGAGGGCATAATCAGGATGTAAACAGTCCTTGATTAAGTTGGCTGCTTTCATGAGGCAGGAAGGCTGGTTGGTGTGAATGAATGGGTCACATCCACAACCCTACAATTTCTTGCAATTTTGAGTAGAACTGTTGCCAAACAATTGCAACTGTTGTGATACATATTAATGAGATGCTTTCTACAATGTATCAGTAGAAGTTGGGAAGAATTGTTGCCAAACTTCTTTCGTCTTCTGAGGAAGTTGAGACATTAAAGGCATGTCTCACGAGTCTGCGGTCATTGGCGGCGAAACGGGAAGAATCTGCCACCATAGACCGCGCACTCGTGAGAACGTACAATTCCGGGGCCGTGCGGCGGTGTTCCCAACACCGCATGGTGCTAAAATAAAATCGACAATGTTGAAAACTATATACTCACCGCACAACCTCCACCAGTGATGCACGAGTGCGGCACGGCTGCCCGCACGGGCCGCCGCCAGTGTGGCTCGAGCGCCGTGCGTCAAACCTCCACTGCCACAGCCTCCGCCAGTGAGGCACGTGTGCTGCATGGCCGCAGGCACAGCCACCGCTACAGCGCCGCGATCAGGATGGCCACCGCCACAGCTGCCGCTAGTGAGTCACGTGCGGCGGGCCGACGTCATCGCAGTCGGTCCACCCTTTTTTTTACTTACCGCAAGCACGTGGGACCCGCCGTGTTTGAATTACTCGGCCCCCGCGCAGCATCCGTGCGGCGCTCCGGTGGATAGGCTCGCCACTCTCGCCGTTGCCGCGCGGTCCCCACTACCGGCGACGCCGCGCTTCACTGCCGATGACCGCAAACAGGTAAGACAGAGCCTTTAGTGTGCTTTCATGGCTGCAGCATCAATGTGGTTGGTCCAGGGCAAGTTGTTGGTGATATCAGTGCCTAGGAACTTGTAGCTCTTGACCATCTCCACTTCAGCATCATTGATATACGCCACTACATTTCCTGAAGTCGATGATTAGCTCCTTCATAAAAGTAAACATGAGAAAGGTGTAACTGAGACAAATGTAATTTTCAATCTATGGGTGTGTTTTTGATTTCTTCTAAATTCATTATCTTTAGATACAGTATCTGTAGTAGACTAAACAAGTGTTAAGCCAAATGCATTTTTTAATGAAGGCTACTTGTCTACATGCTAGTTTGCTGAGATGGATACCATGTGAGCAATGATTTGGTGCATTGGACAACATTAAAGTACTGACAGATTCTGGGCCAAAAAAAGATTGACAAGAAAAAATATGCAGAAATGGCACATATAGGAAAACCAGAATGTTGGCCTTGTGACTCCTCATACCTGCTCCTTGATTCAGTAAGATCATGGGTAATCTGATCTTGCTTCACTTTCCTGCCATTCTTCATATCACCAGATGTACGCAGAGTAAAATTATGTCCATCAATGTTCAAGTTAATAATAGATTTCAAAAGGCAAGGTTGTTCTTGATGACCATTAATGATTTTTTGAGGGAAAATGGAGTGGAAAATAATTGATGTCATGAATATAATATAATTGAGTTTTGAATGAGACAAGTATACTGGGCTTGTTCCTAAGATTAGAGAATAAGGAGCCTGGGGAGAGGCTAAAGAACGGAAAATAAGATGACTTCTAAACATAAAGTTGGCAATCACAATCTACTCACACTGGTGAAGGGTAAAAAGTGGTGTTCAGTAGGGAATGGTGCTGAGATCACTATTGCTCAGAATTTCCATTATCGATTTGGGCACT